>CM046031.1:23295566-23793066 GCA_025215565.1 Flaveria ramosissima
TTTTCGCAAAACAGCAGCTTCAGTCGCACGAGTGACTCATTCGCACGACTAGACTCATTCGCAGTGTTCATTCGCACGACTGGACCTAGTCGCACCCTCATTCGGCCGACTGAACCGTTCGTTCGCATAGCTCATACGCACCAGATTCATTCGCACGACTGAACCATTCGCCCTGTTCAGTCGCACGGTTGAACCAATCGCAGAGTTCATACGCACGATAAGACCATTCGCATCCTTCATCGCATCAGTTAAAGTTGATTTGATTAGACTCTAAGTTTATTAACCATGGAAGATCAGATGTCAGCCTTTACTGCTAGGAAGGACTCAAGAATTCAGAACCTGCTGCTGCTTGAGAGTGAGGTGGGTATTCACAATAAACCACCAAAGCTCTTGACTTTAGATGAGTTTCCTCACTGGAAGCAACGTTTTGAGATCTACCTCAATGGAGTAGATCCTAATCTGTGGGAAGCTATCGAGGTTGGGTATAGTACACCGGTGGGAGCAGATGGAGTAAAATTAACGTTAAGTGGGATGACTGACGCACAGAAAGTAAAGTATAATGCAGAGAAAAGAGTTTATGCGATGATAACTCAGTCGATCCCCAAAGATATATTCCACCAGTACTCAGAGAACAAGCAGTCCAAGAAACTGTGGGATGAGCTAGAGAAAAGGTATGATGGGAATGCATCGTTAAAGGCAATCAAGGCAAAGGAGTTAAAGAAGGAATTCGATAACTTCTCATCAATTGGTAACGAGAGTTTAGATGAAGTCATAGACAGATTCTACCATTTGATGAGCGAGTTGCATACACATGGAGTGGAAACAACTATGGAAGAGAAAGTAAGCAACTTCGCAGATGGATTGCCTGATAAGTGGGCTTCATTCGTGTCTAATCTTAGACAGAATGGAATACTTATAAAGCTGGATATAAATGACTTTATTCTCAGACTGCGTGAAGAAGCACTAAGGATGAAGTATAGAGCACAGAAGTCTTCATATACACAAAACCCAGCTTTATACAATGCCACGCCTCAAGCTAAGACTTCTGGAGCACCTCTCCAGACAGCATTTGTGTCTAGCTCGTCAGGTCCTTCACATGCTTCTCCTTCTGGATCAGACACGTCAGGGTCGTCATGTACCCATTATATTGGATCAGAAGCAAGTGCTACTAAATTGAAGACCGAGAACCTCGGTAATGTGACTGTAGAAGTAGCACGAGAGCATATGGATCTTCTAGCCGCTGTAGTTCATTCATATGATGGACTTGTGGCTGGGAAGATTGGAAACTGTCATTTGGTAGATGAAGACTACGAGCAGGTAGATGAAATGGAGCTGGAAAGAATGGATATAATGTGGGCCTTAGCTAGCGCTGTCCGAAGGGCGAAGAAGTTTGTTAAGAAGACAGGACAAAATTTGATAGCTACTAAGGACACCACATTTGGTTTTGACAAGAGCAAAGTGACATGCTTCAACTGTGGAGAGAAAGGGCACTTCAAGAGGGAATGTGTCAAACCAAAGAAGACGGGTAATGGGAACCCGTTCTCATCCTTTACTCGCCAAGACAAGCAAGCCTCGAGTTCTACTTCATCAAACAAGGACCCAAAAGCCTTGACTGCTCATGATGATGAAGGACAGGACTGGAGTTTTAGATTTGTCTCCCCAGAATCTAACATTGCCAGTGTTGAAGATATTGATGATGATTCTGCGAGTGAAGGTGATTTAGCAGTTGATATAGCAATGTCACACAGTGAAGAAACAACTGCAGCTGAAGTCAGTTACACACCAAAGGAGGAAACTTCCAAGTCAGATTCAGAAAAGTCAGAATCACCAGAACCAGAGACGTCTGATGCTGCATTGATGGCTAACTCTTCTGAAACAACACAGGTAAGTACAACTGACCAAATGTTTAATAATCATGCTTGTTCTAACTGTGATATGTTTAGGAATAGCATTGATGAAAAATTTGCTAGGTTATTAGATCACAATGATAACTTAGTAAAGGACTTACAACTATGCACTGAGGCCAATAGAGTTCTAAAACAAAATGAGCATAGTTATAAAGAAAAGATAGACCTATTGACTAAGCAACTTAGGGAAACCGAAGTAGTTGCCTTTAATCAATCAAATGACATTAGGTACTATCTAAACTCCCTAGAGGACACTAAGAAACAAAAAGCAGTTCTAGAAGTAGAAGTTAATTCCTTAAAACAGAAACTGCATAGTTGGACTAGTTCTTCACACATAGTTCAACACTTAGTGAGAGAAAGAAATAATGGGGAGGGATTAGGCTACAAAGTGGTTCCACCACCACCTGAGACCTTGATGAACACCAAGTCTAAACCAGTAAACAACAACCCAATCAAGGATCATGTGGTGACCACTCCTCTTGTTACTGATCCAGACACATCATGTTCATCTACTGCATCTGGACAGAAACAAAAGGAGGCCACTTCAAAGGCAAAGGGTAAATTGCCTTGTGTTAATCTGGAAAATGAATTTGAAAAGGTTAACTTAAAGTCAGGGTCAAACCGAGTCAAATCAGAACCCAAAAAGACTTCAAACGTTAATCTTTCACATGTTACAAGTCAAAAACCAGTTAACCTAAAAGTTGAACAAGTTAAACAGGTTAAAACAGTTAAATTTGTTAAACCAGAGAAAACATCAAACATGCAAGAGTCAAAACCTAAAGTGATTGATGTTACTAAAGTGTCACGCCTTTCTCCACAAAGAAAGTCAAACTATAAGGTTGATAGCAGATTGTGCTACAACTGTGGAGAATGTGGACATATTGCTTCCTATTGTCCTTTCTATCAGACACCTAGGAAGAAGATTGATCTTCAGGACTCTAGACCTAGGTCTTCTAAGAGGAGTTCTCTAACTCCACCTAGAAGATCTAGTGAACCTAAAGTTCAACCTGTAAGCCAGACGACTGTTTATCACAAACAGGCATTGCACAAATCTGGCTTATGGAAAGAGAAGACTACCTGTGTGACTGATACTGATGACAAGAAGGAATCTGAGTTACCCTCACCTTCTAAAGGTCAATGGGTAGAGTTTATGATGTGTGATGCCTCTGGGAAACCCAAGACAGTAAAGGCTTGGGTTCCTAACCTAAACTAATACATTTACTTGATATGTGCAGGGTGTTCGGTATAGCGCTGAAACTAACACGTGGATTATAGACAGCGGAGCATCCAGGCACATGACAGGAAATAGAGCCCTTTTATCAAATGTCAAACAAATAAAAGGAGGGCATGTTTCCTTTGCAGGAAACAAGGGAGGATACATCACAGCACAGGGAGAAGTGGGAAATCAGAAAGTTAAGTTTGATAAGGTGAACTACGTTCAACAACTTCAAAATAACTTGCTTTCTGTTTCCCAAATCTGCGATAAAGGATTTAAAGTCATCTTCGACAACAACAAGTGTTACGTGCTGAAGAAAGACTATATGATTCCAGAGGACCAAGTTCTAATGACTGCTTCAAGATATAAGGACCTATATGTCTTGGATCTGTCAACAGCTGCTCCAACGGATCATGAAGTGCAGTGCTTTCTATCTAAAGCTACTGAGAAGGACTCAATCTCCTGGCATAGGAGAATGGGACACATTAGTCAAAGGAAGATGAATCACTTGATTCAGAAGGACTTAGTGAGAGGAGTAAATGTCAAGAACTTCCAACTTCCTGACTTTTGTGTAGCTTGCAAGAAAGGCAAACAGACAAAGAAGTCTCATAAGGAAAAGAAAGTTCATTCAATAGAACTTCCTCTTGAACTTCTTCACATGGATCTGTTTGGTCCAGTCAGTACAAGGAGCATTGCAGGCGATCTGTACTGTTTTGTGGTCACTGATGACTACTCAAGGTTCACTTGGGTAATGTTTCTGAAATCCAAATCAGAAACATTTGAGTCATTCAAGGAATTAGTCACCACTCTGGAATCTCTCTACAAGCTAAAGGTTAGACAAGTACGCTCAGACAACGGGACCGAATTCAAGAATCAATGGATGGAGGCATACTGCAAGGAAAAGGGAATTGTTCATCAATTCACTTCAGCCTACACGCCTCAGATGAATGGTGTTGCTGAGAGGAAAAATCGGAGCTTGATAGAGACTGCACGGACTATGCTGGCGGACTCGAAACTGCCTATCCAATTCTGGAATGAGGCAGTAGCAAATGCATGTTATACATTGAATCGAGTCCTAATAGTCAAGCGCCACGGAAAGACATGTTATGAGCTACTACAAAGACGCAAACCGAATTTGGAGTATCTTGAACCTTTTGGCGCGCCATGTACACTTCTGAAGAAGACGCAAGAAGGTAAATTCAGCGAGAAGGCAGATGAAGGAATCTTTCTAGGATACAACATACCGAATAAGCGAGTTTACAATAACTCAACGGGTCTTGTAGAAGTGTGGTGTAATGTCGACGTTCAGAGATATACCACACCACCTACAGGAAAAGGACCTGCCTACTTCTTCGATTATGATGGATTCTTCAAATCCTCAACATACCTCTCTCTCCCTCGGACGATGAGCTAGCAACTAGGATGATGTATGATATTCTGAATACACCATCTAGCACACAGGGAGAATCATCTACTCAGTCAGGGGGAGTAGTCGACGTCAGTGACTCCTCCTCTGAAGATGAAGCTGAAGAAGATGACCAGAACAGTCAGGAGGAACAGGTTCCAGTTCCAGCAAGTCCACAAGCATCTACGAGTGATGCACCTTCGACTTCAGAACCTCAAACTCCAACTACCTCAGATGCAGAACCAAATGTTCATAATCTTGGCTCTGAGGTAGCTGTTCCTACTACTCCAGGATCACGACTAAATGTTTATCATCCCCTTGACAATGTCATTGGAGATGTCAGATCAGGAGTACAAACCCGAAATCAGTTGTACTCAGCTGATTACGCCTCGGTTATGGAGAAAGGTTACATTCATGATGGTGCCTTCGATGTTTTGTCTCGCAGGTTGAGCCAAAATATGTCAGTGAAGCACTCAATGATGAGGCGTGGGTGAGTGCCATGCAAGAAGAACTTCTGCAGTTTAAGAAGTTAGGTGTATGGACACTGGTTGATAAACCTAAAGGTGCTAAAGTCATTGGCACTAAATGGGTACTAAAATGCAAGAAGGATGACCAAGGGGTCATTATCAGGAACAAAGCTCGACTGGTGGTTCAAGGTTTTCGCCAAGTCGAGGGAATTGACTACAATGAGGTGTTTGCACCCGTGGCAAGGATGGAAGCTATTCGTATCTTCCTTGCCTATGCATCGTACATGAAGATCAAAGTCTACCAATTAGATGTAAAGAGTGCATTCCTTCATGGAGAAATCAGAGAAACAGTCTACGTAAGTCAACCCGAGGGTTTTGAAGATCCTTACCATCGGGATAGAGTTTACAAGCTCGACAAAGCTTTGTATGGGCTTCATCAAGCTCCTCGAGCTTGGTATGAGAAACTCTCAACTCATCTTGTGAAACACGGCTTTCGCAGGGGAGTAATTGACTGTACACTGTTTATTAAGGAAAAGGATGGCGACCTACTGCTTGTACAGATATACGTTGATGACATAATCTTCGGGTCAAAGAACGAAGAGTTATGTAAAGAGTTTGAAGCAGTAATGAAGAAAGAATTTGAGATGAGTGCCATGGGGGAGATGAAGTTCTTTCTCGGGTTACAGGTGGATCAAACACCTAATGGAATCTTTCTACATCAGACCAAGTATGTAGGAGACATTCTCAGTCGCTTTGACATGGAGAATGCTTCTGCTGCTGGGACTCCACTTGCTACTAATCATGATATAGCACCGGATGATAATGGAGATCTAGTAGATGCCACTATGTACCGAGGAATGATCGGATCCCTCATGTATCTCACTGCCTCAAGACCTGATATTATGTATGCTACATGTCTATGCTCAAGATATCAGGCTAAACCAAAGGTCAACCATCTGATCGGGGTCAAGAGGATTTTTCGTTATCTGAAGGGTACACCCACACTTGGATTGTGGTACCCTCATGATGATGACTTTGAGCTTACCGCGTATAGTGACTCGGATTACGGGGGCTGCAAGATGAACTACAAGTCTACATCAGCAGGGTGTCAATTCTTTGGGAGAAGATTAGTTACCTGGCAGTGTAAGAAGCAGACATCGGTTGCCTTGTCAACCTGTGAAGCCGAATATGTTGCTGCTGCAAGTTGCTGTTCTCAAATCATCTGGATTCAACAGCAAATGCGGGATTACGGTTTAAAATTCTCATCTACTCCTATTTTTGTTGATAACTCTGCTGCAATTGCAGTAACTAAAAATCCGGTCCAACATCCTAAGACCAAACACATCGGTATTAAATACCATTTCATAAGAGATTGTTTTGAAAAGAACTTAATTGATGTGGTTAAAATTAATACTGATTTTCAACGCGCTGACCTCTATACTAAAGCTTTTGATAAACCACGTTTTCAATATTTATTAGAGGTCAACGGTGTTAAAAAGAAAAGTGAGGTAATTCCTGATGATGAAAATGTGTAGTCCGATGTCGTGTACTTAAATTTTATTTTATTTATTTTGATTTGTCTATTTGATTTTAATTTTATTTAAACTCATGTTCTCTTGCTGTTTATTAAAATCCTAAAATAATTAAACCAGAAATGATTTTAGTATTTTAGGGGGAGAATATGTCAGCAAGTTAACATTAAAAAAAAAAAAAAAAAAAAAAAAAAAAAAGGAGGGAGAAGGAGTAGCGAGCTGAAATAAGGTAGATTGTATCTGTGATACCGATTCAATACCTTTGGAAAATGATAGTACACAGGAACAAATCAAGAGGGACTTTAAAATTTAAGTGTTAGTAATATGCAAAAGTTCAAAGAAATAATCTGTGTAGTCTAAGCAATACTAAAAGGAAAGATGATAGAAAACTGGCAACTCCTAAGGTGACACAAAGAAAGTAGACTTAGAGGCTGCTAGACCATATATGATATGTTGGTAGATTCAACACAATAGACAAATAGACCGGATTGGTGATTTCAAGATAAAACTAAAGTGTTCAACTGACTGTGGGCGTCCATCTTATCACTGGTTAACACAATCAACAATATTCCAATAAGGGGTAATGAGCAAGTAAACGCCACAAATGTGTGCGGATGACCATAACTAGAGCAAAGCAAAAAAAAATGAAAGACAAATGCAATAAAGCTAATGACTTATGTTGTTGGTGCATTTTGTGCAAAATAAAATAAGCTGCTCTAACAAGGAGATAGGTTATGTGCCTCTCTGCTGTGCGATGGCACTGACCTGAGGATAAGCATAACCTAGATATTCTAGAATTCATTGTTGTTTGCCGCCTCTCTGCTGTGCGATGGCACTGACCTGAGGACAGGCTTCTCTTTGAAAGCTCTAAGAATAGTCTCTTCTTGTAATAATACCCGTAGACCGCTCAAAAGCTCCTGAGGGATGTTGATTACCATATAAGTGTGGGATCCACAAGTGTTAGTTGAAATAATTAAACCTAAATAAGTCACCAGTCTGTGTCAAAAGTCTGTGTATGGATTTAAGTGGACAAACATACTGACAATCATTGTGGCTACATTCTCAAAGGTTCAAATCAATGTGAAAACCTAAGAGTTTCAGTATGATTTCCTTATGTTGCAAAGACTCTGGATGAACATCGAGAACTTGAGCATCAAAAGGTTTAATAACGAGTCCCAAATGATTTGAATTGCCTGTATGATTCCAAAAATTGAATTGGTCCAGATGTGATCAACCTAAGTTGAAGCTATCTACTCCCGATCCAAATCCCGTAGATATCAATCTCTGGATTTATCTCTCACAAAAGCCAAAAATATGTCTGATTATGTAATTAGTTTAAATTCTTAAATTAGTTAGTTTGTTTTAAGTTTTAACTTGAGTCAAGTGTCGGGCTACATCAGGAAAATCAGAAGGAATCAACTCACTAAAAGGGTCATGTCTGAGATGACCATATGTGCTTTGAAAGGTTATATCAGTCACGTCTGAGGTGACAAAGTATTTTTAAAAGGGTCACGTCTGAGGTGACCAAAGTGGTTAAAAGGATCACGTCTGAGGTGATCAAAGTGTTTTCAAGATAAAAGGATCATGTCTGAGATGATCAAAGGTCATAACGTTAATTTAATAATATAAAAGAGTCTAAAGGTAAATTGGTAAAATAGCAGAAAAATTAACTAAGTATGACCCATTCGCACGAATGGACCATACGTATGGACTAACCATACGAATGAAGTCCATTCGCACGAATGGATCATACGATTAGTCCAATCGGATGCTTAAGTGCGAACGAGTGAGTCAGTCGCACGACTGAACTTCAGTCGGACGACTGGAGAAGGGCGACTGACCCAATCGCACGACTGAGTCCCACTCGCACGACTGAAAGGTGCGAATGAACTCAGTCGCACGATTGGATCTAGGGTGGATATAAATAGAGGTGGAGTCGGTCGCAGAGACTCCTCATTCTCAAATCGCCCCTAATTCGCATATTGTACCGTTACTCTGCCAAAATTTCATTGCTTAGCTTTCTTGTTGATTCTGTGATACTAACGTTCGTTCATCATCGTACAGGTATTTTGAAGTTTATTCCATCGAAATCAGCAAAATGGAACCCTAATTGATTGTTATACGACTGTGAAGTGCGAACCGCGAATGTCAAACCCTAATAACCTATTAAAACTAAGTAATATGTTAAAATTGAGTAAAATAGTTGTTAGGGAAGAGTAGGCGACACTAAAGAACCGGTTAATTGAGTGATAAGACTTATTATGCGTAGATCGATCTTTGGACGACTGAACACATGAGACAGACGACTGGTCGTCCTGATGAACTTCAGTCGCACGACTGAAGGGGCGATTCACTTAATCGCACGACTGAACCATGCGAATGAGACTCAGTCGCACGACTGGTGTAACCGCACAAGAGTCATGCGCATGAGTCCAGTCGCACACTCAGTCGTGCGTATGAGTCAATCGCACGTCTGAACCTCAATCGCACGATTCAGTCGCACGACTGTCTTCAGTCGTACAACCTCAGTCGCATGACAGATACTTTTTATTCAAAGTTTAAGTGTTGCTTTATACTCTTAGCCAACGAAACTAACGTTTATGTTATTATGTGTTACAGATGGCGAGTAGATGGAATATGAGCACCAAGCACAACATATGTGCTCACCTGGACTTGACATCCAGGAATGCAGCCGACTTCGCTGGCATTATTACTTTCCTACAGAGATCCAGGATCGCTTATGCTATATCTACTCCCTGCACACCGTACAGATCAGTGCAGCAGGCCTTCTGGGAAGGCGCATCTGTAGACAGATCCACCGAGCCTCATTGCATCAGGAGCTCGATTTTTGGTGAGGCTATCACTATTTCTGAGGAGGATCTGAGGATAGTTCTCCAGTTTGGAGATGATGCTGAGTGTCCCACACGTCTACACCCCCTCACGTCCGTGGATGCTTCATGAGAGCCAAGTACTCTGGGGACATCAATGCCGGGGTACTCAACAAGAGTAACCTCTGTCCCCAGTTTAAGTACCTTGCGCACGTGCTGCTGAAGTGTATAGCATCACGGAAGGAGGTTTTGACGAGCTCTCTGACCAGATCCAGAACGCTTATGCAGCGTTGGTGCTGAACCACCCGTTCAGCTTCTCCAGGATGATATTCAGTTATTTGGTGGAGAACCTCGAGGGGAAGGGGAAGGAAGGCTTCTGTATGTACCCTAGATTTTACAGATGATCATTGATCAGAAGCTTCCCTCCCTACCGAAGGAGAAGGAGGACGCTGTTATTCTCGAGGTCATGGACGACACGACTCTTGGGCATGATGAAGGTATACAGGGGGAAGCAGGTGAAGCCCCCTGTCAGGAGGTTGTTTGGGCATCTGGCCCGTGCTGATTATGTGGCGCCAGCAAAGAGGAAGTGGCGCCACGAGGACAGTGACTCAGATGTGGAGCATATAGCTATACCAGAGACTGACTCTGATGATGATGATAGCGGCGAGCCGGGGATGACATGCCTGCCCCATCTAGAGGCACAGATACAGACGTTATTCCCCCGGGGTCAGCCACTGCCGGAGAGGTCGCAGAGATGGCCGGTTTCCATCAAGAGTTCGTCGCTGGTGATATCGAGGAGGAGGAGTCAGACGAGGAGCCCCTCACCAGGACTGTGGGAAGCAAAGTGTTCCCACAGACCACGGGCTTAAGGTGGTTGGTGAGCACCCAAGGGACTCCTCGGAGAGAGATACTGACCCTAACTACGTTCCGGGGTCAGCTAGCAGAGCTGCAGGGGGAGCATCTACTTCCTCCTCCGGGACTGGAGAAGCGGATGGCTCAACCACATGGTATGAAGAAGAAGAAGCGTCGTTTGACCTTCGTGACTACCACCACAGCCACCACTACCACCACTACTGACATACCACCAAACCCATCACCACAGCCACTACTCCTACTACCACATCCACCACTTTACCCACCACCACTTTAGCTATCCCATCCATCACCAGACCATTCACCCCTACTTCACCACCATCAGCCCACCGACCCATATTCACCACAGCCACTGCCACCACCACCACACATCAGGCTGGACCGTCAGCCCAGCCCTCACATGCTCATGGATTACTCTACCTCACATTGGGGTAGAGGAGCAGCTCTCAGCGCTAAACCGTATGGTTATGCGTCTGCTTGCTGCTGACGAGGAGAAGGCGGCGCAGATCCGCCAGCTGACCGACCTGGCTGCTGCCCCATCTCAGCAACTGGCAGAGCAGGCTCGGGTCAGACCAGCAGAGAGTTGAGGTGTCCCAACTCCAAGACATTCAGCTCAGTCCGTCAAACGTATTGAGGAGTTGGACGACCAACAAGACTATCATGCTGAGGCTGAAGGGGTCGAAGGATGAGCCCCTGAAGCTAAAGGAGGGTGACGGGGATGACGGAGATGATGATGGAAGATGAGGATGATGATGAGGAAGATGATGATGATGAGGAACGGAAGAAGATAGGACAGAAGGACATGATGATGATGACGAGGCAGAAGGAGGGGATGCGGCTGCATCGGCCTCTGCTTCAGGTCAGAGCGGAGATCCAAACGTCGACAAGACCAGTCATCCACTACTTTTGCTCCTCCGAGCGACACTCCACAGATTCAAGACAAAAGTACTGATTAGACGTTTTATGTATTTATTTACTTTGTACTTGAATCATGTAATGAAAAACAAATGTATTAAATGTTTATATATATTAAGTTAATGTATGTCTGTTTGATTAATTACTAATGATTTATGTGTTGAATGTTTATATCAAACAGATCCAAACTTTCAAAGGGATGAGTTTGACTTTGCTCCCCTTCAAATGGTCAAGACTCAGTTAACCATGATTCTGACCTACAAGGGATAGTAAAACGGTCTGTGAGTTATACCCCTGAAGAAGGGGAATAATTCATGACCTGTCTGATGAGCAAATAGCAGAAATGTTCAAACTCAATCCGATGAAATAGTGAAGGACGCTCCAACAGTTGATTCAACCAGTGATGAGGACCTGAATGATAATTGATTGAAGTTGGTTGAAGACATTACTGCCGAGAGTATCCTCAGTACGCTGACGCCGAGGGGAAATGTGGTCCCCAATCTGGGTGAATCCCTAGTCAGTGATACGTTTGAGGTACTCGACAAGATGGAGCAAGAAGCAGAAAAGACTGAAGGAACAGCCCAAGCCTCCAATGCAGACGTAGATATTCGCAAGGCTGAATGGGCTGCCTGTTTTGAAGAAGTACGAGCCCAGCGTGCTGCACCAAAGAGAGATGCCTACACCAAGCTCTACAGAGTCAAGAAACACCATAAGGTGTCGGGCAGGATTATCTCTTGGGCTTATTTTGAAGACCTTAACGCTTATGCAGTTAAGAGGGAGCAGGGCATAGAGTACTTCAGGTTCCCACATGATCTGAAGACTCTACCTGGTTTTGAGCTCAACCAGCTGGCTAAACTAAAGCTGCTGTATGCTGACCCGAGAAAGATGTCAGGCTGGTTTGAGGCTGCCCTGAGGAAAGAGTACCACACCAGGTGGGTCAACTTCAAACCTCAACAACCTACGAGGTATATCAGACGTTCTGAAGTTGATCCCATAACTGGTAAGCCAAAGATAGTGCTGAAGTGGAGTCCCCCGAGAACAATGTCGAGAATCCCTCTCAGGGAAATGCCACAGGACTTCACTCCCCACTTCAAATGGTGGTACTACGATTGGAGAACCGCTGAAGCTGTCATAGTATTGAATAAAGAGGGACAAATGGATACTATCAGGGTATTCGACCCAATGTGGCTAACCAACTTATCGGCTAATGATGTCTACACATTATATAAGTGGCCACTATTCTATGACACGCAAGATATTGTACAAGCCCTCCAATTCCAAAATGTCATAAGACTCTGCTTTGCTTTTGAGATACACGCAGGAGTCACTAAAGAGGAGAAGTACAAGAAGTATAAGGAGGTGATGCAGAAGACAAGCGAATAGATAGATCTAGGTCCAAGGGGGAGTTTGTTGATACATGTATGTCCCTAGATCATGATTTGTAATGTAATGAACTTGTCTCTGATTATGATGTAATGAAATGATATGAATTGGTTGTTACTTGTCATGTTTAATGTTTCATTAATTGAGTTGTGATTAAATTGATTGGGTTTGTGAATGTTTGAATGAGTACACATTAAGTTATATTAAATAGAACATTCAAACTTAACTTAATGAAGTTCTCATGCGAATGGCCCATGCGAATGGACCACACGCATGAATAACTTCATACGATTGACTCAATCGCACGACTGAACCAGGAGACTGGATCAGTCGTATGATTGACACATAAGATTGACTCAATCGCACGACTGAACACTCAGTCGTGCGGATGAATCAACCGCATGGTTCAATCGCACGACTGAACCATACTTATGGCCCAGTCGCACGATTGAACAATACTAACCTATAAATAGACCCAATTCGTGGGAAAACGTAAGCATTCATCCCATTACGACTCCAGACGTACCCTAGCCGTCCAGAAGCCTCCCAAATCGTTCTCCAAGTTCATAGAACACATCAGATCGGTTCCTAATCGATTTCTGACGTTTATATCAATTCTTGATTGATTCATCGTGTGTTCTCACTGATTGGATCGCCAATCAAATAGGATTCCGCACTATTTGAGTTGGTTTAACACGCAATCACTCGGTATTTCGTTCAAATACCAGGTCCTAACATTACTGCAAGTCGTCCTGATAACACGCAATCACTCGGTATTACTGTGCTAGATGTCAGTCGGCCCCAAAGGAATCTCATGAGAAAGCTGTCAAAAGAATATTTCGTTATCTCAAAGGATCATCTCGTTTAGGATTGTGGTATCCATATGGTGGGAATTTTGATTTACATGCTTACTCTGATAGTGATTCCAATGGTTGCAGGTTAAACAGAAAATCTGTGTCTGGCGGATGTCAATATTTGGGAAGTTGTTTGGTATCTTGGCAGAGCAAGAAACAAACTACTGTTTCTCTTTCTACAGGGGAAGCTAAATATATTGCTCCCTCAAGCTATTGTTCTCAAGTTCTCTGGATCCAACACCAAATGATTGATTATGGGATTAATTTTCTCCATACACCTTTATTTTGTGACAATGAAGCTGCCATTGGAATTGCTAAAAATCCCATTCATCATTTCCGAACCAAGCATATCGAGACACGAATTCATGCGATTCGTGATGCTCAAGAAAAGGGTTTCATTGATATTATACCCATCGATACAAAAAATCAAAAAGCTGATCTTTTCACAAAAACATTTGATAAACCTCGTTTTTATGAATTGATTTCTATGCTCGGGTTAATATCTTTTTAAATTTTCATTTTCTATTTTTTTGATTAAAAAAACTATAATAATAAAAATATGATTTATTGAAAATAAAAATTTGGGGGAGTAATTTCATAATTCTGAGATCGGAATTTAACATGATGAGAAATGATTGTATATTCTCTAAGTATTTTCATATACATGACCGGTGCTTCAATGAGAAATGATAGTAACTGATACTGGATTCTGTTTCACATTAATTTTTAAGGAAAATTGATCAGATTCTTTAACGATATGCTTGATAGACTCAGCCTGATGAATAAACTAGACAGCAGCTTTATGATTAAATTAAACATCATGCTTAAGAATGTCTGGATTTACTCAATTGTTTTGGCTTGCACAAAAACTGAGTCCTGACAAAAATTGGATTGAGAATGAATCTTTCGTCCATTTTGCTTTGATATGTCATCACCCTGAACCACAGCTGGTATATTTTTTGTGTTGAGGTATCGTGTGTCTGTGCTTATCTCCTCTGCTGTACGAAAGTACTGACCTGGAGTGATGATCTCCTCTGCTGTACGATAGTACTGACCTGGAGCTCTCATCAGCACATGTTTAAATGGTTATCTCCTCTGTTATACGTGAGTATAGATCTGGAGCTCTCACCATTTGATATAATTATGTCAAATCATCTTATCAATGAGTTTCTTTCAGAATGAAATATTCTGCTTATAATCATTTGCACACTAACGCACAAGCCTTGTTCTATGGAGATTGATTCAAAATTCAAGAAATCCTGAGGTTGGGTGAGGGTTTTTACTAAATGATTGTGGGGTCCTAACATTCTAAAGCATCTAATTGAACCTTAAACAAATCATAAGCTGTTTGTTGAAAAAGGATAAGGCATGAGTTTAAGTGGACAATTATATCAGCAATCGTTATTGATTTGTTCTAATTTGAGTTGTTTCTGTGCAGATTGTGATCAGATCTTGTATTCAATATGATCTCATTGCTGGTAGATGATTTTTGATCATCTTTATATTCATAAATATCTAGAGAATGTGATCTCTGATTAATTTAGATCTCATTATGTGATGTGCTTCTTGTTAATTAAAAAAAATATATAAAAAAAATAAAAATAAAAAATATAATAAAAAAATAAAAAATAAAAAATATAATAAAAAAATTAATAATAATAAATAAATAAATAATAATAATAATAAAAATAAAATTAAAAAAAAGGGGTTGGTGCCGAAATTATACTTTCGCTAATTGTTTCGCAAAGCGAAACTGCAATCTCGCTAGGTTTGCTAATTAGTTGTTAACTGTAAATTTGCTATTTAAGTCGTTTTTGCGAAATTTCTCTCATAATTTCGCAAAAACGATCTGCGTAGTTCTTAGGGTTTCTCCGTGACGTTATTGGCGATTTTGTATTGTGATTGTGTTTTGGACTGATTAATAGTGTTATTTGCTTCGCATGTGAGTTTCAAACCTTGTAACACCTTTTAATCTGGTTAAAATCATCTGCATTTAAGTGATTTGGATTGTGACTCTTCGGTGGGTTCGCTGTTCATCCAGCGAAACTACTGATTCTTCTGCGAAACTGAACGAAAGTTCTCATTTTTTCAGCGAAACTGTAAAGTTATGCTGTCCGGGCGAACTTAACAGTTTCGCCAAATTATTTTTATTTTCGCAGTATCTGGTCGTAAACTTGCTTAGTTTCGCTTAATCATGTTTTCTTGTGAACAGCGAAACTAATTTTTGAACAGCAAAACTAATTTGTTACAGCGAAACTATGTTTGTGCTTGGAGAAATTAATTGCGAAACTTCTTTAATCTATCCTCACCTTGTCGAATTTGCTTTTTGTTCTGCGAAAATAACATGTTTCAATGAGCGAAACTATTGTTTCGCTTGTCGAAAATGTTAGTTTTCATTGTCGAAACTGTTTTTGTTCAGCGAAACTATCATGTCTGAGTGAGCGAAACTATTGTTTCGCTTGCCGAAACTGCTAGTTTCCTTTGTTTTAGTATTATTTTCTTATTTTCATATTTTCTCATTCAAATTTAATTGTTTTCTTTCTCAGGTTATCATGGCTAATCTCAAATTTGATGAGAGGAATAACATCACAACTATTTTAGATGATACTCTACCTAAGGCAGCTGGATTTCGCGATTGTATCAGATGGCTTCAGAGATCACCTATAGCCTATGCCATATCTCACTCTCCTACTATTTATGATCTTTATATTAGAGATTTTTGGCGATCAGCAGAATATGATACTAGAGGAGATGTACAGAGAATCACTGCCAAAGTTATTGATCATGATGTGACGATCGCTGCTGAGAGTGTTTTGAGAATTCTTAGACTTGATGATGATTCTGGAGATGAAGTAGCTATGACAGAATCTGAAGTGTTTCAAGCTTTCAGAAGAATGGGGTATGAGGGACCAGCCTTTGGTTCAAGGAAAGAGATCAAGAAGTCATTCTTATCTAAAGAATGGAGATATATCGCTCATGTTTTTATCATGTGTCTAGATCACCGTAAAGGTGGATCTAATGGACTTAATCTTGATTGGGCTAAGGCTATGGTGTTGTGCTGTAAAGGGGAGAAGGCCAACATAGCTAGATTGATTTTTGCATGTATGGAAGAGAATGTGATGGCTGTAAAGAAAGACAAATGGCTGTTATACCCTCGCTTTCTTCAGATGATTTTTGATGATCTTATACCTGATGTTCCAAAGCATGGAGAAATCAAGAGGCTGGTGCAGATGAATCCTCGTATTTTTGTTGATTGCTGTGCTATTCGCCACGACTTTAGTGGTAAAATCACCCATCTTTGGGAAAATATGTATCCTCCAGAACGCTGGAATTATATTAGACGGGTGAATGAGTCTGAGAGTAAAAGAGCTAAAGAAACAAGAGTACAGCAAGCTGATGCTACTAAGAAAAGGAAGAGATATGCTAAAGAAAAGGATTATGATTTTGAAGAGGATATTGATGCACAAGCTGAGGAGATCAGGGTAGAGAAAGAAAGGAGGTCTAAGAAGAAAACTGATTTTGCTGAGCCTGAGCGGAGAACCAAACATAGACATGAGGGATTTACAGCCAGAAGAGAGGCTAGTGAAAATCTTGATGAGGATGTGATACGTAACCTAAATACTTCGTTGGCTAATGAGCTGAGTATGATTAAGACTAAACTTACGAATCAGGAGATCAGAGAAAGACAGAAGGATGAGGTGATTGAGGAAATGCAGAGAATGTTAGTTGACCAAAACAAACTGATTAAGAAGTTGTTTGAGGAGATTACACAAATGAAAGCTGCAGCCGGCCTACCTAGTCAACTGACTCAATCTGAGTTAGATGATTTGACTGATACATCAAAGTACTCATTTCTGAATGTGGGTACTTCATCTAAGGTAGGAGAGGGTACTTATGGAGCAGCAACTACTGGTGAAGGAGAGCAGGAAATACCATGAGAGGATGTTGGAAGGAATGATGAGGAAGATATTAGTGAGGCTGGGTTTGTAAAGTTGCAGTTTGATTTTGACAAAGATCTTGTTGGTGAAGAAGTTGTTGTTACAGCTACCACTGAAGGAGTATCTGATAGAGGCAAAGGGTTGGTTGATGAAGAGGAGGAAGATGAACCATAGACTATGATTCAGAACCAGAGTTTTATGAAGTTGATGAGCGACCACTGATTTATGTTGCTAAGAAGGGAGAAGATGATGCTGATGTTTTTGAAATGGATAAGAATGATTGGTTGGTCAAAGAGAAGGAGGTGGAGGAAATTACTCCTTTGTTTCAAAATCTGGAGGGATTAAGCAGGAAGGAAGCCGATAAGAAAATCATAAGCTGGTGCTACAATCCCAGTTTAAAGATGTTCATGATCAAGAAACGAGGGGGAAATATCAGTTATATGCTTAAGAGGAAGGCTTTTAAGACCTTGCCCAAATGGGATTTGAGACGTTTGGCAACTCTACCTTTGATCAATGCTCACTTAAGTGAAAGAGCATCATTTCTTGAGAAGGAAATTAAAAATGGACTTAGTGATAATTTTGAGTCTTTTGGATATATGAAAGCTGAAAGAAAAAAGATCAAAGAAGGATAAAGATTGGGAGACAGGAAAAGGAAGGATTGTGCTAAGAGTCAAACCTCCAAAGACTGTAAATCGGGTAAGATTGGCTGATCCTCTTCCCCAACAACTACAGGACTTTGAGAAGTGGTTTTATGACAACAATACTGGAGAGGCGGTGATTAGAGCTAAACATGGAAAAGAGTTCAGAGTGTTTGATCCGATGGAGTTATTTAGTTTTTGTGATGAAGACCTTTTGGTACTATATGAAAATCACATTAAAGCTGGGGCTAGAGAGGAAACTAGAAAAGAAGCTAGTTTGTTCATGAATGTTGCAAACAAGATAAGGGGAGTAAGGTCAGAGGTCAAGAAGCTAGCTGAAAGGGTGAGAGCTCAGGATGATTTTGCTATGGATGTTCAAGATTTGACCAGGCAGTTTGCAAAGGCTAGTGGTCATTCTGAAGAAGCTAGTGATACAAGAAAGAACCTTGTAAGATCTATGGCTGAAGCTTCTGAGAATGTTGCTGCAGGAGGTGATGAAGATAGATCAACGGCAGCAGAGGAAACTGGAGCTGACAAGTCAAATCAAGATGAGTGAAAATAGTGAGATCCAACCTAGGGGGAGCATTGAAGATCATGTATAGGTTGGACTCACTTTAGTATAGTTGTTTACTTTTCATTGTAATAGGACTTTTGTTAGTTTCCTTTTGTATGTTCTTTGTAATGTGTAGTTTTGGCAGTCCAGCAAAACTGTGAGCGAATCTATACATTCGCTCACAGTTTGCTGTTCTAGTTTACCCGGCGAACTTGTGTTCTGCCGGGCGAAACTATAGTTTCGGCATGACAGTTTCGCTGGTAGCGAAACTGTCAGCGAAACTATAACTGCTATATATACTTTTGTCAATTCTCTTTGGAAGGTAAGCTTGCAAAACCCTAATCGTGGATCATTGTTGCAAGTTACTAATTCTAAGCAGTTTTTACACAGAAATACTATTGTGCTTCATGTTATTGATTGTTATTGTTCATTTGATTATCAAATATGTTTTAGAATTCTCTTCTATCTTCTCAATTGTTGTTGTTTAGCATGGATGTTAGATATTGAGCAATTCATCACTTCAATTGTACTGTTTTTCGATCACGTGGACCAACAGAAAACACGAGTATAAGCAAATGTTTGCTTGCTTTGTATGACTTCTCGTAGTTCTCTCATTCAAAGCACCAATAATCTGTGAGATGGGATGTCTCTTGTGAATACGAGTAGTTGGGATCTCGTATTCTTGAATATTCACCTCCAGATTGGTTTGGTTCAAGTCAGAGAGCTGATGCAACAAGTTTGAAGAATGTGGAGTGAAATTCAGCACTTGAGTTGGAGAGTTGATGAAATAATCAAGCTTGTCATTTACATCTATATCTCCTGATACATAAAAAGTTCCAGACTTAGGTTGTTGAATTTCTGGACCATCATTAGGAACTGTTTAAGACACATCAGAATTTGCATATTCGTGGTTTTGCTCATTAATTTGTTGATCATGAACATCTGAATTGATTAAAGAATCTCTCACAAACGAGAAAAACAGATAGTCCGGGCTTGAATCATCCATATCGTTAGAGTCTGAATCGTCACTAAAGGATCCAAGATCTCCTACCTGTATCCTGTGAACACAAGAAGAGTCAAACAGATTAGAATTGAGTGACTTTGACAATGAATCTAAATCAAATAACCACGCTGGACCATTTGCAACCGATGAAAATGAATTTTCAAGAAATTTAACATTGAAAGTTTCAATGATAACATTCGTCTTAGAGTTATAAACTCTATATGCTTTAGAAGCTGATGAATATCCAAGAAAGAATCCGTCATCAGACTTTGAATCAAATTTGCCTAGCTTATCATTTGAGTTTAGAATCAAAACTGGACAACCAAATGATTTAAGAAAATCTATGTTTGGTTTCCTGCCGAACATCAACTCATAAGGAGTTTTTTGTTTGTCTTTCACCAATAGAGTACGATTCTGAATGAAACACGCCGTTGATATGACTTCATCCTAGAAAGTGATAGGAATCATAGCATCTGCTAACATTGCATGGGCTGCCTCAATCAATGTTCAGTTTTTCCTCTCTGCAACTGCATTTTATTAAGGTGTTCTTGGAGCACTGAACTGATGAGCTATCCCTTTTCCTGCACAGAACATGTCAACATTAGCATTCTTAAATTCTGTTCCATTATCACTTCTAATTATTTTGACTTTTTGATCAAGTTGATTTTCTACTTTAGTGATAAACTCTTTTAATACTCAGCCGTTTCAGATTTTGCACGTAAAAAGAAAACCCAAGAAAATCTTGTATAGTCATCAATGATAACCAGACAATATGATTTCTTTCCAATACTTTGTACATTTACTGGACCAAATAAATCCATGTGTAACATCTGCAAAGGCTTGGAGTTTGAGTTTATAAGTTTGGACTTATAAGACGCCCTGTGCTGCTTCCCTTTAAAACAAGCTTTACAGATATCTGTTGTAGCAAACTTCTTTGATGAAATGCCCACAACATGATTTCCTGCTGTAAGTTTGTTCTTGGTTTTGAAGTTTGAATGCCCCAGACGTCTATGCCAAAGCTGGCTTTCATCATTTGAAGCATGAGCAATGAGACAAGTTGTTTCAGTTGAAGGATCAACGTGAGACATATCTAGCTTGTAGACATCTCTATCTCTAACAACTTTTACAACCACCCATTCCTTGCTGATCTTGAAACCTGGCTTTAGAATATAGCAATAAGAGTCATCAAATAAAGCAGAATATGATTTATCACATATTTGAGAAACGCTTAAAAGGTTAAAGTTCAACTGAACACAGAAGTTGACTTTATCAAAACTTATAACACCGTTAGATACCGTTCCTTCTCTGATTATCTTTCCACCTGCATCTCACCGAAAGCTACATGTGTACCATCTTTTGTCTTCAAGTCTTGTAACAAGGCATGGTTGCCTGTCATATGCCGGCTACACCCACTATTAACATACCATGTATTCATTGGTATTCTTGGGCGTACCTGCATTTCAAAGACATTTAAGGTGAGTTATCAACCCAAGCTGAGATGGTCTTGGGCTTGCTATATTTATCCACAATAGTAAATTGCTTGAAATGGAGTTTGTGCAAATCAGGTTTCTTTTGAAATTTAGGATTTTCAAATCCTCTTTGAAAAACTGTCTGATTATCTTTTCTTTGTTTTAACCTCAAAGCATTAAACCGATTCTCAAGATCCTCATTAAGATAATTTGAACCATCATTTGAAACATTCTTTGAAAAAATTTCTTGTTAAATGTTTTATTTTTCATCCGGAATGAATTTTCCTTGATTGTACTGTTGTGAACTGACAGTATACTGATTATCATAATGAGAATTGATTCTTCTGAGAGATCTCAAGCCTATAGAAGGTTGTTTTGATAATCCTTGAAAACCAAAATTTTGATTTCTTTGAAATCTTTGATTATCAAATTTTTTCCAAGGCGAGTTCTTTCCAAAAAAGCAATCTTCGGTATTATGATTTCTTTCATCACACAAGGCATAATATTTATTGAAATAACAATTAGCCGTTGAGTGATTTGTCATATCACAAATGTGACAGTACTTGTTAAAATAACACTCATATATGTTATGATTGTACATATCACATATGTCATAATACCTTTGTGGCTGTTTGAACAACATTTGCTTAACCCTAGATGTGGAAGCCACATTAGATCCTTGTCTAGATTTAGGCGTAGTAAGGTTAATTGTTGTTTTGTCTGTGTAAGTTTGATCTTTTGATTTTTATGATTTGGCTTTTTAACATGGTCACAATTCTTTAACTCCTTAGATTCAAATATTTTATGAACAGTGGATGACTTCGGACCTGAACCTGTTTTCAGATCAGAGTTACATTTGATCTTAGGTTTTGATGTTGTTTCAGAGATTGTGTTCATGCCAAAGGTTCCTGCTGACACAAACTTTACTGGTTTAATTTGACTTTTTTGATTGATTGGTTCAAACTGTTTTGCTTTAGAAGATGCTTTTCGTCTTCTTTGATTTCTTGATCTTGATGAAGTTTTAGTGCTTTGGGTTTTGATAGAATCTTGAGAATATTCTTTTTCAGATTCTTTCAATTTTTGATCAATGAGGTATGTTTCAGAAGAGCTTGAATCATCAAACATGAAGTCTCTGATTTCTCTACTTTAGATTTAACTTTTAACTTGTTATCCTCTTTTTCAAGTTCACCATACTCAAAAACACATTCACCCTTTGGAACAAATAGCTTTTTATTCTTTTGTCAAGGTTCATAAGTTTTAATTTTAATTGAATGACCCTTCTTTATCTTCTCTGAATCTTTCTCTTCAAATATTTCAATGTTTTTCTTTTCGATTTCACTCTCGACATTAGATTGAACATTTTTTTCTTTTCTTGAAATTCTATAAGCTTAGCTTTATTTTTTAGTGAATGATCATGGGTATTAAAGTTTCCAGGTAAGGTATTTGAGATTGATTCAGGCATTGGTTCATGAGTGAATCATAATCCTGTTTTATCTTTATCTTTTCTGCCATTCACCAACTGCTCAACAATAGTTTTTGAACTTTTCACTTTAGCTAAATCAATTTGAGTTGCTACATGAGCCAATTTTGCTTGTTCAAGGGTTTTAGACATCTCTTTAAGTTGTTTCTTGACAAGTTCAAGTTCTTTTAAAGTTTTGTCCCAAGAAGTTTGGAGAGATATGATTTTATCATCAAAGATTTTGTGATCTGCTTTCAGCTTATTGTGCAATAATTCTTCTTGTTTCAGTTTATCACATATTTTGATTGAGTAGGTTCTATAGTGTTCTACTTGTTCAAAACATACTTTAGTGCACATTTTCTCCCTTACTTCCACTGGAATTTTTGGATAAGAGTTTGAAGATTCAGTGTCAGTTTCAGATGAAGAGTTTACAACCTTGGGTTGTTCAGATTGTGCCATATTGGCAACTTCTTCAGAATCTTCCTTTGGATCTGATTTGTAACTCCAGTCATAGTCTTCCTCATTGTTTAAATCTCCTTTTGTTTTTGGATCATTATCTTCAGACCAATCTTCAGTGTTGATTTCAGCAACAAGTGCTAGACCTGAAGGAAGATCTGTGTAAACTGTTCTGCATAAGCAACCCAGTCATTACCATCCTTGATGTTGACTACTAATGCTTTCTTTGGTTCTTCAGTGGTCTTTGATTCTTCCTTTAGTTCTGGCATTGGTAGACTCTGATAAGGTTTCTAAAATGTCTTCTGAGTATGTTGATGATACCTCTAACTGTTAGAGCTACTTTGACCATTTCGTCCTTGAGTTCTTAGAGCTTTGCACTCTCTAGAAAAGTGACCATAACTGTTACAATTAAAACACCTTGTGCAGGACCGTTTAAGGGCTTAAACACAATTACAACACAACAACACAATGAGGAGATTAACTAAGCTCTAATCAAACAGTGAACTGGGTAACCAAAAGTGATACAAAGAACACAAGTAAAGCAAGAGACAGAACAAGAGAGTATGGGTTTCAAGGAGGCAGTATATTGCTTTCTCAAGTTCTTTTACAAGTGTTACAAAGCATAAAGAAAAGATACAAGAACTTGAAATACTTATACTACAACCTACAACCGGCTATACTTTGAGAGCCAGCTGGATACAATTGACTAGACACTAACAAAATCAATTGTAGGATCAAAAGGCATATCTGCCTTTTGACCTTGTGACTATGACATGCCATAGCTCACATCCTTATACAATACAAAAAGGATAAAGTACATAAAGTGGAAAGTTGAAGACTCAAGACCTCAATGTACAGTTACCAAAAGCAAGGCCCTTTTCACCAACTCATGTAAGTTGGTGACTTTACAGAGATGCAGCGGAAAAGGTGCTTTATGGAACAGTACATCAGATAAAGCATGTGTACTAAAAGTCTTCGGAAGAAATCTGTCTTCATAGGATGAGGCTTCGGAAGACTTTGTCTTTGAAGCTTCGGAAGACTTCATGTTTGGCTTCGGAAGATATTGGTCTTGGCTTCGGAAGATTTTACACTTAGAATATTTTCTAATGCTTTGTGTAAAACTTCCGAAGCATTCTTCACTTCAGTACTTAGTGCATGCTGCTGAGACACTTAGGCTGTTTTGGGTTGCATCAGACTTCAGGAATCCTTACAAACTCCCCCTAGGCTGATGCTACCAAAACACTTGGAAGATCTTCAAATGTTGGTAGTCTTCAGTACAATCAGGACCATTCCTTTCTTCATGAGATGGTCAGCATCATCAAGACTTTCATAGTATCTTCTCATCTCAAAGAGATCATGCAGAGGTAAGTTGATTATGTCTTGCCATGAGTAGACATTCTCAACACCTTGATCTCTGATAACAGTCCATCTTTCTGGATTAGTAGAGTAAGTCCAGGATAAGATGGTGTCTCACTAGATAGAGGAGCCACTTGAATAGGAGTTGATTGGGCTGCCTCATCATGCACTTCCTCAGGTTGATCTGATTCAGCCTGAGGTGCAGAGGTAGATGACTTTGGCTTCTTCTTCTTAGTCTTTGGTTTAGAAGCCATCCTCTTCTTCCTCTTGGATGTCTTTAACTGAGAAGACTGGTCTGCAGCACCATGTTGATCATCAGTGTCTTTCTCAGTTGGGTGTTCCTCCCTCACAGGTTCAGAAGGAGAGGGAGTTTGACCCTGCCTAGGATCAGAAGATGAAGCTTGCTGAGGCTCAGCTGGAGGTGCTGGTTGAGGTGTCTCTGGTTGTTCAAACTTGACCTCCACTTCAGGTGGGACTTGACTTGGAAGAGAGTGCAAGTCAATGAGTTCTCCATTTTAATCTTCTGCTTGATCACCCTAATATGCTCATCCATGGTGGATAGAGACATGGGGCCAAGTCTCCTTCCGGAGAATCCATAAAGCTTCAAGAAGCTCACCATTCTTTGTCTGTCAGCAGACTTCTTTGCATTCTTTTGAATGATGGCCCTTGACTTTGCAGCTTCTTCCCTTAGTTTCCTTTTAGTTGTCTTTCTTTCCTTGACTAACTCAAGCTCAAGTTGCTTTAGATACTCGAACTCAATGAAGTCATAGGACAAAGGGAGAAGTGCATCTGCCTGATAGAAGCCTGTGGCACTCAGGTAGTTGATCATCTTGATCCTATCTTCCTCTTTATCTACCTGAGGTTCTTGTGGAGCCACATCTTCCTGTGCAGGACTTTCTTGAACTGGTGAGAGAGTAGGAGCATGCTTGTAAAGTCTTTTCTGTCTCTTCTCCTCTTTGAGTTGGAGAAGTATCATTGCATCTTCTTTCTCCTTCAACTCTCTTGACACTTCTCTGTCAGCCAGTTCATTTAGTTCTTCTAAGGGGAGGGAGATGATCTCATCAATGTCATAGTTCCTGGTCTGTAAGTAGGTAATCCTGACTGCCCTTAACTCATCATCTTGAGTATTTGGTCTGGGAGCAGCCCTGATTGCAGCTTGCATGAAGCTAGATGACCCAGTGGAACTTTCTCCCCTTAGTCTCCTTTTCCTCTCTCTCTCTTCCTCCTCAATTTCCTCAGGAGTCATTATCCTTTTCCCTTTGTCACCAACAGACCTTTGTGACTCAGGGTGGATTGAGGCTTGGCCTTCATTGCTTGGAGTAGCTTCCATGCTCTGGCCAGAGAGAGGCTGAGAAACACCTTCACCAGCAGGTGTCTCAGATGGAGTTTGGACCTCAGCAGCAGTTGTTGATGATGAGACAGGGGTCTCAGGTTCTGTCACTGGGCCTTCAGTCAAGGTTTCCCCTATGAAACTAATCTTAGGGTCCACCTCAACATCCAGTTGACCGATGACATTGCCTGATTCCCTAAGTCTCCTTCTTAGAGTAAACTCTGCAAGGATCCTCTCTTGGATTCTTTGAGCCAGCCTGTCAGCTTGTCTTGAATTGCTTGGATTGACAAGTGGCAAGTTGACTAAATCCAGTCTTTCATAAAAGCTCAGGCTTTGGAATTGAAAAACTTCTTGTTGGCCTTGAACTCTTTGAAGTATAAGGGCTCTCCTGTCATCATCATACCTCCACCTTATGATTTGATTTCCAGTTCCTAGTGGTGGAGATGAGACAGCCCTTGGTATGCCTTCCTCAAAGAGACTCCTGATGAGAGAGTCTATAGAGTCCACATTAATGTGAACTTGAGGAAGTTGCTGAGAATGCACAACAGCAAGTGAGGATGGTGAGTCCTCTATGTCCATTCTCTCTGAAGAACTCCCAGGTTCTGTGGTTGTAACAACTTTCTCCCCCTTTTTGGTAGCATCACCCACTTGCATAGGTGAGCTGGAGGATAAGTCAATCACTTCCACAGGTTCTTGTGTTCCTGGTTGAGCTCTCCTTAAAGGTCTCCCAGCTAGTTTTTCCTGCAGATATGAAATCTGGAGTTGCTGATCATTGACCCTGTTTTGCAGGGTAGTCACCTGAGATTCCAAGTGACTAACCTTAGAGACTAAATAGGTGCATGTTTTTGACAATTTTTGCACCTTTAGTCTCAAATTCCCCTCATCTTCATCAGAAGATTCATTGGGGGATGAGATGATTGGACCAAAGTCCTCTCTCTCACCACCAGCTTGAGTTTCTTGGCTGCTGGTTTTCCTCTGCTCACTGGCAGCCTCAGTTGAGATGCCAATGGGCTGAGTTGCCATGGTTGAGGTCTTAATGATGTAATCACTTTCAAAAGTGAGAGCCTCTTCCATATGGACATCCTGAACAGGTTCAGAAGTGTCCACCTCAGTAATAGGTGACTGATGGGGGATAGACTGAGGAGAGTCAGAGGTACTCATCTCTCTTTGAGTAGGGGAGGAGAAGAGAGACTCATGGTACTCACTGAATCCTAAGTCTTCATCAGTGTAAAAGGATAGGTTGGGAATTGGTTGGTTGAGATCCAAAGGCTGGGGATGGTAGCTGTCCCCTGAAGGTTGTCCACTTGAGTGTTGAGACTCAGAGTGAAGGCTTAAGGTTGTTGGGCTATTGAGCTCATCAGGGTGAGCTTGAGGAACCTCAGCCCTGATAGGTGAAGTAATGGGAGTGGTTTGCTCCTCAGGAGAAGTGGGAGCTCTAGTGTCCACTTCTTCCTGTAAGGTTGAGTATTTGGGGGCCTGCACAGACTCAATAGCCTGAGCAGGGGTTCGTTTGGATTTTCTTTGGTAGGTGAGGGTAATATCTGGTCTTTTTAATGGTAAGGACAAAAGAGGTGTGGGTTCAACACTAGCTTGTGTTGCTAGGTTGTCACCTTGAGCAATGAGCTCTAACATTTTTGGGACTAGGGCTGTTTCTACCCCAGAGAAGCCTACAGTTGGCTTCTTCATTATTTTAAAGATGCCGGGCTTCATCTGTCCCAATTTAAGAATATTACCTGTTTCCCTCAACTGTGAGCCCAGTTCACAGTTGAGAATGTGTTGAACATATCTAGGAAACATGTAATACTCTAAGGAGTCTAAGTTTGCAAGTAAATTAGTATAGACAAATTGTGAATACCTGAACTTGACCCCCTGAACCATTCCATGAACTATAAAGGAGAGATCCTCAGGAATCTGGTCCCATCCACCATGCTTGTTTGACAAGCTGTGGATAACCACATGGAGCAGGAATTTCCATTGGGATGAGACCTTCCCTTTCCTAAAGGTCTTTACAGAGAAATCTCCCTCATAGCCCATCTGCTCAAAAGAATGATTAACAGCTTCTTTTGGGAAGGACACCTCACCTTCTTCATCATCCAGCTGCAGATGTTGATTAATGATGGCCGGAGTGATGAAGATTGTCCTCCCTTGCACTGTGGCAGACAGTGCCTTCTCCCCATCCATAATGACCTCTTGGCAGGTCTTCCAGAATTCAAGCAAGTGATCCTCATATAGAGTAGGATCAATGGTCAGGGAGGTGAAATAATTTGACAGAGTCAAGAATTGGCAAATCTCTGAGAAACTTGCATCTTTCTCAGAGCTTAACAGAGCAACTTGATTATGTTGCCTGTGTAGTTGCATGGAGAAATCAGGGTTGTTTCTGCGGTTAAGGTTGGCCATTTCAGAAGCTTAAGGGTGAAGAAAGGTAGAAAGCAAAGGCGGTTTAGAGAATTAGGTTAGAGAAACAGTAGAATTGAGGAAGATAGTGGGAAAGAGGGGGAACCGTTGGGTATTTATATGAAAAGGGATTTGAACCAAAGTTAATGAAAGAGGATAAACTTTGAAATCCGAAAGTCGGTCCCACCTCTGAAAAAGTAGTTTACTTTTGCTCAAAAAGTAGTTTTCTTGGAATTCGAAAAGCTTCCGAAGTTTATTTGTCTTCGGAAGTTTTGATAGAAAAAGCTTCCGAAGCTAAAATGGCTTCGGAAGATTTTCCTGAGAGTCTTGATAATTTATGCTTCGGAAGAGAAATAAACCCTTGAATGCTTTGTATAGAAATAAACAAAGCTTCCGAAGGTTAATTTTGCTTCGGAAGGAAAAGGTTCTTAAAAATAAAAAGTGTCTGAGATAAGAATTTTAAGCTTCGGAAGATGATTTTGACTTCTTCCGAAGGTAAAATCTCTTAGACAGTTATGTATTTTGAAGACATGTTTTTCTTCCGAAGATAAATCTTTATCTTCCGAAGTATCAAAAATTTTCAAGAATCTAAGGAAAGTCTTCAAAAAGAATTTTACATCCAAAGAAAACATGAGCTTATGAAAGTGATGAACTAGACAACTTAGGACACACATATTTTAAGAAGAAATAATTAGAATTAGTTTTAATAAAAAGTCTACTCAAAGTTAATCATCCCAATAGCTGATATCAGATACTTAAATCTCTGTTCATCAAAAGCTTTTGTGAACAGATCAGCATATTGTTCATCTGTATGAACTTTGACTAGTTTAATTAATCCTTTTTCATAGTTATCTCTTATTAAATGATACCTGATGTTGATGTGTTTGGTCCTTGAGTGCTGCACAGGGTTCTCAGTGATAGAGATAGCACTATTGTTGTCTATGTGGATAGGAGTCTCTTTGAAGTTAAATCCATAGTCCAGCATCTGATTTTGAATCCAAAGCACTTGAGCACAGCAGCTTGCAGCAGCAATGTATTCAGCCTCAGCAGTTGATGCAGACACACAGGATTGTTTCTTGCATTGCCATGAGACCACCCTTCCACCAAGGAATTGACATCCCCCAGATGTAGACTTTGCAGTCATATTGCAACCACCATAATCACTATCTGTATAGGCATACAGATTGAAATTTGGATTCTTTGGATACCATAGACCAAGTGTTGAAGCACCTTTGAGGTATCTTAAAATCCTTTTCACAGTGATTAAGTGAGACATCTTAGGGTTGGCTTGATATCTTGCACAAATACATGTAGCAAACATGATATCAGGCCTGCTAGCTGTAAGATACATAAGAGACCCAATCATAGCCCTGTATAAGTGCTCATCTACACACTCCCCCTCAAGATCTGGACCAAGGGAGTGGTTTCTGGCTATGGGTGTCTTAGCAATCTTACAATCAGTCATATTGAACCTCTTGAGTATGTCTTGAACATACTTTGACTGACTTATGAAGATGCCATCTTCAACTTGCTTCACTTGAATTCCCAGAAAGAAATTGAGTTCTCCCATTGAACTCATCTCAAATCTGTCTTTCATCAGCTTCTCAAAGTCTTTGCAGAGCTTTGGATTAGTTGAACCAAAGATGATGTCATCAACATATACTTGAACCAGCAATAAGTCATTTCCCTGTCCTTTGATGAAGAGAGTTCCATCTATAGTACCTTTCTGTATCCATGCTTACAAAGATACTCAGATAGTGTCTCATACCACTTCCTGGGTGCCTGATGCAGCCCATAAAGAGCTTTGTCAAGTTTGCAGACATAATCAGGATGATCAGGGTCTACAAAACCAGGTGGCTGTTTGACATAAACCTCCTCATCAATCACTCCATATAAGAAAGCACACTTTACATCAAGTTGGTAGACCTTGAAGTTCTTGGATGCAGCAAATGCCAGGAATATCCTAACAGCTTCTAGTCTTGCTACAGGAGCAAAGACATCAGTGTAGTCAATCCCTTCTTCTTGTGTGTATCCTTGAACAACTAGTCTTGCCTTGTTCTTGATGATGATTCCTCTATCATCCTTCTTGTTTCTAAAAACCCATTTGGTTCCAATGGTAGTCTTTCCATGAGGAAGAGGACAAAGGTTCCAAACTTTCTGCCTTTTGAATTGAAGCAGCTCTTGTTGCATAGCTTCAACCCAACTTCCATCCTTTAGAGCTTCATCAACTTTCTTGGGCTCTATCTGAGATAAGTGAAGATCATGATAGGTTGGACTCACTTTAGTATAGATGTTTACTTTTAAATGTAATAGGGCTTGTGTTAGATTCAGTTTGTATTTTGATAGTTATAGCAGTTTTGGCAGTCCAGCGAAACTGTGAGCGAATCTATAGTTTCGCTCACAGTTTGCTGTTTTGGTTCACCCGGCGAACTTATGTTCTGCCGGGCGAAACTGTAGTTTCGGCATGACAGTTTCGCTTGTAGCGAAACTGTCAGCGAAACTATGACTGCTATATATAGTTTTGTTATTTCATTTTGCATGATAAGTTTGCAAAACCCAAAACGTGGAATTCTGTTGCAAACTATCATTCTCAAGCAGTTGCTTATTGAAATACATTGTGCTTATTGATATTGAGTGAGTTAGTTCATTTGCATTTCAAATATGTCTTGATTCTTCTTATTCTACTCTTAATTGTTTGTTATTGTGCTTATATAAGTGATATTGATCAAAATATTCAATCAATTGTACTGTTCATCGATCATATGGACCAACAATATGGTATCAGAGCCTTAGTGCTCTTGATTTGTTGAGTTTTGGTGGTTTTGGTCAATATCTAGGTTCAATCAATTTTCATCGAATTATTAGCTGTTTTTGGGATGGAAATTGATTGAATTATGCTTGTTCTTCATTGAGGAAGATTCTACAATCATCAGATCTCAAATTCATTGAGTTTTGGATGATTTTGGATTGATTTTAAGGTGAAAAAGGGTTTTCAGATCGACGAGCGAAATTACAGTTCTTACAGCGAAACTGCGATCTTCAAACAGTGAAACTATGGTTTATTTTGGATCTGAAGTTGTTTCTTAGAATTTCAGCGAAAGTATCTCTTTGAACGAAAGTTCAGCAGTGTTTTTGATCAAGAATCAAGCGAAAGTACTGCCGAAATTATATCTGAACGAAAGTTCAAGCTTGTTTCCTGCGAAATTAGCAGCGAAACTAAGCAATTGTTGTCTTTGATTCAAGCGAAAGTGCTGCTGAAATTTCAAGAGAAAGTGTCTGAGTTTGCGAAAGTATTTGTTGTAGCGAAACTATTAAGCAGGCTTACTCTCTCAGCGAAGTTGTTAGCGAATTTGCCAGCGAACTTACCAGCGAAATTACCAAACTTTCTGCGAAATTATCATGTCAAAATTAACTACTCTCACACTTGCGGATCTTGAAAGTGTTGCTCCTAATAGACCTCCAAGACTCATTAATGGAGATAATTTTGAAGATTGGAAGAGATGTCTCAAGGCTTTCTTTTTCTATACAGATCATAATCAATGGGAATCGATTATTTCAGGTCCTCATATACCTACGGTTACAGTTGGTGATGTCGTTTCTCAGAATAAAGATCCATCTTCTTATACTGAAAGAGATCTGAAACTGATTGATCGTGATCAAAAAGCATTTGGTGCTCTAACTCTCTGCTTAGCTCCTGACATCTACAATCGTTTTGCAGAGCATAAAAATGCTAAATCTCTTTATGATGCTCTTTGTGAATTCTTTGATGGGAATGCAGATCTGGTGAAAGACAAGAGTATTCAAGCTGAAAAGGAGTTTAACTCGTTTGTAGGATATAAGAATGAAAGTTTGACAGATCTTACAAATCGATTCTTAACTGTCTCAAGCACTCTGAAGAAATATGATGAAAGACTCTCCAACAGCGAACAAGTTAACAGACTCCTCGATTCTCTTCCACCACAATGGAGTCTTCAAGTGAGGATGCTCAAACAAGAAAGAGGTTTTACAGATTACAAGCTGATGGATATCATTAATAAATTGAAATCTTTTGAGTTGGATATGAAAAGAAGAGAATTTAACCAGACTATGATGCCCACACCTGGTTTTTCTCAAAATGCTGCTTTATTGTCATCCGCTGCAAACTCTCACATTCAGAATCCAATTCAAGGAGGGAGCAATTCAAGCAATTTCTCAAGTGGTAGTAATCATGTTGGAAAGGAATTGGGAAATTCTAAGGTGAATGCTGAAACTACTATTCCATCAGAAACAATGGCTCTTTTTGGAATGTTTGTTCAGAGCTATGAAGCTCTTGTTGCTGGTGAGTTGAAGGGTAAAGGAATGACTATGGAGGATATGTATCAAGTTGATCCTGATGATTTGGAAGAGACTGACATTCAATGGCAAATGGCAATGTTAACTTTAAGAGCTCGGAGGTTTATGGAAAGAACGGGAAGAAAGAACTTTGGTGGTCAATCATCAACTTCAAAACTAGGATTTGACAAGTCAAAACTGAGATGCTTCAACTGTAAACAATTGGGACATTTTAAACGTGAATGTCCATTACCAATTGTAACAGATCCTAGTACCACTGGAGTGCCAAGATTGACAGAGAAAGTAAAGGAAGAGGGAAATTCGAAAAAGGAGTCAGCCTTGATTTCTAATTTTGACTGGAGTGCAGAGGTAGAAGAAACCAGATCTGAAATAAATCATGCTTTAGTTGCTGAGATTGTGAAAAGTGATGAGATGGAAGTTGAGAAAGATAAGTTTGTGCTGTTTAAAGAATTCAAAGGAGAGAATGAATCTTCAGTGAAAGAGAAAGAAGAGGAAGATGATGGAGAGAAGAAAGAGAAAGCTACAGATTCAAAAACTGTGAAAGGAAAAGAGAAGGATGGTGCGGCCGCTACTGTTGAGGAAAGGAAATCGAGTACTCCAGTATGCATGTGCGATAAAGCTTTAGCTGCCGAAAAGATGGTAATGGGACTTCCTTATGAGGTAATACAGGATATGTGTTCATCTGCTTGTAAAATTAGACTTTTTGGGGTTTATAAGGCTAATCGTTTGTTAATTGATAATGAAAAGGATTTAAAACGAATTAATGATGAACTTAAATTGAATGAATCAAAATATTTTGTGAAATTAAATGAGGCTTTAAAAGAAACTGATCATTTAAAAAGAATTGTTTTGGAAAGGAATGTAGAGATTAATACTTTGACTGAACGAGTTGCTCTGGCTGAATTTGAAGCAAGCAAACTTCAGTCAAAGTTAGATAAATGGACTATTTCTGGAATGAAACATGATGATCTTTGTAAATCTCAACGGGGAGCAAGAATTAAAACTGGTTTGGGCTATGAAAATGTACAGGTTTATCCTCCTCCTAGTACATATTGTTATTCTCCTATGCCTGTTCCTCATCCTTCTAATGATTTAATCAAATCAGATACTGATAGTATGTCTGCAGGTTTAGTTGGGAATAACTCTAAGTACATTCGTGAAGACTACGACTATGGACCAACTAGTGGGCTTGGATGCACTAGTTCTAGTACACCTGAAAAATTGCAGTCTGTTTTAGATAATAAGTCTAGTTTAAATTCAGTATTTGTTTCTAGTTCAAATGTAACAGACTTGAATGTCTCATGTTCTCCTGATTGTTCTATTTCATCTTGTAATTCAAATCTTAATAGTGATGATTTTTGTTCTGGTTTTGAATTGAATGAATCTAATGTTTCACTAAAAGAATCTGATGTTTCACATAACATAACTGAGCAACTTAAAACTAATTCTTTTGAAAAGTTTTTCTCTCAACCTATTCCATCTTTTATACCATTAAATATGACATCTTCAGAAAAATGCAGTTCTCCTTCTTCTGAAACTAGTACCAATGGTACGAGTTCTACTGATTTCTCAAAAGAATCAAGCTATGATTTTGTAAAGAATAATTCTGAGTCAAATAAACAAAAACATCATGAGATGTATGAGACATTCAGTGATGTTGATTCTAGTTTGTCTGAATGTGATGAGGAGATTATTATTGATCCTATTTTTACCTCATCACATCATCGATCTAGATTCAAACATCATTGTTTCAGGTGTGGTGAAGAGGATCATCTTATCAAAAATTGCCCTTTGATTGAAAGATCCTCTAATAGAAATTGTTTTGGGAATAAATTGACAAAATTGGTTAATAATTTCTTTCATAAAAAATCAGCTTCTTTGAAAACAAAGGTTGTTCAATCTTGGGTCCCTATTACTCCTGGCTAAATGATTTGTTTATTCATTTCAGGGATCTTCTTCAAAGATTGTAAACAGTCTGTGGCATGTTGATAGCGGATGTTCCAAACACATGACGGGATTAAAGGACTTGTTGACTAATTATCGAATTATTAATGGAGGATATGTGGCATTTGCTGGAGACAAGAAGGGTGGAAAAATGATTGGACAAGGAGAAGTTACTAATGGCTCTCTTACTCTTGAAAAAGTCAACCATGTTCCGGAATTGGCATTTAATCTTCTGAGCGTCTCTCAAATTTGTGATAAAGATATTCCAGTTCTATTTAAATCGGATGAATGTTTATTTTTGAAATCAGAGATAGCTGTTCCAGAAGATTTAATTCTCATGCGTGCTCCAAGGAAACACGATACATATCTTCTTGATATGAATTCTAATGAGTCAAAAGCCACTGCAACTTGCCTTCTTTCAAAAGCATCAACATCTGAGTCCCTCTTGTGGCATCGTCGATTGGGCCATGTCAATTTTAAGATAATTAATAAATTAGTAAAGAACAATCTTGTTAGAGGACTTCCTTTAAAAGATTTCTCTGTGTCTGAAAAATGCATGGCATGTGCCAAAGGGAAACAACATAAGAAATCTCATAAGCCTAAACTTTTAAATAGCATATCAAGTCCTCTAGAGTTGTTACATACTGATTTATTTGGGCCAATTAGTGTTAAATCCATTGCTAAAAATTCTTTCTGTCTTGTTGTTACAGATGATTTTTCACGTTATTCATGGGTGAGATTTCTTGCTCACAAAAGTGAAGTTGCTGAGGAACTGCAGAAATTAATCATTTCAATTGAATCAGTCAGTAAGAAAAGAGTTATGGGATTAAGAAGTGACAATGGCACTGAATTTAAAAATCAGATTCTTGATTCATTTTGTGCTCAAAAAGGGATCGTGAGACAATTTAGTGCTGCAAGAACACCCCAGCAGAACGGAGTTGCAGAAAGAAAGAATCGTACTCTTGTGGAAGCTGCTCGTACAATGTTGATAGAATCATCACTACCTGTCATTTTCTGGGCTGAAGCTGTTAATTGTGCTTCTTATGTTTTAAACAGAGTGCTAATTGTGAAAGACAAAGTGAAGACTCCTTATGAACTTTTTCATAAGAGGAAGCCACTAATTGATTTCTTTCGCCCATTTGGATGTTCTTGTACGCTTCTGAATACTCAAGCTCAAAAGACTAAGTTTGGGGCTGTCTCTGATGAATGTTACTTTGTTGGATATTCTTCTTCACAAAAGGCATATCGCGTTTACAACAAAAGAACACGTATTGTTCAAGAGTCCTTTTATGTTGATTGGCAAGAATCAAATCCTACTGAAGTTAAATCTGAACCTGCATGGTTCTTTGATTCTGATACTGTGTTCAATTCATTCAATTTGCCAGTTTTCGATGATGATATGTCAAGTCCCTGTACTCAAACGAATATTATTCCATCATCTTCATCGTCTGTTTCATCAATTCCACAAGTAACTGATGCTGTTTCAATTGATGTCAGCTCATCGTCTCCGATGCCTGATCAAGCACCATTATCTGATTCTGTATCACCTACATCTCTTAACTCACCTGATTCATCACCTGACATTGTTCCATCTTCACCTTCATCTACTCTTTCTCCGACGGCTGATACTTCTTCAACTATCTTTCCTTCTTCTGTAGATTATAAAACTTTGAAAGATCATCCACTTGATAATGTAATTGGATCTGTTTCTGATGGTGTTCGTACTCGAAGTCAATCTGGTCTGATTAATGTTTGTCTTTTTTCATGCTTCATCTCTCAAATTGTTCCTAAGAATGTTCATGCTGCTTTACAAGATCCGTGTTGGGTAGAGTCTATGCAATTGGAACTTCAACAGTTCAGGAAACTTAAGGTTTGGACTTTAGTTGATTTACCTCCCAACAAGTATCCAATTGGTACAAAATGGGTATTCAAAAACAAACCAGATGATCGGGGCGTGGTGGTGCGGAACAAATCTAGACTTGTCGTGCAAGGCTTTGCTCAAGAAGAAGGTATTGATTATACAGAAGTCTTTGCTCCAGTTGCTCGTCTTGAAGCAATCCGTATATTTCTTGCTCATGCTGCTCATAAACAATTCAAAGTGTACCAGATGGATGTGAAATGTGCTTTTCTCTATGGCGACATTGATGAAGAAATATATGTGTGTCAACCACCAGGCTTTGAAGATCCTGATTTTCCTGATAAAGTGTATAAACTTGATAAATCTTTGTATGGACTTCATCAAGCACCCAGAATCTGGTATGAGACTCTTACACAATATCTTTTAAGCAATGGTTATTCTCGTGGTACCGTTGATATGACCTTATTTAAAAAGGAGGTGAATGGTGAAATGATCTTTGTTCAAGTATATGTCGATGACATTATTTTTGGATCTACAAACTCTAAGTTGTGTAGAGAGTTTGAAGAAGTGATGAGCCAACGGTTTGAAATGAGCATGATGGGAGAAATGTGCTTCTTTCTTGGTTTGCAAGTTGAACAACAGAAAGACGGAATTCTTATTCATCAAGAGAAGTACATTAAAGATATTCTGAAGAAATTTAAAATGGATGATGCGTCTACTGAATTGACCCCCTTTACTGCTCAGACGTGTCTCACTCCAGACGAGAATGGAAAACCAGTTGATCCTCATCTTTTTCGTTCTATGATTGGCTCTCTCATGTATCTTACTGCAAGTCGTCCTGATATCACTTTTGCTCTTGGTTACTGTGCTAGATATCAGTCGGCTCCAAAGGAATCTCATGAGAAAGCTGTCAAACGAATTTTTCGTTATCTCAAAGGATCATCTCGTCTCGGACTGTGGTATCCATATGGTGGAAATTTTGATTTACATGCTTATTCTGACAGTGATTCCAATGGTTGCAGGTTAAACAGAAAATCTGTGTCTGGAGGATGTCAATATTTGGGTAATTGTCTGGTATCTTGGCAGAGCAAGAAACAAACAACAGTTTCTCTTTCTACAGGGGAAGCTGAATATATTGCTGCATCTAGCTGCTGCTCTCAAATTCTCTGGATACAACACCAAATGATTGATTATGGAATCAATTTCCTTCATACACCTTTATTCTGTGATAACGAGGCTGCCATTGGAATGGCTAAAAATCCTATTCATCATTCTCGCACAAAGCATATTGAAACCCGAATTCATGCGATTCGTGATGCTCAAGAGAAGGGTTTCATTAATATTATTCCCATTGACACTAAAAATCAAAAGGCTGATCTTTTCACAAAAACGTTTGACAAACCTCGTTTTTATGAATTGATTTCTATGCTTGGGTTAATATCTTTTTAAATTTTTATTTTCTATTTCTTTGATAATAATTTAAAAAAAAAAAAAAATAAAAACAAAAATATTTTTTTTAGTTCCAATTTTTCTATAATTATTGACATATGAAAATAAAAATTTGGGGGAGTAATATCAGTATTTTGAGATCGGATTTAACATGATGAGAAATGATTGTATATTCTCTAAATATTTCTTATTTACATGACCAGTAATTCTATGAGAAATGATAGTAACTGTCTCTAGATTCTATTTCATAAGAAAAAAAAAGGAAATGGATCAAATTCTTTGACGATATGCTTGATAGACTCAGCCTGATGAATGAAGTAGACGGCAGCTTTATGATTAAATTAAACTTTATGCTTAAGAATGCCTGGATTTACTCATTCATTTTGGATTGCACAAAAACTGAGTCCTGACAAAAATGGATTGAGAATGAATCTTTCGTTCATTGTGCTTTGTTAGTCATCATTCTCTGCTGTTTTATTTTTGTGATTAAGATGTCTTGTGTCTGTGCTTATCTCCTTTGCTGTACGGAAGTACTGACCTGGAGTGATGATCTCCTCTGCTGTACGGTAGTACTGACCTGGAGCTCTCATCAGCACATGATCAAATGGTTATCTCCTCTGTTATACGTGGGTATAGATCTGGAGCTCTTACCATTTTGATATAATTATGTCAAATCATCTTATCGATGAATTTCTCTCAGAATGAAATATTTTGTATATAATCATTTATATACTTTGTCAAAAGTTTGCTTCATGAAGATTGATTCATAATTCAATAAATCCTGAGGTTGGGTGAGGGTTTTTACCAAATGATTGTGGGGTCTTAGCATTCTAAAGCATCTAATCGAACCTTAAATAAATCATAAGCTGTTGATTGAAAAAGGATAAGGCATGAGTTTAAAGTGGATAATTATATCAGCAATCGTTATTGATTTGTTCTAATTTCTGTGATTTCTGTGCAGATTGTGATCAGATCTTGTTTTCAGTATGATCTCATGACTGGTAGATGATTTTTAATCATCATTATGTTCTAAAATATTTAGAGAATGTGATCTCTGATTATTTTAGATCTCATTATGTGATGTGCTTCCCTTGAGTATTATTGATAATAAAAAAAAAAATAAAATAAAAATATAAAAAAAAATAAAAAAAATAATAAATAATAATAATAAAAAAAATAATAATAAAAAAAAAATATATAAATAAAAATAAAAAAAATAAATAAAAATAAATAAAAAAATTTTGGTGCGAAATTGTTCTTTCGCTGACTGTTTCGCTAAGCGAAACTGCAATTTCGCTAGGTTAGCTTATAAGTTGTTAACCAGTTATCTTTTAGCGAAATTACAGTTTCACTGAGCGAAACTGTAAATTCGCTGGACGAATTTATAGTTTCGCTGCCAGCGAAACTATTGACTATATAAGTCAATTTTGCGAAATTTTCTTCATAACTTCGCAAAACTGATCTCAAGTCGACTGTTAGGGTTTTAGACGTCTTTCACGGCGATTTTGATTTGACATTGGTTTTTACACCGATTCTGAGTGATATTCTCTTCAAATGTGAGTTTCGAACATGAATTGAGCATTTAATCTGGATTCTAACTCTGTTCTGTGAAGCGATTTGGATTTGTCGCTTCGGTGGTTTCGCTGTTCGTTCAGCGAAACTACCGAAGTTTCAGCGAAATTGAACGAAAGTTCACTGTTTTACAGCGAAACTGTAAAGTTATGCTGTCCGAGCGAACTTAACAGTTTCGGCACACATTATCTAATTTCGCAAAGACTAATCCTTATTTCACAGTTTCGTCTATAATTTCTCAAGTCAGCGAAACTAATTTGTAACAGCGAATCTAAATTAATTTCTGGTGAAACTAATTGCGAAACTACTTTGTATCATTCTAATCTTGTCAAAAATACTTTTTGTTCTGCGAAATTAACAAGTTTCTATGAGCGAAACTATAGTTTCGCTTGTCGAAATTGTTTGATTTCATTGACGAAATTGTCTTTAATTCAGCGAATCAAACATGTATTAGTGAGCGAAACTGTTGTTTCGCTTGCCGAAATTAATTATTTTTTTTGTTTGTATCTTAATTTTTCTTATTTTCAGTATTTCTTATTCAAATTTATTTGTTGATCCTTTCAGATTATAATGGCTAATCTAAAGTTTGACGAGAGGAATAACATTACTGCGATATTAGATGATACTTTGCCTAAAGCGGCCGGATTTCAAGATTGTATTCGATGGCTCCAACGATCACCCATTGCATATGCTATTTCTCATTCTCCCACTATATATGATCTTCACATTAGAGATTTTTGGAGATCGGCGGAATACAACACCGGAGGAGATGTTCAGAGGATCACTGCTAGGGTACTGGCTCATGATATATCTATTACTGCTGAAGATGTGTCGAGGATTCTTAGACTGGACGATGATACTGGTGATGAGGTTGATATGACCGAATCTGAAGTATTCCAATCTTTCCGGCAAATGGGATACGAGGGACCAGTTTTTGGATCGAGGAAAGAGATTAAAAAGTCATTTCTATCTAAAGAATGGAGATATATAGCTCACGTGTTTATTATGTGCTTAGATCACCGTAAGGGGCGAACTTATGTTCTGCCGGGCGAAACTGTAGTTTCGGCATGACAGTTTCGCTTGTAGCGAAACTGTCAGCGAAACTATGACTGCTATATATAGTTTTGTTATTTCATTTTGCATGATAAGTTTGCAAAACCCAAAACGTGGAATTCTGTTGCAAACTATCATTCTCAAGCAGTTGCTTATTGAAATACATTGTGCTTATTAATATTGAGTGAGTTAGTTCATTTGCATTTCAAATATGTCTTGATTCTTCTTATTCTACTCTTAATTGTTTGTTATTGTGCTTATATAAGTGATATTGATCAAAATATTCAATCAATTGTACTGTTCATCGATCGTATGGACCAACAATAAGAAACAAGAGTGAAGACAAACATTTGCTTCATGGGTTTGTCCTCTTGTTCTTACCCCTGTGACAACATCTCCAATGATGTTTGTGGTGGGGTGAGACTTGTGGATCCTTAGCTGAGGGATCACAGCAAGTTGTTGAGATAGATCTAAATTTGAGAAATTTAAATCTGGTCTGGAAGATTCACCCTCCACATTATCACACTTATCAAGATGTACTTGATCCAATGAGTGTGAAACATCATTGATGTTATCATCTATGGTATGGTTGTTAGCATCAAGAAATTCCTGATCACTATCACCATCACCATTGTTGTCTTCTACAAGTGAGGTGTCTTTATCTGGTTGAGAGGCCTCTGAGCTGGAATTTGAAGGCATGCCAGATGTATCAGCTGAATTTGTCATTGTGGTGCTGATAGAAACCTCATTTGCTGAAGTAGTTCCAACTGGAGCTGAAGATGTATGAGTTGAAGGTCTTCCTAGCTCAAATCTTGGATCAGGATCACCTGTATTTAGATTTTCTGCAGATCCTGAAACATGCTCACAAGATTTGTTAAAACAGTTGGTAACTAAATCAAGATCAAACAGCCAATCCGGACCAGAACCAGCCACACAAGGAGTGTGCTCATTGAAAGTCACATTGGCTGACTCCTCAACAATTCTAGTTCTGAGATTGTATACTCTATAAGCTTTAGCTTGAGAAGAGTATCCAATGAAATGTCCATCATCTGATTTCTCAGTGAACTTGGCAATTTGATCTTTGGTATTCAAGATGGTGCAGGGACATCCAAATGACCTGAGAAAACCAATAAAAGGTTTTCTCTTGTGCCAAAGTTCATAAGGAGTCTTACCATGTGTCTTAACTACTAAAACTCTGTTTTGCACATAGCAAGCAGTATTGACTGCCTCTGCCCAGAAGGTGATAGGCAGTTTAGAGTCAGACAACATAGTTCTTGCAGCTTCAATAAGTGTCCTGTTTCTCCTCTCAGCAACTCCGTTTTGCTGAGGAGTCCTGGGAGCACTATATTGTCTTGTAATACCCTTTTCATCACAAAATGCATCAAGGATTTTGTTCTTGAATTCAGTTCCTTGATCACATCTTATGGTTTTGACCTTGTGATCACATTGATTCTCAACTTTTAAGATGAAATTCTTCAGAATCTCAGGGGTTTCATCCTTAGTTCTAAGGAAGAAGACCCAAGTGAATCTTGTAAAATCATCTGTGATCACCAGACAGTAAGAGGTCCTTCCTAAACTCATTACACTGGTGGGGCCAAAGAGATCCATATGTAACAAGTGTAGGGGAGTAGTGATGGAGTTCTTTTCCTTAGGCTTGTGAGATACCTTGTGTTGCTTCCCTTTCAGGCATGCAACACAATGATCATCCCTAGTAAACTCTTTCTTTGGCATTCCAGTTACCAGATCATGTTTAATTAATTTATTCATGTTCTTAAAGTTTACATGGCACATTCTTTTATGCCATAGGAAAGACTCATCACTATTTGCTTTAGATAGAAAGCATGAAACTTCTCCAGAGGGAGATGTTTCTTGCAAATCCATCTTTTACATGTTCCCTTTCCTGGGGGCTCTGAGCAGGATATGCTCATGAGGAATGACCACACCAGGCTTGAGAACAATGCACTCATGCTCAGTAAAGAGCATGTTATGACTCTGATCACAAAATTGGGATACACTCAGAAGATTGTACCCAAGCTCTTTAACAAAGTTTACCTTCTTAATGCTGAGCTTACCATTTGTGACCTTGCCCCTTCCAGAAATGTAACCACCTTCATCTCCTCCAAAGGCAACTGGTCCTCCATCAATTCTCTCAAAATTATGGAGTAGAGACCTATTGCCTGTCATGTGCCTGGAACAGCCACTGTCAATTATCCAGACATTCCAGTTTGTCTTGAGCTGTTCCTGCACAAAGAAAATGATTAGTTACATTTGGAAACCCAAGCATTACTTGTCTTGGGCTCATTAATAGTAATAGAAGGTAATGCAACAGTAATAGATCCTATGGTTGTACTATGGGGATCTTCAGCTGTTGTTGATGGAGAAACCTTAGTCATTTGGTCTTTCTTAGACTTCCACACCACCTTTGGAGTCTTGGACTTGACCTTCAAAACCTTAGAAGCTTTTGGAACTTCACAAGTTTTGATGACTGATCCTTCGGAAGAATCTACAGGCACTGCAGCAGACTTCAGTGCTTCGGAAGAACTCCTTTCTTCCGAGACCAACTTTGCTTCCGAAGGTAATTTTCCATTCGCCTTCTTCTTTGATTTGGAGCTTCCGAAGGAAACAGACTTTCCTTCCGAAGCTTGAGACTTCTTGAGACTCTTTGAAGCCTTTGTTTTAGTCATGTGGACAGTACTTTTGGGATTGTATGGGCAATCCTTGGCAATGTGAGAAGTACTTTCACACATAACACACAACATTTTCTTCTTCAAAGAAGTCTCCCTTTGAGAGCAAGACTGGCTTTGGTCACATCCCTTCTCCACCTTCATCTTGGTAGATGCTGAGACAGTTCCTTTGGGCTGTGAACTGTTCTTGGAGTTTGATGGTCCAGGTTGTGCAGCAGTGGTACACAGCAGCTCAGTCTTCTTCTTGGCACTGAGATGATTTGAACAAGAACCATGACTCTTAGCTGAGGAGTCTTGGTTGATGTCTTCAGTCCTTACTACTTTGAAACCTGTAGAGATAAAAACTTGTTTCTGCATAGCATCAAAAGTAGCCTTGATTTCTTGAGCCTTCTTTGCCTTCCTTTTGCTCTTCCTGATCAAGTTCTTTCTTTTGGACTTGGTCATCACAGTTGATTTCTTCTCCTCAGAAGGATAGTGGCCCTTGGAAAAATCCTCTTCTTCACTCTTCTCAGAGGAATTCTTCACTATCACTTCTTCATCATCCTCACTTACAGGATCTATGAGAGGAAGCTCATCTTCACAAGTTCCACACCTAGGAGATCTTACAGACAAGATTGTGTGTGGAGGAGCTATCTCATTTGATCCCAGTCCTTGTCTATTTTGATAACAAACCTTGTTGTGTAGGGATGAGGATATCATGTTCTTGAAGGTCTCTTCTTCAAGAACACTCTTCTCTGCCTTGGCTTTGCTGATCACAAGCTCAGCCTGGCACTCAGTTAACTTAGTGATGAGATCTTGGATCTGAGTTCTGAAATCTGTATGTTCATGTTTTAGTACTGAAATGGTTTTCTCCAAGTCCTCTATCTTTAACTTGTAATCATTTACAGACTTTCTAAAATCAGATTTTAATATGTTTAATGACTCAAGATCAGATCTCATCTCTAGGTTATAGGACCTGTATCTATTTACTTTAGCAATGCATTCAGGGGAGCAAAGATGTTCCAATACCTTGGCTTCATCATGGTCAGCCATCAGTGCTTGGTTTGGAGAAGCATCCTCCACCTGAAAACTCCAGTCAAAGCCTCCTTCTTCAACAGCAACAGCAGCATGTTGCTTTGTCTTCTCAGCCTGAGGAGCTTTGTCAGTAAAGTTTGGTCTGGGTTGTGTTTGGCCCCCATTTGCTTTAGGTGCCTTACACTCCCTGGCAAAGTGACCCATAAGGTTACAGTTGTAACACTTAACTTTGCTTTTATCCAGCCCAAACTTACTACTGGTAGCATTGCTTGGAAATCTTCTTCCTGTCCTCTTGTAGAACTTCTTGGCTCTGTGAGTGAGAAGAGCCATCTGCTGAACTATTTCCATGTATTCCAGGTCATCTGGATGGATACAGTCCAGGTCTTCAAGAGTGAAGAGATAATTCCCACAGCTTTCATCTGCAGACACAAAGGCTTGAGAAGAACTTGTCTCTTGGAATGGGCTTCCTTGAGTAAAGTTCTCCCTTGGTGTCTCCGGGAAGGTGATGAAAGGACCCTTTTGTGAGTTGTCAGGGTAGCATATGAGATGATGCTGGGGTTCTATGCTGTCCCTTTCAACCACATGAAGGGCTGAACCCATTTGATTGTTGGAGTTGCCAGATGAACCTTGCATGTTCATCTCCATCTGGTATCCACTGAGAATCCCATACAACTCTGTAAGAGTAAGAGTCTTAAGGTTCTCAGTCCTCTTGATCACCACACAATAGTGTGTCCATTGCCTAGGAAGTGAGGACATGAACTTCCTTACAATGTCCCTGTTCTCAAGAGGAACTCCTCCATCCACTAGGGTATCCACGATCTCAACATACCTGAAGTATTGTTGGGTCATGGTCTCACCTGCTTTGAAGGTGAAATTCTCAAACTGCTGCTTCAGAAGATCTTTCTTGTTCTCATTGGCTTCAGAGGAGCCTTCATACATCAGCTTCAGTGCATCCCACAGCTGTTTGGCTGTCTTGCACTTCTTAAAACCTCTGTATACAGAGTTTGGGAGAGCAGTCTGAAGAGCAGTCATGGCCTTCCTGTCAATCTCTACTCTTTTTCTATCTTCATCTGAGTAGTTGGCCACATCTTTAGGAATCATACCAGCACCACTAGCAGAGGGGGTGCTAGGTATGAAAGGTCCGTTCTCAACAGATTCCCACATTCTTGAATCAAGAGACCTGATGAAGCCTTCCATTCTCATGCACCAGGTGTCAAAATCATCAAGAGTGATCAGTGGGGATTTGTTCATGGTTCCAGTCTCCATATCAGTCTTTGAGATGGAAGCCATTTGAAGAGTTTAGTTTTTGTGTGTGTGAGAGATCTTAAGATGGTTAGATCTTATATCAAGAGCCTGGAAAGCTCTGATACCAATTGCAGGACCGTTTAAGGGCTTAAACACAATTACAACACAACAACACAATGAGGAGATTAACTAAGCTCTAATCAAACAGTGAACTGGGTAACCAAAAGTGATACAAAGAACACAAGTAAAGCAAGAGACAGAACAAGAGAGTATGGGTTTCAAGGAGGCAGTATATTGCTTTCTCAAGTTCTTTTACAAGTGTTACAAAGCATAAAGAAAAGATACAAGAACTTGAAATACTTATACTACAACCTACAACCGGCTATACTTTGAGAGCCAGCTGGATACAATTGACTAGACACTAACAAAATCAATTGTAGGATCAAAAGGCATATCTGCCTTTTGACCTTGTGACTATGACATGCCATAGCTCACATCCTTATACAATACAAAAAGGATAAAGTACATAAAGTGGAAAGTTGAAGACTCAAGACCTCAATGTACAGTTACCAAAAGCAAGGCCCTTTTCACCAACTCATGTAAGTTGGTGACTTTACAGAGATGCAGCGGAAAAGGTGCTTTATGGAACAGTACATCAGATAAAGCATGTGTACTAAAAGTCTTCGGAAGAAATCTGTCTTCATAGGATGAGGCTTCGGAAGACTTTGTCTTTGAAGCTTCGGAAGACTTCATGTTTGGCTTCGGAAGATATTGGTCTTGGCTTCGGAAGATTTTACACTTAGAATATTTTCTAATGCTTTGTGTAAAACTTCCGAAGCATTCTTCACTTCAGTACTTAGTGCATGCTGCTGAGACACTTAGGCTGTTTTGGGTTGCATCAGACTTCAGGAATCCTTACACCTTGACTTCGACTTATCAAAGCCAACTATTTTATTTGCACTTGGCTTATAGTTTCTATTCACATATGAATGCTTTTGTGTTCTATAAGCTATCATCACCATTTGCTAGTTGAGATCCATTTCTTCAACTTCATCTGGATCCATCTCGAACAAATCCTGCAAAATTAAATCACCTTGTGTTAAATGACTTCCCTCGTATGCTTGAAAACTTGCCATAAATGCTGTAAATGCAGATTTAGACTCTTCATCCTGTAAAAGGATTTTTATAAAATCTTTAACTTTGCTACGAATAGCAGAGTTAGAAGATGGAGTCTCATTTTGAGTTTTAGGCATTTGAAATTTTGTAGGATACTGTGGTTGTGGTTAAGTTGAGTAGACAGTTGTGCTAGTAAAGAATCCTGCTCCCACAAACAGATCACCCTCATCTTCTGGAGTAGCTTCATCCTTAGCAAGAAAAGAATTCTCTACAGTATTTGCTGGAGAAGCAACGTACTTATATTGAGAAGTAGATGCAACTTTATCATTATTCCTTGAGCTTTCATTAATTTCCACTAACTTAATCTTTGCAATTAACAGATCAAGATCCATGGGAAACTTTTCATTATGTTTTAATAAAGTTACTGTTTGTTTCCAAGATGATGGAAGTGCATTTAGAAGTCTATCATTTAGGTCTTTAAGATCATTCTTAATCCCTAAAGTTGACAATCTGTGATAAGTTGCACATATCTGTTCATCATCTGGTTTACAGTTTCTCCAGAGATATGCTCAAACAATTCAAGTTGCCTTTTAAACTTCTGACTTTTGAGATCTTAAATCTTTTTTCCTCCTTCACAGATAACTTTCAAAGCTTTATATAAGGTATACCCAGTTTGTTAATTCTCAAGCCTTGATAGTACTTCCAGAGGTAACCCTTTACACATGAGAGAATAGGCTTTAACATCATTCTTCACCTTCTTCAGATCATCCCCATGTAGTCCCTCTTCTGAATAAGGCTCTAGAGTATCTTTTGTGTATACAAAGCCATCAGGACCATCAGTAGTAATAGGGATGTGAGGTCCTTTCTCAATTGATTTCCATAAATTAGTATCAATTGAGTTTAAGTGATGTTTCAGCCTAAGTGACCAATTCTTGAAGTCAGCTCTCTTCTTCAACTTTGGTACTCTATTCTCTGAATCTTCAGACTTTACCATGTTTAAGATTTGAATTTAAGAAAATATACTATTTTTTTGTTTTAAGGATTTAAATGAAAAAATATTTTTGTATTTTTTTTTTAATTTTTGAAAAATTTTCTAAGTGTTAGAAGAAAAGACTGAATCTGATGCGCCTGAATAGTTGAGAAGCGCCCAACTTGACTTAGAAACGCCTAAGGGATTGCCTTAGCAAATTCTGAAATGCCCAAGAGTAGAAACGCATGAACAGTATCTAAACGTCAAACAGTTCCAAAGCGCCAAAACAGTGATGAAGCGCCTGAACAGTTACGAAACGCCTGAATAGTTTCAAAACGCCTGATACTTTGTTTCTGAAAAATGTCCTAATAGTTCTAAAACGCTCACAAACAGTGTCAAAATGTCCACTCTGAAAACGCCTAAACAGTGCTAAAGCGTCTTAACAGTGTTCATGCGCCTAAACACTTAGGTGATTTTTCAGATGATTTCAACACTCCAAACGCCTAATTCATTTTCTTTGTAACAACATGATCTTAACAAACTTTTCAAAACTTGATTAATTGATCCGAAACTCTCCAATCAAGTGTGAAATACACCGAATATCAATCCTTTAACATCAATTTCCTTCAGTTAACAAGAAATAATAAGAATTTTGTATAATTTATGTTCGACTTTTGAAGAACAGTTCAAACTCAAATCTGACAAAATTCAGATCTGATGATGTCAACTCACTCAATTGTGATTTAAATCATGTCTCTAGTGATGAAACACAACTGAATTCAACAATCTATTGATCAATTGCTATCAAAAACATAGATTCAAGTGATTCACAGGCTTGAATCACTGAACCGAAAGCTCTGATACCATTTGATAGGTTCAAATGGATCGATCTGTGTTAATGATGAGCTACAATTGACAATCATATGCACAATGTAATCAACTAAGCAAGTTATCAGAAAAATTAATAGTAATTGCGTTGATATTAGCAGATGATTACAAGTATAGAATGAGAGAGTTCTATTGCAAAAGTCTACCCTGCAAAATACAAATAATACTATATATACTAATACAAGAAACAAAGGAACATATATTTACACAATGAGTCCCTATACTATGACAAAAATGACCAAAAAACTAATGCTATGTAGGATTCTATATGCCCAAGACACTTAGAATATTGATGTGGTTAGTACGTTATGATCCAAGTCGGGTTATACCCAATAACAAGCTTAGCAAACACCAATTAATATTCAATTGATGATATGATCATACAATTAAATATTTACACCAATTTAGAAAATGGGTTTTCTAAACAAGTTGCATATGAGATGGAACAATTTATTAGGATATTTTGTTCAACAATATTATTTGTAATGTTATTTAAATAAGTTAGATAACATTACAAATTAATAATTGGGAGTGTATAGATTATACAATTAAAGGTTAGTTGTATATATATCTAATAAAAAGACTAGTTAACATATATAATGTGTGTTTAAGTTTAAAGGGGGGGAAACCCTTTAAACTTTGAATTTTCGGCCGCCCCCCCCCCCTTGTTCCCATTGGTTGTCTTGTTTCTTGAACACCACATTACATTTAACTAGTCTTACACTCAAGTTGGATTCTCTCAATACATGCAAAAGACTCAAAAAACTAAACCTCTCTCTCTCTCTCTCAAGAAGCTCACGGCCAGCAGAAAGTTGGGAGGTTTTGGAGTGCTTTGGTGTAGTTTTCTTCCTAACAAGAAGGTGTTTTGCAAAGGGCTTTGGGTATACAAGCTTGAGGGGTCCTTACCTTGGAGCCTTGGCCGAATTTGAGCATCAAACATCCTCCTAAAAGTCGTTCTTAAGCTGCTGAAAAAGGTAGTTTATCACAGCTCTATGTAGCTGTGATTTTATGTAGTTTAATAGATGTTCATAGCTTGTTCATTCACATATTAAAGATCCCTTGATTATGGGTTTGTTTTACACTTGTATGGTCACTTAAAGAACATATTTTTCAGCCTTTAAAATCGGTTTTAAAGCTATATATCCGCTGCGTTTTCTGAAAGTTTAAATGGTTAAACTTGGTTTTATGTTCTAACAAACCCTTCAATGGCATCAAGAGCCGGTTATGTGGATGACTTGCTTGTTTTGTCCTTTTAAATAGGTTTTAAAGGATGATTATAATCTTAGTATAGGCTGATTTTGGGCTGCTAAGTTCATATGATATGAAACCCCAACCTTTCAAAGTCATATCACACATGCTTGTGATTAAACTTTGAAAGATATAAATGTTTGTTGTTTGTTTTGTTTGGACAAAATAAAACCCGAAATTTCAGTTTGTGTTGGCTGAAATTTCGTGGTTTTAAGTGGGGTTTTCATTATGTTTTGGATGATATGATAGATGCTTGTTTTAGTGCATAACCTAGCCATTGACCTTGTGATTGTTTGGATGTTTGTGATGGTTGTATTCATTCATTCAATTGGGTTGTATTATTTATTGTTTGTGCTTTGTTCCAAATGTAATTTATTTATTATTGGGTTGTAATAAATAGATTAGGTGTATTTTCATTTTACTAGATATCTTGTATTAGGACTTTATATCTTGTAATATGAAGACATTCACATTGGAAGCACAAAGGAAGGTCATGAAAGAAACATGGAGCATTTTGGATGCGGTTTCAAGTGGGAAGCTTTTGGAAGTTTTCTATATGCTTTGTTTGTGACCCTTAGGAATGTCCTATGGACCACACTTGTGATGGCAAACAAGTGTGGACCACTTTAGATGCTATGGTTATGCACATATGCTCATATGGTTGTTTATGTTTATGCTTGGTTGATTGTTGGTTGTTTGATTGTTCGGTTGATATTTGGATATTCATAACAAACTCATTACAAACTTAACAAGCTGAAAATTGATGGTTCTTAAAAGTTTATATAAAGTTATTAAAATGTTTTAATGATTTTAAAGATTAAAATAGGTTTTAATCAAAGAACCATAGGGTACCTTGTATTTGAAAGCATGCAAATACAAGTACATAGAGTTTTCTAAACTTGTATTTTGAAACCTCTAAACCTTTTTTTCAAACAAGATCAACACCGTCCTTTTACACAACACTTGAGTCACTTGGGAACTCTTAGTGGGATAAAGGTCACCTAACCATTTTGAGGGAACTTGTGACTTGAGGTGAGAATGCCTTATTTGTGGGATAAAGGTCACCTAACCACTTGTTTTGGCAAACTCACACGTGGGTGTAAGTAGGGTGTCTTGATTTGCAAATCATGTCAAATGGATCACCTACGATGTGGTTTCCAAATGGTGTTGATGGGATTAACATGCCGACTTTACATATGATGTTTCAAAGTCGATCCCATATTTCTAGAAGTTGCAAATGGTTGCAATCGTCAAACGTTGACCACCTTATTAATTTAAAACGTGGGATAAAGGTCACCTAACCACAATTTAAATGTAATGTTGGGTTCTAGATTTTAATATGAAAGACCTTAAAAGGCATTTATTATTAAAATTACAATATCGAAAATACTAAAATAAAACTTTGTTAATTTTTGTAGATGGCCTCAAATAAAGATAATTCCGATAACTCATCCGCGTCCAACCAATCTCTACGAGCAATCCTCCAAAAGGAACGTCTAAATCATAACTACTTCATCGATTGGTATCGAAACTTGAGAATTGTTCTCAAGCAAGAGAGAAGATCGTATGTTTTAGACGACCCTATCCCCGATCAACCTAGCGAGGATGATCAGGAGGCCTTCAACGATTGGTTGAAGTACACTGAGGACTCCGTCCAAGTGTCTTGTCTCATGCTAGCGAGCATGACTCCGGATCTCCAAAAGGAGTATGAACATCACGGAGCTTATGACATGATAACCCAGCTGAAGGAAACGTTCCAACAGCAAGCGAGGGTTGAGCGCTTCGAAACGGTTCGAGCACTCCATGCATGTCGTATGGACGACAACCAATCTGTTTCATCTTATGTTCTTAAGATGAAAAGTCATATTGACCGCCTCGAGAGGCTTAACTGTCCCGTCTCGAAGGAATTGGCCACGGATTTGATCCTTAATGGCCTTACCAAGAAGTTCGAGACATTCGTGTTGAACTACAACATGAATGCTTGGGACAAGAGCATTGGTGAGCTTCACTCAATGCTTAACACGGCCGAGGCGGCCATGGGTAAAAGGGTTTTACCCGTTCTCACCATCAATGAAGGTGGGAACAAGAAAAGGCCTTATCCCGCACCCAAGGCAAAGGTTGCCAAGGGTAAGGGACCCGTTTGGGGAAAGGGGAAAGGGGTGGTAAGGGTACCACCCAAACCACAAGAGAAAAAGCAAAAGGTTGCTACTAACGACCCATGCTTCAAGTGTGGGGAGATTGGACATTGGGCAAGGAATTGTCCCGTCCATCTCCAAGAGTTGAAAGCAAAGAGGGATGCCGGGCAGACCTCAGGTACAATATACATGATCCATATTGATTTAAACATGATATCCTCTAACACATGGGTATTAGATACCGGATGTGGAACTCACATTTGCAATTTGTTGCAGGGGTTCAAAAGAAGTAGTGACTTCAAGAAAGGGGATGTAAGCCTCTACATGGGCAATGGGGCTAAAGTTCAAGTTGAAGCCCGTGGTTACTACATCATGAAACTTCCAAATGGTTTGGAAATGATTTTGAACAATGTTTTGTATGCTCCTAGTTTGACTAGGAATATTATCTCTGTAGCCCTGTTAAAACAATTTGGATATGTATTATCCTTTATTGAAAATGATATTCATGTTTCTTTAAATGGTATGTTCTATTTTAAAGCTATTCCCATTAATGGTATTTATGAATTGGTTCATGAAAATACTTTAAATAGCTCATTGTACCAAACTAACACCAAGAAACTCAAGTTGGACTTGAGTGATACCTATCTTTGGCATTGTCGCCTTGGCCATATAAACAAGAAACGTTTACAAACACTTCAAAAGAATGGTCTTTTAAAAACAAATGAATGTGTTCATTTGATGTTTGTGAATCTTGTTTACAAGGAAAGATGACTAAGGCACCCTTTAGTGGAACTAACGAAAGGGCAAAAGATTTATTAGGAATCATACATTCGGATGTATGTGGTCCTTTTAAGCCAATGACTAGGAATGGTGAAAGTCACTTCATTACCTTTACCGACGATTATAGTCGCTATGGGTATGTGTACTTATTAAGGCACAAAGATGAAGCTTTTGAAATGTTCAAAATCTTCAAGAATGAAGTTGAAAATCAACTCAACAAGTCAATTAAAGTTCTCCGTACCGATAGAGGAGGTGAATACCTAAGTGATGTTTTTCAAGATCATCTTAGGAGTTGTGGGATTGTCTCACAACTCACTCCACCTGGAACACCACAACATAATGGTGTGTCTGAGAGGAGGAATCGAACCTTATTGGATATGGTCCGATCTATGATGGCTAGAAGCACATTACCTCTATCATTTTGGGGTTTCGCTTTGCTCTCCGCGGCCCGTATTCTAAATATGGCCCCAACCAAAAAGGTGGAAAGGACACCTTTTGAGATATGGCATGGAAGGGTTCCATCCCTATCATACTTAAGGGTCTGGGGTTGTGAGGCTTATGTTAAGATCCCACCCCAAACAAATTGGAAGTCCGATCCACCAAGTGTATCTTTATTGGATATCCTAGAGATTCTATGGGATATTATTTCTATGATCCACTGGAACAAAAGGTGTTTGTTGCCAGAAAGGGTGAGTTCTTAGAAGCAAAGTTCCTTATGGAAGGAACTAACAGTAGAACAGTGGATCTTGAGGAGGATCAAGAACCACAACCCGATGCACGTTTGGTTGAAACTAGCACTCAACATGAGGATGTTGAGGATGATCAAATGGTTGATCAATACACGCAAAACGTTCGCAGAAGTGGTAGAACTAGTAATCCACCTGAAAGATACGGATTTTTCATGGATGGATGCTATGTGGTAGATTCAGATGAACCAACCACATACCATGATGCAGTGTCCAATTTGGATTGTGACAAATGGCTTGAGGCCATGAACGTTGAGATGCAATCCATGTATGACAATCAAGTTTGGGAACTTGTTGTACCACCTCTTAATTCCAAGGTAGTTGGAAGTAAGTGGGTTTTCAAGAAGAAAACCGATATGCATGGAAACTTGGATACTTATAAAGCTAGACTTGTAGCAAAGGGTTTCACTCAAACTCAAGGGGTTGATTATGATGAAAACTTCTCACCTGTTGCGATGCTAAAGTCTATAAGGATATTGTTTGCCATAGCTGCTCATTATGATTATGAGATTTGGCAAATGGATGTCAAAACCGCTTTCCTAAATGGATATCTTGAGGAAGATGTCTATATGGTTCAGCCTGAAGGTTTTGTCGATCCAAAACATCCTAATAAAGTATGCAAGTTAAAGAAATCAATCTATGGATTGAAACAAGCATCGAGAAGCTGGAATCACCGTTTTGATGAGGAAGTAAAGAAATTTGGCTTCATCAAAAACGCTGATGAGGCTTGTGTGTATAAGAAGGCTAGTGGGAGCACAGTAACTTTCCTAGTATTGTATGTTGATGAAATACTACTATTTGGAAATGACATTCCAACCTTGGAAGGTGTAAAAACCTGGCTTGGAAGTTGTTTTTCCATCAAGGATCTTGGGGAAGCCGCCTATATTCTAGGAATAAAGATCTATAGGGATAGATCAAGGCGGTTGATTGGTTTGAATCAAAGTGCATACATTGATAAGATCTTGAAAAGGTTCAAGATGGAGAACTCTAAGAAAGGTACCGTACCTATTCAAAGAGGAACGATATTGAGTACGACTCAATGTCCAAGCTCAAAGGATGAGCAAGATAAAATGAAGGCAATCCCATATGCATCTGCTATTGGATCCATCATGTATGCTATGATATGCACTCGACCGGATGTGTCATGCGCTTTGAGCATGACAAGCCGTTACCAGCAAAATCCTGGAAATAGTCATTGGATGGCTGTTAAGAACATACTTAAGTACCTAAGGAGGACAAGAGATATGTTCATGATCTATGGATCTGGTGACGAGGAGCTCGTTGTAAAAGGTTACACGGATGCGAGTTTCCAAACCGATCGTGACGATTCACGGTCACAATCAGGATACATTTTCATTCTGAATGGAGGGGCTGTCTCTTGGAAGAGCTCCAAGCAGGATGTGGTGGCTCTATCAACTACAGAATCAGAATACGTCGCCGCCTCATTGGCAGCTCAAGAAGCTGCATGGTTGAAGAAATTCATTGCCGATCTAGGGGTTGTCCCTTCCATTCAGGAACCCCTAGAGATCTTTTGTGACAACGAGGGTGCGATTGCTCAAATCAAGGAACCCCGTGCTCATCAAAAGACTAGGCACATTGAGCGGAGATTCAACTACATACGGGATGAAGTTGAAAAGGGAAAGATATGTATTCGCAAAGTTCACACGGATCAAAATATTGCGGATCCTATCACGAAGCTCCTTGAAAAGGCAAAGCATGAATGTCATACTTGTGCCATGGGACTTCGATATTCTAGTGATTGGATTTGATCTGTACATTTTATATTTGGATATGTGGAACTCTTTATTATTTGAATAAAATTATTTGGTTATAATGTTTCAATTAATGTTCCAAATTAGCATGTTTTATCCATGAGTAAAATGTTTACTCTAAAATGTCCGTAGTCGCTCATACTTGTGGGAACAAGTGTGAAAGTAAGATTATTATGAACTTGGATTGGTTGATATTCATAAGGATGAATATAGGGCAATGGGTTGCCACCAAGGTTCATAGATATTTGTGGGATACAAATATTGGACTAACCCGCATCTCAAATTTCACTACATGGAATCCTTTTGATTGATCATAAGTAAATTTGAGTAAAGGCGAATATCATTTGGTATCCTCAGACCTGAGATACATATTGGGTTTTGATATTCACCAAGTTTTATACCTTGAGCTCATTCTTCACTATTCTGAAATAGTGGACAGTACATAAGGGTATGTTCAGGTATAACACGAGGTGTTTGTGAGAAACGTATGTAGTCAAGATGGAATTTGTTCCTCTTATTCGTTGAGAGTTAGATGTCTAAGGCCTGACAAGTTAGATCAACAAGAAATGATCATTCTGTGTTCTTGGATTTAACATGACATCTGAAACAAAAGGATAGATGATTGATTCACCTAAATCATTTCAAGTAGGGTACTTGAAAGGGATGATGTTATTGAATGGCTATAAGTCATGCGTATTAAGGGTAGTAAACCGTTGTTAGGCGGTATTTATTGCTTGCATCAATCTTCTATGAATCTTGGGCAAGTGGGAGATTGTAGGATTCTATATGCCCAAGACACTTAGAATATTGATGTGGTTAGTACGTTATGATCCAAGTCGGGTTATACCCAATAACAAGCTTAGCAAACACCAATTAATATTCAATTGATGATATGATCATACAATTAAATATTTACACCAATTTAGAAAATGGGTTTTCTAAACAAGTTGCATATGAGATGGAACAATTTATTAGGATATTTTGTTCAACAATATTATTTGTAATGTTATTTAAATAAGTTAGATAACATTACAAATTAATAATTGGGAGTGTATAGATTATACAATTAAAGGTTAGTTGTATATATATCTAATAAAAAGACTAGTTAACATATATAATGTGTGTTTAAGTTTAAAGGGGGGAAACCCTTTAAACTTTGAATTTTCGGCCGCCCCCCCCCCCCCTTGTTCCCATTGGTTGTCTTGTTTCTTGAACACCACATTACATTTAACTAGTCTTACACTCAAGTTGGATTCTCTCAATACATGCAAAAGACTCAAAAAACTAAACCTCTCTCTCTCTCTCTCAAGAAGCTCACGGCCAGCAGAAAGTTGGGAGGTTTTGGAGTGCTTTGGTGTAGTTTTCTTCCTAACAAGAAGGTGTTTTGCAAAGGGCTTTGGGTATACAAGCTTGAGGGGTCCTTACCTTGGAGCCTTGGCCGAATTTGAGCATCAAACATCCTCCTAAAAGTCGTTCTTAAGCTGCTGAAAAAGGTAGTTTATCACAGCTCTATGTAGCTGTGATTTTATGTAGTTTAATAGATGTTCATAGCTTGTTCATTCACATATTAAAGATCCCTTGATTATGGGTTTGTTTTACACTTGTATGGTCACTTAAAGAACATATTTTTCAGCCTTTAAAATCGGTTTTAAAGCTATATATCCGCTGCGTTTTCTGAAAGTTTAAATGGTTAAACTTGGTTTTATGTTCTAACAAACCCTTCATGCTAATCTTTAAGGCTCCAACAATCTTACACTTTGTTTTCGAAAGAACTCCATTTCCTTCAGAAGTTCCACACTTAGCTTCGGAAGTCCTTTATTAGTTGCACCCAAAATAGTATAAGTGATATGGTTTTGGTTGCACCAGCCTTTTTAGATCCAACAAACTCCCCCTAGCTTGATACTACAAAAATCTCACGTGTTTCTGCTTCTCAAAACCTTCAGCATCAGGGACAGAAGATGTTTGTCTGTTTCCTTATTCTTCCCTGAAGTGGTGCTGAGAAGTTTGTACAAGTCATTAGTGGATAGGAGATCCAGTCTATCACTCTGAATGACATGTACCCTTTGTTGTGCCCCCCCTGAAGAGAGTTAGTTGATGGGAGTTATAGTCATACTCCCATCTAACTATGGATTCAAGTTCGGGACCCTCAACCATTTGAAGAAAGGCTTTGCCTTTGGTTGCTGATCCTTTCCTTTCCTCCTCTTCTCTCAGTTTCAACTCTTCTTCAATCTTGGTCCTAGCAGTTAGCTCGGCCAGATGAAGACTGCTCAGATGATTTCTGATATGAGCAGCTACCTCAGAGTTAGAGGGGTTGGAGAGTGGCGTCTCTACTAACTCAGTAATATCAAATATGCTTAAGTGTAGAAGAGATGAGGCATTTAGCCTGTTTAGCTCTCCACTCTCTCTCTCTCTCTCTCAACAACAAAGTTATGAGAAGAGTCTTCAAACCTCTAATGGATAATCCTCTTCGTAGGCACAAGGGGTTGACTTGGTACCTTGTCCCCTTTCTTCGTATCTAGTAGAGTCGCCAGTCTTCTCCTTAGCTTCTTTTCTTCTTAATTCAAAGAATCTGAGTTGAGGCCAAGGAGCTTTGCGGCTTGGTCCAATGTTCCTCTAGGCAGATCAGGAAATTGATCTCTACTGAGGGAACATGAGGATCCATCAGCATAGGTTAGTTTGACAGAATCCTCCTCACAAGAGATATCGCTCAAAGTTGTACAGTTGATGAGCTCTGTCTTGATTGCCTTGAACTCCTATAAAGAGAGATGTTTGGAAGGCTGAGGGGATGGTTTGGGAGGTTGTTGGGTAGGTTGTGGTGTTTGGGTTGTGGCAACTGTTTTGGGTTGGAGGATGGGTAGTTTAGGTGGTTGAGGTGAGGAAGTTGGTAAGGTTGATGGTGTAGGTTCAGGGGTGTAAGGCTCAGAGGTTGGTTCAGTCTTGATGGGGAATGGAAAAGGAATTGGTTCAAGTTCTTGTTGGGTTTGAGGTTGGGGTTGAGTGGTTGGTTTGAAGATCATCCCCTGTCCCCTTCTATACATCTCCTTCCTCTTCCCCGAGCGAATGTCAGCCTTTATATCACTGACATGTCGCTGGAGAGTTTTCTCTGACATAGGACCCACCTGCTTGCCAGAGAAGCCATGAGCCTGGAGATAGTCTTTCATCCAGGCCTTTTCACCTATCATTATGGCAGCAACGAGTCCTACTTCTTCTTCCTTCTAGTTCTTCAACCTCAACTTTTCCGTAGCAGCTTTCTTTCTCTCCTTCTCCATCTGATCTTGCTCTTTGTTGAAGAGCCATAAGATCGTATCATTGTCATGTGGAGATAGTTCTTCTAGAGAGAAACCCCTGGAGGTTAGGAAAGTTATCCTTTCCACCTGAGCTGCTGATCAGCTTCTCTTTTCTCCTTCTCTATCTCTTCCTCTAGGGCCAACCTTGTTGCTTCTTCCTTTTGCTGAATTTGTAGCAAAGTTACCTTTTCTAACTTAGCTAACTCCTCTAATGGTAGAAGGAGTACATCTTCATTCACAACTCCTAATTTGACAAGTCTGTCAATGATTTCCATTCTTCTTCTGTTGTTAACAGTCTCCTGGTTGGCTGCAGCTGCTTCGCTACTAGCAGCTAGCAACTTCCCAGTTGGAAGTCTACCTTTTCTATTGAGCTACTCTAACCTTGCTTCCTCCCGAAGCTCTTCCTCAGTCATCTTCCTCTTTCCTTTGACAACATCAGAAGTGCTAGACTTTGGGGGTTCTTGGATGGAAGGTTTAGGTTGAGTGGTGGTAATGGGAGCTAAAGTCAATGATGATGTTTGAGCTAGGGGTTGGGTGAGAAAATCCTCCCTATTAACCTCAGATGCAAGTTCTATGATTGCATCTGTGACTATTAGATTATCGGATAAAGAGAATAGTCCTTCCACAGCTACAATCTCAGCTTCAGAAGATTGAAGTTGTTCTTCTGAGGCTTTGACTTGTGCTTCGGAAGTCTGTGAGAATGCACTCTCTGTCCCAACTTTCTTAGCTGCTGGGCCATCAGTCCTTGTTTCCCCTTCGAAATTAATCTCAGGTTCCACTTGGACCTTAGTTTGACCAACTCCCTCAACAGTAGTAGAAGGTGCATTCAGCCTCTAAAGCTCTTGAGATTCAAAGTAAATCACAAACAAGTTAGGACTTGGCTGTTCAATAAAAGATTCCATCAGGAACTTGTTGAAGAACCTGTTGAGATCTTGGAGCATCCGTTGGTCCACTTGAATTACAACTGGAGGAGGCTCAGGAAAAACTGAAGCTTGTTGAATGGGGTATCTTGAACTTAAGGAAGTGAGAGTTTGACTCTGTGGTTCCTCTTGTCTTTGTAACTGGAGGTGGCTTATGAAAAACTGAAGCTTGTTGAATGGGGTATCTTGAACTTAAGGAAGTGAGAGCTTGACTCTGTGGTTCCTCTTGTCTTTTTCCCTGAACAGTCTCCCCCTTTTTGGTAAAATCATCTTGAGAGCTTGATGAGCTAGAGGAAGAGGTCAATGAGACCTGAATTGGTACATGCCTAACAGACCTCTCTATCTGTTTCTCAGTTAGTTTGGCCTTGAGACCTGAATTGGTACATGCCTAACAGACCTCTTAATCTCAAGTTGCTGAGTGGCAGACCTATCCTCTATAGTCCTAACCTTAGATTCAAGGTTTGAGACTTTAGAAATTAGGTCTTGAATAGTGAGTTGCAGTCTTCCCTCATCTTCTTTTGAAGAATCATGGGGAGATGAGGTAACATACCTAGTATGTTCATCCTCACCACCAGATGTGGTTTCTTGGCACCCTGGTTTCCCTTGCTCAGTGATGTCTCTTTTAGAGTCATCAAAAGGCATGGTTGTCGTAGATTCAATCTCAGTGATGTTACCATTGTCCTGAAGGTCCATTGAGGCTCCTTTAGTAGTGGCAGCTGAATCTACATGAGTCCCCTCCACATCAGTGGGACTCACCTCAATAAAGGCTTGCTGATGGGGGCTAGAGATAAGAGGTCTTTGTAGGCTCTGTTGATCCTTGAGAGGGTGTTGTGGATCAACTTCATTGCCATTAAGAGACATAATCTCCTGATCAGTTCCTATTAATAGGTCAGTAAAGGATATAGAGGTTAAACCTAATGACCCAGGACCTTGGTCAATTTCTATTGGCATTGAGCCTATGGTGGGGCTATCCCTTTTTGGCTGCTTAGGGGAGTATAAAGACTCACCCTGAGGGTTTACAGCTTGGGTTTTGGGCTCATGGGTTTGAGACTGAGGAGACACAATACCCATATTAAGGTCAGTTATGAAGGATGGTGAGACCTCAGACTGAGTGGGAGCCCATTGTTCCACTTTATTCTTTTTGGATTGAACAGGAGGAGCTTGTTCAATCAAAGAAGATTGAACAAGGGTTCGTTTGGGGCGTCTTTGGTATCTGATAGTGATGGGGCGAGAAGGTAAATTTGGCAATGTGAGGGTAGTTGTTGGTGTGGGTTCATCACCTGTGGGATTAACAGGGATGTCACCAGGAGCCATTGGCTCAATCATACCTGGAAGAAATGCAGTATGTCTTCCGGTGAAATTGGTGGACACTCTCTTCAAAATCTTGAAGATGGTCGGCCTCATTTGAGGGATAGTCGGAGCAGCTGCACAGACAAGTTAACTCTAGTCCAATTCACAGTTGATTATGTGCTGAAAGAACTTGGGATACATGAAGAATGTGTCCCGCTGGAGGTTCCCCATAAGATTAGTCAGCACAAACCTTGAGTAATTAAAGCGAAGGCTTCTTACCAATCCATGAACTAGGCACCCTAGTTCATATGGAATTTGATCCCATCCCCCAGATTTGTTTGACAAGCAATGGAGAACAACATGCAGCAGGAACTTCTAGTTGTAAGAGAAGTTAAACTTGTAGACTGTAGATCTGCTTACATCTCCACCATATCCCATTTGGATATAGGTGTTGTCCAAATCTGTCTTCGGAAAATCTATAGGAGCGCCCTCATCATGAAGCCCTAGATGCTCCCTGATGAGTTGTTCGTAAATGATCAACTCATGGCCACAAATGCTCGATCTTATTACCTGAACCCCATTTAGGGTTTAAATCTGACCATTGGCCCAAAATTCAACCATGTGATTTGAGTAAACAGTAGGGTTAACGGTCAGAGCGGTGTAGTAAGACGATTGGGTAAGAAAGGAAATGATATCAGAGAAGTCAGCATCCCTTGAAGAATCAAGGAGTGAGACTTGGTTGTGCTGAGGGTTAAGTGCTATTTGAGAAAGTTGCAGGAAGATGAGTTCGGAATTGGGTGAATTGGAGACGAAGAAAGCTTTTAGGGCAGTAAATTTGGTAAAAAGATGAAAGTGATTAGTCGGGGTTATTTAAATGGGTGAAATGGCAGTTTGGGGGGTTTGGTTAAGGTGACAGGATGTTTCAGTGGATGATGTGACAGGGGCGGTAAGGTTTAGTCCATTTAAATAATCCGTTATCATTAACAAAATCTTTACTTTTTACAGAGTGGGGCCCAAAAGATTTCCATTACACAGTAAAGTCATTCTTCTGAGCATAAAGCATTTCGAATGTAATCTTCTTCCGAAGGAAATTTTACTTCTGAAGGTAAAGTTCTTACTTCCGAGAGTAAAGAATGCTTTCCGAATGGAGAGCTTTATAAGCTTCAGAAGTAGATATGATATGTAATCAATCGCTTCTTCCGAGACTAACGACTCTCTGAGAAGAAAATTATCCTGGGAGGAATTTGCTTTGGAAGTTATATAAAGCGGAGGCTCCCTGATGAGTTGTTCGTATCCAGGAAAATTATCCTGGGAGGAATTTGATATAAGATCTCACCATCTCGGAAGTGATTGACTTATCCTCCAGCTCACCTATGCAAGTGGGTGATGCTACCAAAAAGGGGGAAAAACTTATTACAGCCACAGAACCTGGGAGTTCTTCACAGAGAATGGACATAGAGGACTCACCATCCTCACTTGCTGTTCTGCATTCTCAGCAACTTCCGCAAGTTCATATTAATATGGACTCTATAGACTCTATCATCAGGAGTCTCTTTGAGGAAGGAATACCAAGGGCTGTGTCATCTCCACCACAAGGAACTTCAAACTACATCATAAGGTGGAGGTATGATGCTGACAAAAGAGCCCTTATTCTTCACAGAGTTCAAGGGCAACAAGAAGTATTTGATTTTCAAAGCCTGAACTTCTATGAAAGATTGGATCTAGTCAACATGCCACTTGTCAATCCAAGCAACTCAAGACAAGCTGACAGATTGGCTCAAAGAATCCAAGATAGGATCCTTGCAGAGTTCACTCTAAGAAGGAGACTTAGGCAATCAGGCAATGTCATCGGTCAACTGGATGTTGAGGTGGACCCTAAGATTAGTTTCATAGGGGAAACCTTGACTGAAGGCCCAGTGACAGAACCTGAGACCCCTGTCTCATCATCAACAACTGCTGCAGAGGTTCACACTCCTTCTAAGACACCTGCTGGTGAAGGTGTTTCTCAGCCTCTCTCTGGCCAGAGCATGGAAGCTACACCAAGCAATGAAGGCCAAGCCTCTATCCACCCTGAGTCACAAAGGTCTGTGGGTGACAAAGGGAAAAGGATTATGACTCCTGAGGAAATTGAGGAGGAAGAGAGAGAGAGGAAAAGGAAGCTAAGGGGAGAAAGTTCCTCTGGGTCTTCAAGCTTCATGCAAGATGCAATCAGGGCTGCCCCCAGACCAAATACTCAAGATGATGAGTTGAGGGCAGTCAGGATTACTTATTTACAGACCAGGAACTATGATATTGATGAAATCATCTCCCTCCCCTTAGAAGAATTGAATGAACTGGCTGACATGGAAGTGTCAAGAGAGATGAAAGAAAAAGAGGATGCAAGGCTACTTCTCCAATTCAAAGAGGAGAGTGGATAGAAAAGACTCTACAAGCATGCTCCCACTCTCTCCCCAGTTCAAGAAAGTCATGTACAAGAAGATGTGGCTCCACAAGAACCTCAGGTAGACAAAGAAGAAGATAGGATCAAAATGATCAACCCTGAGTGCCACAGGCTTCTATCAGGCAGATGCACTTCTTCCCCTGTCCTATGACTTCATTGAGTTTGAGTACTTAAAACAACTTGAGCTTGAGCTAGTCAAAGAAAGAAAGACAACCAAAAGGAAGCTAAGGGAAGAAGCTGCAAAGTCAAGAGCCATTATCCAAAAGAGTATGAAGAAGTCTGCTGATAGACAAAGGATGATGAGCTTCTTGAAGCTATAGGGATTCTCCGGAAGGAGACTTGGCCCTATGTCTCTATCCACAATGGATGAGCATATAAGGGTGATCAAGCAGAAGTTTAAGAGTGGTGAACTGATTGACTTACACTCTCTTCCAAGTCAAGTCCCACCTGAAGTGGAGGTTAAGTGTGAACAACCTGAGACACCTCAATCCGGACCTCCAGCTGAGCCTCAGCAAGCTTCATCTTCTGATCCAAAGTAGGGTCAAACTCCCTCTCCTTCTGAACCTTTGAGGGAGGAACACCCAACTAAGAAAGACAAGGATGATCAACAAGGTGCTGCAGACCAGTCTTCTCAGTTAAAGTCATCCAAGAGGAAGAAGAGAATGGCTTCTAAACCAAAGTCAAAGAAGAAGAAGCCTAAGTCATCTACCTCTACACCTCAGGCTGAGTCAGATCAACCTGAGGAAGTGCATGATGAGGCAGCCCAATCAACTCCAATGCAAGTGGCTCCTCTGACAACTGAGACACCCATCTTGTCCTGGACTTACTCTACCAATCCAGAAAGATGGCATGTAATCAGAGATCAAGGTATTGAGAATGTTTATACTTGGCAAGACATAATCAACTTACCTCTGCATGATCTCTTTGAGATGAGAAGATACTATGAAGGTCTTGATGATCCTGACCATCTAATGAAGAAGGGTATGGTCATGATTGTACTGAAGACCACTAACATCTGAAGATCTTCTAAATGTTTTGGTAGCATTAGTCTAGGGGGAGTTTGTAAGGATTCCTTAAGTCTGATGCAAACCAAAACATCCAATGTCTCTCTGCAACATGCACTAACTATTGAAGTAAGAAATGCTTCGGAAGTTTTACACCATACACTAGAAAATACTCTAAGTGTAAAATCTTCCGAAGCCAAGACCAATATCTTCCGAAGCCAAACATGAAGTCTTCCGAAGCCTCGGAGACAAAGTCTTCCGAAGCTTCAACCTATGAAGACAGATTTCTTCCGAAGACTTCTAGTATACATGCTTTATCTGATGTACTGTTCCATAAAGCTGGACACCTTTCCGCTGCATCTCTGTATAGTCACCAACTTACATGAGTTGGTGAAAAGGTCCATGCTTTTGGTAACTGTACATTGAGGTCTTGAGTCTGTAACTTTCTACTTTATGTACTTTATCCTTTTTGTAATATATAAGGATGTGAGCTATGGCATGTCATAGTCACAAGGTCAAAAGGCAGATATGCCTTTTGATCCTACAATTGATTTTGTTAGTGTCTAGTCAATTGTATCCAGCTGGCTTTCAAAGTATAGGCGGCTGTAGGTTGTAGTATAAGTATTCCAAGTTCTTATATCTTTCTTTATGCTTTGTAACACTTGTAAAAGAACTTGAGAAAGCAATATACTGCCTCCTTGAAACCCAACTCTCTTGTTCTGTCTCTTTTACTTACTTGTGTTCTTTGTATCAATATTGGTTAATCCAGTTCACTGTTTGATCAAGTTTAGTTATTCTCCTCATTGTGTTGTTGTGTTGTAATTTGTTCAAGCCCTTAACCGGTCCTGCACATCTTCTGAGGGTTAATTCCTCTTCGGAAGAATATATAGTTAGTGAAAATTTTAGAGAAGGACTTTTGTAGCAGGGCTTAGATTGTTTTGACACAAGACTTTACACATTAAGGTTTTCAAATGAGATAGACTAATCATTGTTTATTATCCCAATAGCTACAGTGAGATACTTGAATCTTTGTTCATCAAAAGATTTGGTAAACAAGTCAGCATATTGTTCATTTGAGTCAACTTTGATTAGCTTAATTAGATTTTTCTCATGAATATCTCTAATGAAATGGTACCTGATATCAATGTGCTTTGTCTTCGAGTGCTTCACTGGATTTTCAATAATAGAGATAGCACTGTTGTCAATGTGGATAGGAGTGCTCATAAAGTTGAATCCTTAGTCTATCATCTGATTCTGAATCCACAGCAGCTGAGCACAGCAACTAGCAGCAGCAATATATTCAGCTTCAGCAGTTGATGTTGAGACACAGGATTGCTTCTTGCATTGCCATGAGATGATCCTTCCACCAAGAAATTGACATCCACCTGATGTTGATTTCTTGTTGATATTGCAGCCATCATAGTCACTGTCAGAGTAGCCATAGAGATTGAAATTGATGTTCCTTGGATACCAGAGACCTAATTTAGGTGCTCTATTGAGGTATCTGAGGATTCTCTTGGCAGCAACTAGATGAGACACCTTTGGAGCAGCTTGATATCTTGCACAAATGCAAGTTGCAAACATGATATCAGGTCTACTTGCCATGAGATACATCAGAGAACCAATAATTGCCATATATTGATGTTGATCAGTATCCTCCCGCTTAGAGTCAGGGTAGAGATTATGGTTTCTGTGTATAGGTGTTTTGGCTGGCTTACAATCTTTCATATCAAATCTTTCTAAGATGTCATTGACATACTTAGATTGATTGATGAAAAACCCTTCCTTCATTTGCTTCATCTCAAACTTCTTCTTCATAATGCTCTCAAAGTCTTTACCCATTTGGTCATTTCAGAAACCAAATATGATGTCATCAACATAGACTTGAACGAGCAAGATGTCTTTTCCAGACTTCCTTATGAAAAGATTCTTGTCAATGGTACCTTTAGTCTAACCATTTTTCAGGAGAAACTGAGACAATGTCTCGTACCATAGCCTTGGTGCTTGGTGCAGCCCATATAGAGTTTTATCCAATTTGCACACATAGTTGGGTTATGTGGGTCTTCAAATCTTGGAGGCTGGCATACATAGACTTCTGTATCTATATCCCCATATAGAAAGGCACACTTGACGTCAAGCTGGTAGACAGTGAAATTCTTGGATGCAGCATAGCAAGGAAGATCCTAACCGCCTCAAGTCTTGCAACAGGTGCAAAGACATCAGTATAATTGATTCCCTCCTCTTGAGTGTATCCTTGAACCACCAGTCTTGCCTTGTTCTTGATGATCAAGCCTCTATCATCTCTCTTGTTTCTGAAAACCCATTTTGTGCCTATAGGTACTTGACCAGATGGTAGCGGACATAGGGTCCAAACCTTTTGTCTCTTGAAAAGCAGCTCCTCTTGCATTGATTCAACCCAGATACTATCTTTAAAGGCATCTTCTACCTACTTGGGTTCCATATGGGATAAAAAGCATGAGTACAAGCAGACATTCCCATTATGAGTTTGTCCTCTTGTTCTCACACCTTTGGAGACTTCCCCTATGATGTTCTCAGCTGGATGAGTGTTGTGAATCCTAAGTCTAGGAATTACCTCCAATTGTAATGATAGATCCAGATTGGACATATTTTGCTCAGGAGCTTGAACGCTTGGTCCAGCAGTTGTTTCAAACTCATTCAATGAGGACTGATTGAATGAATGAGAAACATCATCATCATTGTTGGCTGTGAAGCAGCATTAACAGTTTCCTGTTCCTTCAAGATGCTACTTCCATCAGCTTGGTGTTATGCATTGTCACCTGATGATGTTTGAGGGTCAACAGGTAAATCACTGGTTGAAGCTCCACTATCCTTTGAGATAGTCATACTGTCAGATCCGCCAATAGTAGGAGCTTGATTTGTGGCAGCTCTTGGAGAACTTGGAATAGGCCTGGGTAGCTAAAACAATTGGTCTTCATCAGGATCACTTTGAGCACCTGTTCCAGCTGAAACATTCTCACAAGACGGTTTAGAATAGTTTGGAAACAATTCTAAATCAAAGATGTGATCAGGTCCATTCCCCCTAACACAAGGAGTGTGCTCATTAACTACAATGTTGAAAGATTCTTCAAATTGTTGATTTTTGATATTATGAACTCTATAAGCTTTAGAGTTAGAGGAATATCCAACAAAGATAGCATCATCCGACTTTTTAGCAAATTTTGCCAAATTGTCTTTTGTGTTAAGTATGGTACACCTGCTGCCAAAGGACCTTAGAAAGCCAATGAACGGTGACCTCTTGTTCCATAGCTCATAAAGCGTTTTTCCATGTGGCTTAACTACAAGAACCCTGTTCTACACATAGCATGCAGTGATGACTGCCTCTGCCCAGAATGTTAGAGGCGGCTTTGAATCAGCTAACATGGTCCGAGCAGCCTCAATAAGTGTCATGTTCCTCCTCTCAGCAACACTATTTTGTTGAGGAGTTCTAGGAGCACTATATTGTCTGGCAATCCCTTTTGAGTTATAGAATGAGTCAAGAACTTGGTTCTTAAACTCAGTCCCTTGATCACTTCTTATTATTTCAACCTTGTGATCATATTGATTTTCTGTTTTAAAAATAAAAGATTCTAAAGTGTCAGCAGTTTCATCTTTAGTTCTTAAAAAGAATACCCATGTAAATCTTGTAAAATCATCAACAATCACAAGGCAGTATGATTTCCTTCCAATGCTCATTATACTTGTGGGACCAAATAGATTCATGTGCAATAAGTGTAATGGAGTGGTGATAGAGTCAACAACTTTGGATTTCTGAGATGCCCTGTGTTGCTTCCCTTTCAGGAATGCAACACAGTTATCTTTGCAGAAAAATTCCTTTTTAGGCAAACCATGTACCAGGTTAATTTTAGCCAATTTATGCATTGTCTTAAATACATGACACATTCGTTTATGCCATAGTGTTGACTCATCACCATCAGCTTTGGAAAGAAAGCATGAGACTTTACCCATTGGGGAAGCATTGTTCATATAAAGCTTGTACATATCCCTTTTCCTGGGAGATCTAAGAAGCACCAATTCCTGAGGAATTGTCATTCCGGGTTTGAGGATAATGCACTCATGTTCTGTGAAGAGCATTTGATGCTTTTAATCACAAAACTGAGAAACACTTAACAGGTTATGTTCAAGCTCCAAACTGGACATGACCTCTATCAAAATGTTGGAATTATTGAAGGAGAGATATGTTCCCTGTCATGTGCCTGGAGCATCCACTATCCACAATCTAAACATTGTTATTCTTGTCAAATAGATGTCCCTGCACATAAGATGAGATTATTAGTTTTGATTGGAAACCCAAGCCTTGTTAGTCTTGGGTTCTTCCAATGATAGTCACATAATTGAACCAAGATTTATGCATGGGGGTTCAAGGGATGTCTTTGAAGAAGAGGTTTGGGTTGCAGCATCTTTCTTGATCTTCCATTCCATCCTTTGGTTGATCATAGAGGATGAGCTTGTTGAAGCTTTTGAAGCATGGCATTCTTCCGAAGCTTCTCTATTTTCGGAAGAAGCCTTCACCACCTTTTCTTCTGAAGTAGTCTTCTTCTGGGATGGTTTCAGGGGGACTCTTTTGTTCTTTTGAGTCTTGATAGCTTTAACTTCCGAAGCCATTTCCCTTCGGAAGAAGGACTTTCTTCCGAAAGCAACCCTGCTTCGGAAACAAGCTTTCCCTTTTTCATCACTTGAACCATTTGATAAGGTCCAAACGAGAAACCTTCCCTGACTCCTTCTCTTTTAACATTATTTGCATAATGTGTGCTAGCAGGATTGTAGTAACAATCTTTATTTTCGGAAGAAGCCTTCACCACCTTTTCTTCTAAAGTAGTCTTCTTCTGGGATGGTTTTAGGGGGACTCTTTTGTTCTTTTGAGTCTTGACAGCTTCAACTTCCGAAGCCATTTTCCTTCGGAAGAAGGACTTTCTTCCGAAAGCAACCTTGCTTCGGAAACAAGCTTTCCCTTTTTCATCACTTGAACCATTTGATAAGGTCCAAGCGAGAAACCTTCCCTGACTCCTTCTCTTTTAACATTATTTGCATAATGTGTGCTAGCAGGATTGTAGTAACAATCTTTGTCCATGTGGTTTTGCAGACCACACATTATGCATGCAATGTTAATCTTCTGGGAACTTGAGGATTGTTGTGTCTTGTTCTTTTTCTATTCATCAACAACATTTCCCTTTAACTTCTGATCTTTTGGTAGACAGGAGTGCTGGTACTACACCCCTTTCCTGAATCAGAGTTACCTACCACCTAGAATCCAGCTCAGATTAATACACCCTTTTGCTTTGGGTCTATTTTCAGCTTTGACTCAGCCACTTTTTTGGTAGTTTTTCTGGCTGCATTAGCTCTACTTCTTCTAGCTTTGGTGGTCAGGGGTTGATCATCACTGGTAGGAGTGGGTAAAATTACTTGGTTCTTCCCTGTGATGGTCTCCATGGTTGCATCACTCTTTGACTCATAAGAAGGTGGGTCAGCAGATGGAACCTCTTGCTCTTCAGTACCACACATTGGTTGTCTTATAGACTCATAAGAATGTGGTGGAGCAATTTTATTGGTTCCTAACCCACCTTTGTTTTGGTAATAATGTTTTGAGTGAGAGGATGATGCAAGAATGGCTTGGAAGTTTTGCTCAGAAATAGCATACTTCCTGGCTTAAGCCTCAGCTGTGACAAGCTGGGCTTGAGCCTCGACAATTTGGATAGTAAATCCTTGAGTTGAGTCTTATAGTTTGTGTGTTCATGTTTTAATAAGGACACAGTTTTCTCTTACTCCTCAAATTTTCTTTGATAGTCAGATTCAGCCCTTTTAAAGTCAGATTTTATAACATTTAGAGACTCAATCTCGGATTTAATCTCCATATTATAGTCCTGATATAACTTAACCTTAGCAATACAGGCAGGAGTACAGAGATGTTCATATACCTTATTGTCATATGTTCTAGCCATGAGTGATTGAGCAGGAGTCACATCCTGGTACCATAAAGCTCTAGTCAACTTCTTGAGCCATAGCAACTGTTTCATTTGACTTTCCAATGGCCTTTGGTGTAAAGAGATGTGTGAGGGCCTATGGGGTTCCCGTATTTGACTTTGCAAAGTGGCCAAGTTGGTTACAGTTGTAACATTTGGCCTTGGTCTTGTCAATTCCAAATTTGCTGTTGGTTGGGTTCTAGGGAAATTGTCTTCCAGTTCTCTTGAAGAACTTCTTTGCTCTATAGGTTAACAGAGCTATTTGTTGGACTATGTCCACATATTCCACATCATCTGGGTTGAAACACTCTAGATCATCAAAGCAATACTGATAGTCACTAGAGTGCCCATTTCTTGAGCCAAAGGCACAGCTGTCCTGAAAGGAACTTTGCTGAGCCTGTTGAGACCTTGGAGTCTCAGGGAATGTAATGTATGGCCCAGAAGAACATGATGACTGCTGGGTGTATGTCAGGTACTGTTGAGATTGGGTGGGTCCTGAGCCTTCTACAACCATTAGAGCGTTGCTAGCAGGAAGACTCAATGGTCTGTTTGTCTGATGGCCTCCTTTGCTCTCCATCTCTAAACGGTATCCATCAAGGATGCCATAAAGTTCAGTCATGGTGAGGGTGTTCAGATTTTCTGTCCTCTTGATAGAGACACAATAGAACGTCCACTCATTAGGGAGTGCACTCATAAACCTTCTTGTGAGATCCCTAAGTTCAAGGGCAATCCCCACAGACTAAAGGGAGGAAATAAGGTCCATCTACCTGAAGTATTGCTAGCTAAGGGTCTCTCCAACAATGTAGGTGAAGTTCTCAAATGCTGCTTCAGGGAGTCCTTTTTGGAGTCATTAGAGCTGGATTACATATGAGTAAGTGCATCAAATAGTTCTTTGGCTGACTTGCAATGCTCAAACCCCACAATTATGGAGTTGGGTATTACAGTCATTAGAACAGTCATGGCATTGGTGTCAATGTCCAGCTTCTTCCAGTCCTCATCAGAGTAGTCTTCAACGGCTTTCTCTATCATGGCACCGTTTCCACATGGTGCTGCCACCTTTGGTTTGTATGGACCATTGACAATAGATTGCCACATTTTGCTGTCTTGATACCTGATGAAGCCTTCCATGCGTCTGCTCCATGATCTGAAGTTTTTAGGGGTGATGATGGGTGCTTTAGTCATCGTCCCCATCTCTACTTCAGACTTGTTGAGGGCCATTTTGAGTGTGGTGTAAGGAGGAGTGAAAAATAGGATGATTTGGATGGTAAGATCTCACAATCAATAGCCTAAAAAGCTCTGATACCAATTGCATGATTTGGTTTTGTCACTTAAACACTTAGTTTTTCTCTCAATACTCACTTGAAACACACTCAGATAAGATGAAGTAGAATATCTTCAAAGAGTTGATAAAATTATATTAAGTAGTAAGAACACAAGGGAATATTTTTCAAGGTACTTGTATATATTACTTCTCAACTCAAAGTATTACAAGATTCTTACAAGCATACAACAAGAGTTACAATGAGAAACTATAAATACTAGATCCTACAGCCGGATATACTTTGATACCAGCTGGAAACCTATAACTAAAGCATATACTACAATGCTAAAGTTAAGGTATCTTAGATAAAGTATTATCTAAGATATGGTAGTCATGACATGTCCATGACTTACCTTTTGTCACCAATTAAAGTTGGCAACTGTACTAACTGATAAATGTGAACAGTGAAATAAAGTATGGTCAACTACATGGCTTTTGAGAAAATACCATGCAATATCTCTGAGGTCTGCAGCGGAGTGTCAGAGAGACCATACTTATGTCCGGGTTCATAGTAGTGTCTTCCGAAGGTTAGTTGACTTCGGAAGAACAAGTTCTTCCGAAGCCATTTATACTTCGGAAGAGGCTACTTCTTCCGAGGCTTGAGAACTTCTTCATATCTTCATACTTTGAGAGTTGACTTCTTATCTTTTCTTCTAAGTCTGGAATCTTTGGAAGTGAATACTTTGTCTTCGGAAGTTGGAGTTTTCCTTTGGAAGATGATCTTTCACTTTGTCTTAAGAAGAACTCCATTTCCTTCGGAAGTTCCAAACTTAGCTTCGAAAGTCCTTTATTAGTTGCACCCAAAAATAGTATAAGTGATTTGGTTTTGGTTGCACCAGCCTTTCTAGATCCAACATAAGCTTTTACATGATTTCATGCATAGAAATGTGACTTTTATATGATTCTTTGCCACTTTTCAAAACCCCAAGACCCTAGAATCTGGGTATGATCTAATGAGGCATTTGAATGATGATTCTTACATGGATTCTTGCTCGTTTCTTTTTTTTTTGATGTCCAAAACACAGATCTTCAATCCTTTGATCAGCAAATCCTCAAATATTCACGTTTTCCACTTTCTCTCTCTACACTCTCTCTAGAAAGTTGGTTGTTTGAGTTGCAAATGAGGATGAATATATGTGATTTGTGTTTATATATCGGATGTTCACGGAACCTTAAACTCGTCTATAACATAACCTGTAAGGTTAATTTGATCTATAATCTATTTTCCTCTTATTATATTAAATAACCCCCAACTAAGTCCATTATTATAAATTGGCGCATTTTGACTTTTTCTAGGGCTTTACAAGTCCACTCCCTTATTTAGGTTTCGTCTTCGAAAGCTGTTAGTCGCTGAATAGTTGAGTATATTGGTGCATCCTCTCTTCCTTAGTTTCCCAAGTGAACTCTGACACCTTCCTGTGCTTCCACTTTACTCGCATTTTTCCTTTTCTGTTTTCTATCAATGACGGCCACTGGTTACTCCACATAATTGAGCGATTCATCCACCTTGATATCCACAAGTGGCACCACCATATCCTCGTAGGCAATCACTTCCTCAGATGAACATAGAACGTTGAATGAATCCCACTTAGATCACCGGGTAACTCTAATCGATAGGCTACTTCCCCTACCCAAGCAATAATTCGGAAGGGTCCTATATACCTTGAGCTTAACTTTCCCCGCTTCTGAACCTGATGATCCCTTTCCAAGGCGAAACTTTCAACATCACTTTATCGCCCACCTTGAATTCGATCGGTCTATGTCTCTTGTCGGCGTACGACTTTTGTCTATCCTTTGCTGCCTTCGTAAAGGCCATGATCTTCTCCAACTTTTCAATCGTAGCCTCGATAACCTCAATGCTTCCCAACTCCTTCTACCCAATATCGCCCCAACACACGGGCATCCTACACCTTCTACCGTATAGCATCTCATAAGGAGGCATATTAATGTTGGCATGATAACTGTTGTTATATGATAACTCGGAAAACGGTAAGTGTTCGTCCCAAGTTCCACCAAAATCAATGACGCATGCCCGAAGCATATCTTCTAGCGTCTGAATGGTCCTCTTCGACTGACCATCTGTCTAAGGATGGTAAGCTGTACTGATATGTAACGTCGTCCCCATCGCATCATGAAATCTCTTCCACAACTTGGATGTAAACCGAGTGTCACTTGTCAGATATAATAGACATCGGTACACGATGACGAGTTATAATCTCTTTAATAAACATATCCGACAATCTCTCAGATGAATACATCTCACGGATCAGCAGGAAGTGAGCACTTTTCATCAGACGATCAACTATCATCCATATGGAATCGTATCCCCTTGTCGTACGCGACAACTTCGTAATGATGTCTATGGTGATGTGCTCCCATTTCCACTTGGGTATATCCAAGGGTTGGATCTTCCTGTATGGCTTCTGGTGCTCGACCTTCACATGTAAACAAGTAGGGCACTTACTCACATATTCCGCTACGTCGCGCTTCATTCACGGCCACCAATAATCCTTCTTTATATCCTGATACATTTTCGTAGCAACGGGGTGAATTGAGTATCGAGTCTTTTGAGCCTCATCCATGATTCTCCCACATAGATCCCCATAATGATGAATCCACATTTGCCCCGATCGGGTCCTGATACCAAGAGTGTTCTGCCCCAACTCAACGACTAGACCTTTCATCCTTTCCGAGTTAATTTGATCTTCTTTCAGCACTTCATCCTAAAATTTTTTGTCTTGTTTCATCACATCAGAGGTCATAATCAAGTGATAAGCCTTCACCTGAATTGGATTGTTGTCACACCCCCGCTAAAAGCGGAAACACGGGGATGTAACGAGATCGGGATCGTCATAACACATGGTAAACAGTAGAGATGCGATATAATATATGATGATAAAACGTGTCATGACGACACCCGATACAAATGGAGACTTGTGTCGTGTTTAGTCAATATTCACGATAACATAGCCATAAGCATAACACAATGGATGATTTACATAGACAAATAGTAACAATTGTAATGTAATTTCCCACAACCCGGGAACAAGTATCAAAAGAATAAAATTGTTTAATCAGACTACAACATTGTATAAAATGATTGTTTGTCAAATATGTTTAGTCTCAAAAATGCATCCTAGGGTCTTCACTAAGGCAGCACACCTAGATCCTCAGGTAGTATGATCACCTGAAAAGATATGCTCAAAATGGTCAACAAAATTGTTGGTGAGCTCGCAGGTTTAAATAGTAAATAAGTAATTGATGTTGTATAGTAAATGATGTGGAATACAGTGAATACAGTTATAAGTAAGTATAATCACATGACAATGAGCTTTGCAACCAAATTTAACGACGTACACAAAGATCTTGTCGGAATATATTCACCCAAGGGCCCGTTCCTGGCCACTGATGGTACTAACTAGTATACCAACAAAAAAGGGTGGGGGTGTCAACCCAGTAGTACTACCAATACCTATCCCTCGGTTCCCACAGTGGAATTAAATAATTGCAAAGAAAGTACCACACAGCGAACTCAAGCATGTATCAAATAAGTACTCACAAAACAGTAACACGTTGATTCCAAGTATGTAAATTGTATGTAAATTGTACAGCATTGAAAATGGGTGAGCATACTTTTCCCCCATGTTTGTAAATTATTGAAATATTGTATAAGCATAAAAAGGGGCCACGAAACTCACTTGTTAGGTGGTAAGTATGAATGATCAAAGGTTCCAAATGTTGTATGCAATGAACGGTCAAACACCTATTGACAGTTATTGATAATCATTAATGATATGTATAAAGCAAATAGTAACGTTCGGTCGGTCCGGGTTGTATCGGTTGGGTCACGTTAACACACACAAACAGACACACGTATTAGATCTTATGTAGACCCAAGTACTAGATATTGTCGCCATTGCTGATGATATTTGTGTAAAAGTTTCATTGTTATTAAAGGAGTATATGGTAAATATTAATAGTTACAAATCGGTTATTGATACTTGTAAAATGTTAAGTTAATTCAATTTGGAATAACATTAGTAAGTTTGATAGCATTGACTTTAACATTGTCATTAGCAATGGCAACCTTGTCGATGTCACCTTTACATCACACGACATACACACACTACACACAAGAAGGAAATCACACACAACAACTTCAGTCGCACGACAAGACCAGACACACAACTCAACACTCCATTCGCACGAATCAACCCTCATTCGTACGAATCAGCTTCATTCGTACGATTGAACCTTCATTCGTACGACTGGCATTCAGTCGTACCACACATCACTCAATCGCACGATTCAACATCCATACGCACGAATCAACCTTCATTCGTACGAATCAGCTTCATTCATAGGATTGAACCTTCATTCGTGCGACTGGTATTCAGTCGTGCGATACACACACAATCGCACACATTCATTCGGTCGCCTGACTCAATCGCACACATTCATTCGCTCGCATGACTCAATCGCACACATACACTCAGTCACACGACACACCCAGTCGCACAACTTAGTCGCAGGATTGACTCAGACGCATGACTCAGTCGCACGACTCACCCAGTCGCATGGCTCAGTCGCATTGCAGACCCAGTCGCCAGAACAGAAAGTCGCGACTGCAGCAGGTGCAGAGCAGCCTCCGGCTGCTCCGAGCACGAGTTTTACACAACAAGGACTTCCAGAAACACACTACAAACACACACAAACAAGAAGCACACGCAGAAGGACATCACACGCACCCACACGACCTCATGTGTTCGGGTTGAACCCGAACACCCGAAACCCTAAAATGGACAGCAGAAAAACGAGCAAGAAAGGGACAACCAAGGTCGTCTACCTGCAAGAATGGAGTAGACTCGGTTGTAGTCAAAGTCTAGACGATGAAAACATGACGAAAATGGGCGGTTTTGGTGCAAGGAGGAGGAAGAAAGGTGAAGAAGAAGAAAATGAAGAAGAAGAGATGAATGGAGGCTAGGCCTGGAAATGGGGTATTTATACCCAGCCCTAGTTTGGCAAAATGTCACATTTAGTCCCTACACTTAACCCCCGAGTTTCCCAAATTTGTTTCGGTTGAAAACGACTTTAATAGATTTGTTATATTAATGATAAAAAAAATTTAATGATGCTTGTAACTTAAAAATGGTTTTATTAATGATAATAATATTATATAAAAATGGTATATTTAATGGTGACGAAGATGATAATTGTAAAAGTTTTAAAGATAGCATATGTTAACGATAAGAACTCAAGAATAAAGACGATAAAGCAAGTATAATATCCACACGAATAGTTGATAAAGATGAGGAATGAACAATCGAAGAAAAGTTAACAGAATCCACGTTAATTGACGGACCTTATGGTGACGGATGTCACAGTATCCCCCTGTTGAGAGAATTTCGTCCCGAAATTCAGCTGGAATTAGGTCCAAGAGTGTCATCCTCGAATAGATGTTGATATTTGAGTTTCATCTGATCTTCCCGTTCCCATGTAAACTCTGGCCCTCGTTTTGAATTCCATCTCACACGGACAATTGGTATTCTACTGCGCTTCAATTGCTTGACCTTTCGATCCATGATCTCAACGGGTTCCTCAACAAAATGAAGCTTTTCGTCAATCTTGATTTCCTCAATTGGTACGTGAAGAGATTCGTTAGCCAAACACTTCTTGAGGTTCGACACGTGGAAAGTATCATGTACGCCGCTGAGTTCTTGTGGCAACCTTAATCGGTAAGCCACTAGACCGATCATTTCTGTAATCTCGAATGGTCCTACGTATCTTGGGGCTAACTTCCCTTTCTTTCCAAATCGAATGATTCCTTTCCAAGGAGAGACTTTAAGTAAAACCTGATCCCCAATGTTGAATTATAGAGGATTCCGATGGTTGTTGGCATAGCTCTTTTGGCGATCTCTAGAAGCTTTTAGTCAGTCTTTGATTTGGAAAATCTTGTCGGTTGTTTCTTGAATGATCTCTGGGCCTGTTAACTGACTTTCACCAATCTCGGCCCAACAAACGGGTGATCTACATTTTCTTCCATACAACGCTTCGAATGGAGAACATCCAATGCTTGTATGGTAGCTGTTGTTTTAAGAGAACTCAATCAGCGGTAGGTGAGTGTCCCAACTACCACCAAAGTCAATTACACACGCCCTCAGCATGTCTTCCAACGTCTGTATAGTTCGTTCACTTTGGCCATCTGTCTGAGGGTGATAGGCGGTACTCATATCTAATCGAGTGCCCATCGCTTTCTGTAGTGTCTGCCAAAATCGTGAAGTAAATCGGCTGTCACGGTCGGATATGATTGACACCGGCACCCCGTGCCATGTCACGACCTCCTTGATGTACAATCTCGCCAACTTATCCATTTTGTAGTCTACTCGGATCGGCAAGAAGTGAGCTAATTTCGTCATCCGATCCACTACGACCTATATCGAGTCATGCCCGCTGCTCGTTCTAGGGAGTTTGGTAATAAAATCCATAGCTATATTCTCCCATTCCCACTCTGGAATTTTAGGTTGCTGTAATAATCCCGATGGTTTCTGATGTTCAGCTTTAACTTTCGAGCATGTCAAGCATCTGCTGACGTACATAGCAACGTCTTTCTTCATGCCTGGCCACTAGTACAGATCTTTGAGATCGTGGTACATCTTGTCTGCACCAGGATGAATAGAATATCGCATCTTGTGGGCTTCATCCATGACCAAGGTACGTATACCTCCCCATCTGGGTACCCATATACGATCCATGAAGTATTGTATACCATCATCATTGCAACTCATTTGTTTATCCAACCCTCGTAATTCTTCTCCCGCAAGGTTTTCTTCTTTCAATGCCTCACTTTGTGCAATTTGGATCTGAGCTTTCAAATTTGTTTGAATGGTCAATCCCAACGCTCGAGTACGTAGTGGTTTCACGCGTTCTTTGCGGCTTAAAGCATCAGCCACCACGTTAGCTTTCCCCGGATGATACCGGATTTCACAATCGTAGTCACTAAGTAGCTCAACCCAACGTCGCTGACGCATATTAAGTTCCTTCTGATCCAGGATATGTTGAAGGCTCTTATGATCTGTGTAGATGATGCATTTGGTTCCATACAGGTAATGCCTCCATATCTTGAGTGCAAATACTATAGCGCCCAACTCAAGATCATGAGTTGTATAGTTCTTTTCGTGCACCTTAAGTTGTTGCGAAGCGTAGGCAATCACCTTATCCTTCTGCATTAACACACATCCCAATCCTTGATGTGAAGCATCGCAGTACACCACAAAATCATCAATTCCGTCTGGGAGGGACAATATCGGTGCCTGCACAACTTCTCTTTCAACGTTTGGAACGCTTGTTCTTGTGCATGTCCCCTATCAAACTTCTTGTCTTTCTAGGTCAGCAGTGTTAATGGTTGAGCAATCTTTGAAAAATTCGCGATGAAGCGACGATAGTAACCGGCCAATCCTAAGAATTGTCGTATCTCTGAAGGTGTCTGGGGTGCATCCCATTTCTTCACCGCTTCGATCTTGCCGAGATCTACATGAATCCCATTCTCGTTAACCACATGACCCAAAAACTTCACTTCTCGCAACCAGAATTCACACTTTGAGAATTTGGCGAAAAGTTTCTCTTCCCGTAGCAGTTCCAGTATTGCCCAAAGATGTTCTTCATGATCTTCTTTCGATCGGGAGTAGATAAGTATATCGTCTATGAACACGATCACAAACCTATCCAAGTAAGGTTTACACGCCTGATTCATTAGGTCCATAAACACAGCTGGTGCGTTAGTCAACCCAAACGGCATGACCAAGAACTCATAGTGCCCATAACGAGTTCTAAACGCTATTTTCGGTATGTCATCCTCGAAAACCCTTAGTTGATGATATTCAAAACGAAGGTCGATCTTAGAGAAATATGAAGCTCCTTGCAGCTGGTCAAACAGATCGTCGATCCTGGGGAGAGGATACTGATCCTTCACGGTTAACTTGTTCAACTCACGGTAACCGATGCACATTCGGAACGACCCATCCTTCTTTTTGACAAATAATACCGGTGCTCCCCACGGTGAGTGACTCGGTCGAATAAAACCCTTCTCCAGTAGTTCCTGCAACTAACTAGATAACTCTTGCATTTCTGATGGTGCTAACCGATATGGCTCTTTGCTACCGGTGTAGCTCCATGAACTAAATCTATACGAAATTCCACTTGTCGTGGAGGAGGCAAACCAGACAAGTCATCAGGAAATACATATGGGTAGTCCCGTACCACTGGAATATCTGCTAATTTTCTCTCATCTTCCTTCTTTTCCACCACATGGGCCAGAAAGGCGTAGCACTGCTTTCGTAAACTTCAATGTGCTTTCATGCAGGAGATAAGCTTTAAGTTTCTTCCCGTTCGTTCCCCTTGAATCCTGAGTACCTCCCCGTTTGACATGGGAATTCGTACTACTTTGTCCCAATAGACAATCTCAGCTCCGTGTTTTGACAACCAATCCATTCCCACGATCACGTCGAAACTTCCTAACTCAAAGGGTATCAAGTCTATGTCAAAGGCATGGTTCTCCAATATTATCGAGCACTTCCTAATAATCGCATCGGCCTGAACAACCCTAGAGTTGGCCATTTCTAAAGAGTGGCTAGTTTCTAGCCTACTAGGACTCAAATCAAGTAATTGCACAAACTCAGAAGATATAAAGTTATTTTCTGCTCCATTATCAAATAATATAGATGTGAAGTGATGATTGAGTAAGTGCGTACCCGTGACAACATTCGGGTCTTGACGAGCATCGTTGGCTCCAATGACAAATGCACGTCCCCGAGCTGTATTTCCTTGATTTGCCGGGCCTTGGTTTCCAGCTATGGCCATCACCTGCTGTTGGTTGTTCCCTTGTTGACCCAGCGCCCGATTCAGTCTGGGCACATGTTTCTGTAGTGATCTGGGCCTCCACACTCGTAACAGACCCTGGCATTCCCGGCGGGGTTAACCGCGTTGACCGGAGCCACCAGATTTGGCGCTATTCTGCAGTCTCTCGATAGATGCCTTGGGCGTCTACAGTTCGCGCACACCCGACACTGCATTCCTGGGGGATGATGATAGTTGCACCTATCACATTTGGGGTGCGGCCCAACATACTCTCTTTTGCCTTGCGTCACGGCCACAAAATTTCTGGTTATCCTGGCCCTCTTGTCAAATTTCCCGGCACTCATCCGGCTCGTTTCCCCAACATCTTTCCTTTTCTCTGCTGCTCTACCCAAAACCCTTGTTCTCACCATCTCATTAGTCAGAGCGCTAGCCTTCAGAATTGCGCTCTGGATCGTAGGAGGAGCAGCTGCTGTTACCATTGCTCGGATTTGAGGCGCAAGTCCCCAAACATACCTCTTGATTCTCTTGGATTCCGGAGTGACCAGATGTGGAACAAGTCTTGCCAACTCGGGGAATCGATCAGTGTAAGCTACGTGCCCAGTCCCCATCATTGCATGATTCCAGAATTCATGCTCCAGATTCTGCATCTCATTGAGGGGGCAGTATTCCTCAGTAATTAAGGCCTTAAACTCATCCCACGACATTTGCATCGCTGATTCTCTTCCTCTAGTTTGAACCTGGGTGTTCCACCAGGTTAGGGCCTTGCCCTGCAGTGAACATGTGGCATACTTAATTTTATGGCTGTCGAGGCATTCACTGATATCAATCACTGCCTCCATCTTCTCAAGCCACCTGGTCAGGACTATCGCTCCGCCCTTCCCATCAAATTCCTTTGGTTTGCAGGCCACAAACTCCTTGTGCGAACATCCCCTTCTGGCATTAACAACCACAGTCTCATTACCGGTTGTTCCACCATTCCCGGTCTCCTGATTGCTCTCGTTCCAAGTCGGGTTCCCATCACCTACTTCAGTTTCAATCCCACCTTGACCTCTTTCTCCAATATCCTCATTATCATTGCCACCATCCCCGTGGGGGTGGTGTTGCTGAAGTGCGTCGCTCACTTGGGCCACTATAGTCGGAATCAGCGCGGCCAATTGTTGAGTGATCAAAGTTGCCATATCAGAGTCTCATGTTCCCTAATTATTGCTGGCAGGACCATCTCTTGTTCTTGGTGCTCTACCTCTGCCTCTGCCTCCACCCCTCGGGGCTTCACTTCCGCCACTATTCTGCGGGTAACTCTTCGAGGTGGCATTTTCTAATCATAAAAGTAGTAAACACATAAGCCTTAACCATTTCAAAGTGTATTATCAATACCACTCATCAAAGTCCAGCATTCCAAGTTAATATCACACTTATAGTCCACACATCACATGTAAGTCGTGTAGTTCTCACACCATGAATTGATAATGTCCCAACAATAGTCCATCATAACAATTGTAAATCCATGTATATAATCACGTTTAGTCTAGTGAAGGTTGTTTATCTCCTCCTCTTTCGAGGTTTCAGACATAACCTCCTCAGGGTCAATCTCAATGTCCGAGGTCAAGCGCAATAGCATGATCTGTGAAGATCTCTTCAGGTTTAATACCCGGATTTGATAAAACAACTCGGCGCGTAGAGGGAACGGAAGATCCAATAGAAGCATCCCATAAAGAGTGAGCACAAGGGCTCTCTCACAAGGTGAAAAGACCACGAAACAGATGGATAAACGAATCAAGTAAAGAGGAACACATACATGAGATATAAAATGCACATAGATCCTAGCATGCAAATCTACATGAAGGTTCCTAGGTTATAGTCTAGGTCAAGCGTATTGCCTAATTCTCTATAACCAATGGCTCTGATACCAATCTGTCACACCCCCGCTAAAAGCGGAAACACAGGATGTAACGAGATCGGGATCGTCATAACACATGGTGAACAGTAGAGATGCAATATAATATAAGATGATAAAACATGTCATGACGACACCCGACACAAATGGAGACGTGTGTCGTGTTTAGTCAATATTCACGACAACATAGCCATAAGCATAACACAATGGATGATTCATATAGACAAATAGTAACAATTATAATGTAAATTCCCACAACCCGGGAACAAGTATCAAAAGAATAAAATTGTTTAATCAGACTACAACATTGTATCAAAATTGATTGTTTGTCAAATATGTTTAGTCTCAAAAACGCATCCTAGGGTCTTCACTAAGGCAGCACACCTAGATCTTCAGTTAGTATGATCACGTGAAAAGGTATGCTCAAAATGGTCAACAAAATTGTTGGTGAGCTCGCAGGTTTAAATAGTAAATAAGTTATTGATGTTGTATAGTAAATGATGTGGAATACCGTGAATACAGTTATAAGTAAGTATAATCACATGACAATGAGCTTTGCAACCAAACCTAACGACGTACACAAAGATCTTGTCAGAATATATTCACCCAAGGGCCCGTTCCTAGCCACTGATGGTACTAACTAGTATACCAACAAACAAGGGTGGGGGTGTCAACCCAGTAGTACTACCAATACCTATCTGTCGGTTCCCACACTGGAATTAAATAGTTGCAAAGAAAGTACCACACAACGAACTCAAGCATGTATCAAATAAGTACTCACAAAACAGTAACACGTTGATTACAAGTATGTACAATGTATGTAAATTGTACACAATTGAAAATGGGTGAGCATACTTTTCCCCCATGTTTGTAAATGATTGAAATATTGTATAAGCATAAAAAGGGGCCACGAAACTCACTTGTTAGGTGGTAAGTATGAATGATCAAAGGTTCTAAATGTTGTATGCAATGAACGGTCAAACACCTATTGACAGTTATTGAAATAGTAACGTTTGGTCGGTCCGGGTTGTATCGGTTGGGTCGCGTGTAACACACACAAACAGACACACGTATTAGATCTTATGTAGACCCAAGTACTAGATAATGTCGCCATTGCTGATGATATTTGTGTAAAAGTTTCATTGTTATTAAAGGAGTATCTGGTAAATATTAATAGTTACAAATCGGTTATTGATACTTGTATAAATGTTAAGTTAATTTAATTTCCAATAACATTAGTAAGTTTGATAGCGTTGACTTTAACATTGTCATTAGCAATGGCAACCATGTCGATGTCACCTTAACATCACACGACATACACACACTACACACAAGAAGGAAATCACAAACATCAACTTCAGTCGCACGACAAGACCAGACGCACAACTCAACACTCCATTCGCACGAATCAACCATCATTCGTACGAATCAGCTTCATTCGTACGATTGAACCTTCATTCGTACAATTGAACCTTCATTCGTACGACTGGCATTCAGTCATACCACACAACACTCAATCGCACGATTCAACATCCATACGCACGAATCAACCTTCATTCGTACGAATCAGCTTCATTCGTACAATTGAACCTTCATTCGTGCGACTGGTATTCAGTCGTGCGATACACGCACAATCGCACACATTCATTCAGTCGCCTGACTCAATCGAACACATTCATTCACTAGCATGACTCAATCGCACACATACACTCAGTCGCACGACTCAGTCGCACGACACACCCAGTCGCACGACTCTTTCAGTCGCACGATTGACTCAGACGCATGACTCAGTCGCACGACTCACCCAGTCACACGGCTCAGTCGCATGACAGAGCCAGTCGCCAGAACATAAAATCGCAACTGCAGAAGGTGCAGAGCAGCCTCCGGCTACTCCGAGCATGAGTTTTACACAACAAGGACTTCCAGAAACACACTACAAACACACACAAACAAGAAGCACACGCAGAAGGACATCACACGCACCAACACGACCTCATGTGTTCGGGTTGAACCCGAACACCCGAAACCCTAAAATGGACAGCAGAAAAACGAGCATGAAAGGGACAACCAAGGTCGTCTACTTGCAAGAATGGAGTAGACTCGGTTGTAGTCGAAGTCTAGACGATGAAAATGTGACGAAAATGGGCGGTTTTGGTGCAAGGAGGAGGAAGAAAGCTGAAGAAGAAGAAAATGAAGAAGAAGAGATGAATGGAGGCTAGGGCTGGAAATGGGTATTTATACCCAGCCCTAGTTTGGCAAAATGTAACATTTACTCCCTGCACTTAACCCTCGAGTTTCCCAAATTTGTTTCAGTTGAAAACGACTTTAATAGATTTGTTATATTAATGATAAAAATATATTTAATGATGTTGTAACTTAAAAATGGTTTTATTAATGATAATAATATTATATAAAAATGGTATATTTAATGGTGACGAAGACAATAATTGTAAAAGTTTTAAAGATAGCATATGTGATAAAGACGAAGACGATAAGAACTCAAGAATAAAGACGATAAAGCAAGTATAATATCCACACGAATAGTTGATAAAGATGAGGAATGAATGATCGAAGAAAAGTTAACAGAATCCACATTAATTGACGGACCTTTTGGTGACGGATGTCACAGATTGGGTCTCTCCTTTCAGCTAAGGGCATCCGCCACCACGTTGGCTTTTCCTGGATGGCAATGGATCTCACAATGATAATTGTGATAAGCTCCAACCATCTCCTTCGCCTCATGTTCAAATAATTTTTCTCGAAGAAGTACTTCAAGCTTTTGTGATCGGTGTAGATAGTGCACTTCCTCCCGTACAAGTAGTGCCTCCAATTCTTCAATGCAAAGACCACAACCTCCAACTCCAAATCATGAGTAGGGTAGTTAGCCTTGTGGATCTTTAACTCTCAGGACGCATAGGCTATAACGTTTCCCTGTTGCATCAGCACGCAACCCAATCCCGAATAAGAAGCATCTGAATAGACCACCAAGTCTTCGCTCCCTTCGGGCAACGTCAAGATAAGAGTTTGAGTCAATCTCGTATTTAGCTCTTCAAAAGCATTCTCCTGCTCTAGACCCCATATGAACTTTACATCTTTACAGGTCAACTTGGTCAACGGAGAAGCTATCTTGGAGAAGTCTTGGATGAATTTTCTATAATAGCCCGCCAAAACCAAGAAATTATGGATCTCAGATGGCGTCTTTAGGGACTTCCATTGCGTTACCGCTTCAACATTCGCTGGGTCCACTGTGATACCTTCAGGATTAACATGACCCAAAAACTAAATCTCTCGTAACTAGAACACACATTTGGAGAACTTAGCATATAACTTCTCCCTTCTAAGCGTCTCCAGTACCTCCCGAATATGACACGCATGTTCCTCCTCGCTCTTTGAAAAAATCAGGATATCATCAATGAATACAATCATAGATTTATCCAACATTGGCCGACACACCCGATTCAGCAAGTCCATAAAAGCAGCTGGCGCATTGGTTAACCCAAAAGACATTAAGATAAATTTGTAGTGTCCATAGCGCGTACAAAAAGTTATCTTAGGAATATTTTGCTCCCTCACCTTCAGCTGATGGTAACCAAATCAGATATCTATCCTCGAGAACCAACTGGCACCTTCGAGCTTATCAAACAAGCCATCAATCCTCGGTAATGGATACCGATTCTTCATCATTAACTTGTTCAACTCATGGTAGTCAATGCACATCCTCATACTACCGTCCTTCTTCTTTACAAATAAGACTGGAGCACCCCATGAAGAGATACTCGGTCGAATGAAACCCTTATCTAGCAACTCTTGTAGTTGAGTCATCAATTCCTCATCTCAGAGGGAGCTAGACGATACGACGCCTTAGCAACAGGTTGGACACCAGGTATCGGATCGATCTGGAACTCAATCTCACGATCAGGTGGCACACCTGGTAGATCCTCTAGGAACACGTCTGGGAAATCACACACGACCGGTACATCCGACAATCATGGTACTGTCGCATCTACATCCTTCACATAGGCCAGATAGGCACCACATCCATGCCTCATGCACTTCCCCGCCACCACCATCAAAATTACTTTTGGTACTGTGGAAAATCTATTGCCATAAGTCGTCACCAAACTCCCATCGGGCGCGATCAATCGAATCATCTTCTTGCGAAACGTGATATTTGCCTCATAGGCTGCTACAAATCCATCTCTAGGACTATATCAAATCCCCCTAAGGCCATCACACACAGTCTAGTAGGAAACCTATGACCTTCCATTTTTATAACACATTCTTCTAAGGCATCAGATATCCTAGTGGACTTACCAATAGTAGTGTCTACAACTAAGGGCTCACTAATCTTTCTACTCGGCTTATTGCAGTTCCGACTCATATGACCCGTTTCTGCACAGTTATAGCACCTCATCACCCCACAATCCTTTGCCATATGTTCTGCCTTCCCGCACTTGAAATAGATGTTCGACCCCCACCTATATTCCCCCACATGATCCTTCCCACACTTATTACATATCCTCGTCCCTGTTCCTGCCGTCACCACCTTCCGATCATCCACCCTGGCCTTTTTGTTCTTGAGAGTGAAACCACCACTGCCAAATCATTTCCCATTCAAGTTTCTGTCACTACCACCTTTCTTACTCACCTCCACCACAATCACCTCCTCTCTTTTGTCATACAGTCTCCCTACCAGATCGACCACCGACCTAAACTAACCTTGTTGAGCAGCGATTAAGTTTCTTGGGAAATCGGCTGGCAGACGTTGGATGTACCTCTTAATCATTTGTGACATGGGTGTCACCTGGTCTGGCACCAGCCTCGCCATATCGTTAAACTTGGTCATATACTGCTAGTGTGTTATGGTTCCCGCCTCCAACTAGAGGAATTCTCTCTCGATCTTGTTGAGTTCCCTGTGAGGACAAAACTCCTCGATCACCAGCTTCTTCAGTTCACTCCACCTTATCCTTCCAATTGACTACTACCCTCGGCTTGGACATTGTTGTCCCACCAGCATAAGGCCGAATCCACAAACGAGTGGGTAGCAAACTTCACATTTTGGTCCTCCTAGCACTCACGATATCCAACATAGCCTCCATTTCCGTCACCCATCGGAGAGCAGAAGCATTCCTATTCCCATCAAAACTTGGGGGCTTGCATATCTGGAATGCACCATAGTTGCACGCTCTTGTCATTTCCTGCCCAGCTTCCTCCTCCTCTTCATCACTGGAAACAACCGTCTCAGTCTCTGGTTGGTCTCGCTCTACTCCCTCTTTGCCCCCTCTCCTAGCAGTAATCTTCTTCTCCTTTTCATCCCTCCTTTCATCCTCCCTCACAGCTCTAATAACCTTAGTCACCACAGATGGTAGAATCGTCCGCATGACTTCATGAACCTCGTCAACTACAGCCTCCTTCACTAAGGCCCTCATATTAGCGCGCTCATCCCCACCTTCCTGGTGATGAAGCTTGAGCTTTACAGGTGCTGATTCGGCAGCCCTAGCCCTATTCCTCGTGACACGCGACCTAACACCACGTCTACCACGACTTCCACCTCGTGAAGCTTTCGAAGATCTACCACCAGCCATCTATAATCCTATATGACTCAAATACCAATATGGTCATTCAAGGTAATAACTCAGATTATATCAAGTATAGTAAGTCCTTAATTATAGTTGCTAATTGTGATTAGCCACTTACTTTACTCTTCATTCCCCAAGCATATCTTATCCTGACTAAATTAGCATCCAAATCTAATAAAGCACATAATTCACATAACACACACACATAATTCCATTTTCCATTAATTTACATAAAACATTTAAAAAAAACATTTACACAAGCAATTACATGCAGGCATGTAGCTACTAGGACTGGTATCCCTTTCCCTTTCATCCCATTCTTAGTTTAAGTCTTGGTTTTAAAATAATTTTATCCATTTCTCTTAAATTTTGGCTCTTATACCAACTTGTAAGGCCCCGTTTCTAGAACGCTTACAGTTGGTTCTTTATAGCGTAAAACATTTAAAACATGATATTTTGCAGCGGAATTTAAACTTCTCATATATAATTGTAAATACATGACAAAACATTGTTCTTGCATTTGTATCACAAAAGCTTGACAATTACAACCATTTTCTCAAAATCTTGAATGTCGGACTCGGATCATTCAAGTAGCTTTACATCCATGCCTGCACTCTTCAGCTACATCATTACCTACCAACTATTATGCACACAAAGTCAGCTATGCTGAGTGAGTTCTAGTTTTATAATAAAATACTTTTTCATACATGTCAAAACCTTTACATGTATCACATGATCATTCATCACTACATACATATTCATTACTTATCATTCGTTTCGTTTATTTCTGATAGGATCAAATGTACCAATCTGTGATGATTTATGAACACAATTCAATGAAATACAAACAAAGTAATCAAATCAAGCAAGATATCAATAAAATTCATGAGTTTCATTAATATCAAGCAAAGACAATTACAAAGTATGTAACCAGGTTCGAATACAACTCGTTCCTAATACCTGTAAGTCTAAGCTATTTATAATGAAACAAAAAGTAAAGGAACTAACTAATTACAAAACTAGTCCCTATACTATTACAAAGTATTAGAAAGACAACTAAAGACAACATGTTAACCTTTCTTAGAGCACTAACAATACTCCTCCTAAGATTGACATGGTCTTCGGTCTTCAAAATCTTCAATCTTTGTCTTCTTTTTCTTTTCTTCCATCTTCAGATTTATCTTCAGTTTTTATCTTCATTACTCAAAAAAATCTTCTGTTTCTTCCTTTATCTTGAACATGGGCTTCTGTTTGTACATCTCTAATTCTTTCAAAGCATTTGAAATTGCAGACTTGAATTTGCTTGCAAGAATGCCTTGTTCGGGTTTAGCTTCATTCGTCTTAATCTCCATCTTGTTCATTCTCTCCAATGTATCTTTTGAAAGACATGAGATATTGATATTAGCATATAACTCAATAGGATTTTAACTTTCCTTTGAGTATACTTCTAGTACTCCTTTCCTTGAGATTCTCATGAATTCAATGTCTTTTATATCTTTCTTGACAATGTTAGCATAAGCAAGAGCTTTTCTCAAAGATATTCTTTCCATAGCAGCATTCATCACATTGATGATAGAAATTAAATATTTCTTGTCTTGCTCTACTATCTCAGGAGATACTTTCTCAAAATTTTGTACAGACAAAAATAAGATATAGCTAGGATGTAAAAGCTTTAGTTCAAACACTCCAAATAAAGTAATCATGTCCTCATCCCAACATTCTAGATTTCGGACCAACTTAAGCTGGAACGTCTCAGTGTTATAAAACCATATGAGAATTGGCTTTGAGTTTTAATTACCATCTATCACTTTCAGACCAGGAGTTGTGACCTTCTCAAAATAATTGTCACAAAATTCAATCATAGAATGTTCTTCCTCAGACTGTAATCCTTTGAGCTTTTTATTATTCTTCAAAGTAACAAAGTACTCTTTATCCTCTTGATCACATCTTGTCTTAAGAAAATTACTTGATCGATTCAATCCTCTTCTTAATAATTCTACCATCATCTTGCCACGTTTCGAATCAGAAGGATTGATCAGAGGTAATCTATTCCGGTCTTTCAGATCTTGCATTGGAAGTTTTGTGATGCTAGAGTAAAAGTGATATACATCACACACAACATTTACCCTCTTTATCAAAAATGCATCGAATACTTCATCATACTTCCATGCGATAATCTTTACTTGGTTGGTAAAATCCGGAGCAAGCATAGCATTCAACAATTCAGCAACTGATTGTCCTCTTTGTAATACGTTTCTTACCAAGTCTCTAGTTGATCTTGAATTATCAAAAATTTGCCTTTGTTCAGTAGAGGCTTTGTATGCTTGTCTTTCTGGATCAGCAAACATTTCAATCAACTCTTTTCTGTGATCATGTGCATCTGTCTTTCTTGCCATTTGTTTGATCTCCTGTGGCTTTAACATTCTTGTCCTTTTTGTAATTTCAAGATACTGAGGATTATCTGTATCAAGTACAATCATCTTCTTCAATTGTTTCTCCGTTTCTTGAAAACTTCTGACAAGGTTCCTCAATGATACAGATTGTAATCTCTTTAGTTTTCTCCACGGGTAATTCCTAGCTTGCAACCATGATCTTAAAGCTGGAATACTCATATCATCTGGATCAGGATGGTGCAGCTCAGAGCTAGATAGTTCTTCTACATTAATAACCTCTTTTGCTCTAGTCCATTCACCATGCTCAATAACAATCTCATTTGGATCAACTGGTGACTGACTCTGCAGAAATACATTTCTCATATTCATCATTAATCTGAGAAACTGTCAGTCCATCCAAATATACTCGATTGTATTTCATCTTCACAAGATAATTATATCTTTCTTCAAAGTCTTGTGGAACTTCGTCTTGTTCTTGAGTTTGTACTTGTGAAGAGAAATGTGATACAAATTGAGCTTCATCAATATCTTCATCATCTAGAACTTCATCATACCAATCATCATTATACACTTCCTCAATATCTTCTAATGCCTCAATCTGTTCTTGAACATTTTGTTCTTCAACATTTTCTTCAGTTCTTTGCACTTTGGAAGATGATTCAGTTAGATTTGTATCTTCTACTTCATCAATTTTTCTTTTTCCTTTTAGCAGCTCAATATTTTCTTCAACACACATCTCAGCACTTATCACTTGCACTGGTGAGATAGGCTTCTGAGCTTCTTTTTCCTTCAGCAATTCATCTTTGAGTTTTTCATTTTCTTCTGTTAGTTTCTTGAACTTCTCCTCAAGAATGTCATAGTCTTTGATCATTACTTCAAAATTCTTGATTACATCTTCTTTATCTTTTGCAAAACTTACAATCTTTTCATCTTTCAATACATTTCTTTAGTCAACTTTAAGTTTTCATCCTTAAGCTTTTGAATTTCTTTTTCAAGAGGTATGTTCATCTCTTTCATCTTTTCATTCTCCACTTTCAACTCTTCAAGTTCTTTCTCTTTACTTAAATTTTCTTCTTTCAATCTCTCAATCTCATCAATATCCATTGTCTCCTCTGTTTGTACTGACACATTGTGTGTCGTACTTACAGGAATTTCTTCTACTCCTTCATTCACATCAGCTTCAAATACTGGATCATATAACATATCACTCATAAAATCAAAATAAAATGTTTGATTTTGTGAATCTATTTCATTTACAACATTATCATGAATATCAGCAACATTTGTTTCTTCAACCATGTTTTAAGGTTCATTGACAGTATCATCCTCATTTCTTTCATCAGTTTCTTCTTGATGTGCTTTAGTTGCACCATCATTTCCATCATCATCATCATTGTCATCACTTTCTTCTTCTGTTGAGCTTTCAGGAGCTTCATCCTCACTTTCTTCAGCATCATCATTATTATCATCATCTTCATTGTTATCATCATTTTCTTCATCTGATGAGCTTTCAATAGCTTCATCCTCACTTTCTTCATCATCTTCAACATCCTCAATGAGATCATTTGGATCTATTGGTTATTCTTCAAATAGATGAAAGTGTTGCTGATTAATATCTACTTCATTCATAGATACATTCCTGATATAATCAAATACTGGAATGTTTTGAGCACCAGTAATCATTGCCAGTCTTTTATAAACTGCCTTTGACATATGCTCTAACTGTAGCTTATCTCCTGTAACTCCTTCAACATAAAGATCTGGATTTGCTTCATTAATAAGCAATTGGAGAAATCTTGGATACATCAAGTATTTATTTCTCACACCTCTTTCAAGATTAAAAATAAATCCATTCATGATCCACTTAGCCATATTGAATCTTCTGTTTGTGGCTAAAGTAATAATGGGAGATGCAATGTCTACTGGGAATGAATCCCAACCAGCACTTCGTTTAGACATGCAATGTTGAAATATTTAGCATAACACCTTCCAATGCTTATACACTCGAGCTCTGAAAAATTGTTTTTTAGGGAAATGATCATGATGACCCATTTGTAGAAATACTTCTCTACATTCATTGAAGGTATACTCTGATAAGTCTTCAGGGTCATTTTCACCAAGCCTTAGAGCTATTCTTATTGCTTGCTCAGAAACTTCAAGCATTCTTTCTGTTGTAATATAAGCTCTTAGAACTTTGTTCCCTTCTTCATCTCTTTCTACTTGTGCAGTTCTCCAAAATCTTTTTATCAGTCTTCCATTGATCATTGGTCTTGCACACATAGCATGGACATATTTTGTTCTAAGTAGAAATCTAATAATGTCTTCATATCCAATGGCTTCTCTGTTTTCATCATTTAAGTAAGCAGAAACATTGTGTTTTGGCTCAAACTTCAATTCTGCCATCTGCAAAACATAATGAAAATAATATGAGAACATTGCGATTTTGATTAATGAAATTCATTTTTACATATGAATTGGCAATTTTAACTTGTAACTTTTTCATTCAATTTTGACTTATGATTTTGACTTATGATTTTGACTTTTGATTTTGACTTTTGAGTTGAGATTTTAATTTGTGAAACATTAAAATTTATTCATTTTGAATTTATTATCTAACATTTGAATTTTGATTTATTTACTTTTGTTAAAAAGTTCTTTTTTTATTTTTAATTTTTGATTCTGTCTGTTCATCTTCTTCACTTTTAGATCATGAATTTATTATCTAACATTTGAATAAGTTCTTTTTTTTATCTGACTGATCGAACTATTATCAAATCATTTTCACTTTTAGATCATGAACTTTATATCAACCTACTCGCAATCAAATACTTATCAACAATCCAGAGTCAATTTTAGATATGATTTACATTTGATTAGTTAGACTTTGAAGGATATGGTGTTCGAACGCACAAATAGCATTCAAATGCCTATACCTATAATCTGATTTAACCAAAATTTACTGATTTGAATCACAAACTTACGTTTATAGATCCAAATAATATCTACAATCAACAGGATTTGATGAAATCACAGATAAAATGAGAATTTGATGATGAGTGATAGTCGACAGTTTAGGGGTTTTGTCTTTGGAAACTTTTGAGTGTAAATGAGTAAATAAGTGTAAGTGTTCAATTTATATTAAGTGAAATTTTAGACGCATGAGCCCTGTTTGGGCGTATGAAACCCTAAAAATCACTAACTTTTTAGACGCATGAGCACTGTTTGAGCGTTTTAACTCAGACGCATGGGAACTGTTCAGACGCATAAGCACTGTTTAGGCGCTTTTGCACTGTTCAGTCGCATGGAATTTCTTAAACGTCTAACACTTGTAAAATTGAAACTTTTCAACTATGTAGACGCATGAGACACTTCAAACGTCTAACACTTGTAAAATTAAAACTTTTCAACTATGTAGACGCATGAGACATGTCAAACGTCTAGCACTTGGTCAAAGTCAAACTCATTCACTGTTTAGGCACAAGGGATTATGACAAACGCCCAACACTTATTAAAATCATGGACTTATTACAACTATTTAGACGCACGGGAATGTGACAAAATGTCCAAACACTTGTATGATTCCTGAAAATTTCATCATGCTCCTATTTAGACGTATGTGCACTATTCAGGCGCATGAGTTGACTTTGAGTTGACTTTCATGAATTTTAACAATTGTGATTTCCAAATTCTTCACCTGCATACTGTTTAAAAATATTAGTAATATTTCATACTAATATTTAAACATTTTAATCATAATTTTGAATTTTTCAAAATTTTTACCTTTTAGTCCCTCAATTTTGAACTTTTTGCATTTTGCACTCTCAATTCACAAAATTTGTTTTCTTTTTATTTTTAAAATTTATTTTGTCCCTTCATTTTAGTCTCAACATAAAATCAATTATCATCTAATTTTCAACTTTTGACAGAAGCATTTTCACTTGTAAATTTATGTAGGTTCATATTATCATCTAATTTTCAACTTTTGACAGAAGCATTTTCACTTGCAAATTTATGTAGGTTCATATTATACTTTTCAAAAATTACATTTTCAAATTACACTTATACTTTGAACATATAGCATCATCTTTTCAATTCAACATTTTAATTTGTTTTTGATTATTTTCTAAGAACAACTCTTCCATTTATTACTCCTCCTAAACTTTTAAGTTTAAAAAACTTATAAGTTTCCTTAGGTAAGATAATAAGATCACACAGCACATTGTGACATTGCCTTCACACACAAAAAACATGCACAAAATCAAAATGAAAGCAGAATCAAAATCTAATATAGACAAAAGAATTAATGTTTGCAGTGAGATCATATTAATGAAGACCAGCACATTAAAATAAAATAAATGTGAATAGTCATAGACAATGAATAAATCTTGAGCAAGTGTGTTCCAGGTCAGTGATATCACAACAAAGGAGACACAAGATCTAAGGACAGACAATGAGTGTTTTTGACAAATTATCAACTCACTTACTTTTTCAATTCTTGGATTGATTAAGGTAGATTTAGATATGACATGATGTAAATCATATAGAGACTGAGAAAGCTCAACCATCATCATGACATGCAAGAAAGAACACATACTCAACTTATTACCTGAAACATATGTATCACCAGAGTTCATGTTACTTAAATTAATAGAGAATGATCATGGATAACCATTTGATCAGCTCTGACTATTCATTTGAATAGTTTGTGCACATTGGCATCTTTTGCATCTAAGAGAGAATCCAGGTCTGTAATCACTTACAACAAAAGATATCTCAGCACTTCAGGTCTATGATGACTCATAACAGAGAAGTGATATGATGCTTTGTAACAGATCTCATGATTAAACACGGTATCAACAGGTGTGAGAGGTGTAACTTAACAAGCATTCAATCTGATAAGCCAAAACAACTCAAAAGTACTCAGATGAATACACACAAGCATTAAGATTTTGTGTGATCACAAGAATTTACTTTTTCAGCATAATAGCCAGATATTGTCTACACATCATATCTGATCATGTCAGACTTTATTAATGAGTGAAGTATGCAACTGATCTCACTAATGTACTATCATTTCTCACATATTGCAAAACATATTCCTTTCTGACAACAATTGTAACCAAATAATTAGAAAAAGACTCTATTTTTGTAGTTTTGATTTATATTTTTGTATTTGATTTCTCTAAGGAAACAAGAATCACACACACACAAAATATAAACAGGCAATTAACAATGAGAGGATCACTTATTATGATCTTTTGATTTAGAATGTTCACATATGATTTATAAGACCAATTGATTCTACTAAATACTCAAACCGTCCTGGTAGGAAGGCTTTAGTAAATAGATCTGTCAACTGTTTTTCTGTTGCAATTTGAATCAATATGATTAATCCTTTTTCAGAGTTATCTCTAAGAAAATGATATCGAATTTTGATATGTTTTGTTTTTGAATGTTGAACAGGATTAGCTGTTATGAACATAGCACCAGTGTATCAATGTAAATTGGTGTTTTAAGAAAATTGAACCCATAATCCAGTAGTTGATTTTGCAACCAGAGGATTTGAGAACATCCTGCTGATGCAGCAATGTACTCAGCTTCTGCAGTTGAAACAGAGACATTTGTTTGTTTCTTACATTGCCACGAGACTAATCGGGGACCAAGAAATTGACACCCACCCGAAGTAGATTTTCTATCTTGACAACATCCACCAAAATCACTATCTGTGTATCCATGTAGTTCAAAGTTACCCTCGTAAGGATACCAAAGCCCTAAGGCCGGTTTACCTTTGAGATACCTGAATATCCTTTTGACAACAATTAAGTGAGATTCTTTTAGGTCTGATTGATACCTGGCACAAACACAAACAATATACATAATGTCTGGTCTAGATGCAGTAAGGTACATCAAAGAACCAATCATTGATCTGTATAACGTTTGGTCAATAGATTTTCCTTTTGGATCAGGTTCAATCTTGGTGTTAACATCTGCTGGAGTTCGTATGGACTGACAGTCTTGCAACTTAAATTTCTTCAAGAGCTTGTCAACAAACCTCTCTTGATTGATGAAAATACCATCATCAGTCTGCTTGACTTGAAGTCCAAGGAAGAATTTAGTCTCTCCCATAGAACTCATTTGGCTCGAGATTTCATGATTTCTTCAAATTCATTGCATAATTTTGGACTGGTAGAACCAAATATGATGTCATCAACGTACACTTGTACACATAAGAGATCATCATTATCCTTCTTTATGAATAAAGTTGGATCAATTTTCCCTCTTGTGTATCCATGTTGGATTAAGTGTTGTGATAACGTCTCATACCAAATTCTAGGGGCTTGATGAAGTCCATATAAAGCTTTACTTAGCTTATATACTCGATGTGGAAATTCTGCATCCTCAAAGCTTGGAGGTTGCTTCATAAACACATCATCAGTAATAGGACCATATAGAAATGCACCCTTTACATCCATTTGATACACCTTAAATTTCATGAATGAAGCATAAGCCAGGAAAACTCGAATGGATTCAAGTCTTGCAACTGGTGCAAACACTTCATCATAATCTATTCCTTCTTCATGTGTGTATCCTTGTAGAACTAGTCTCGCTTTGTTCCTTATTACAACACCACGATCATTAGTCTTATTTCTAAATAGCCATTTTGTGCCTATTGCATTTTCTCCTTCAGGTAGATCGACCAAATTCCACACTTCTTGTTTGCGAAATTGAAGTAATTCTTCTTGCATGGCTTCTATCCAACCATTGTCCTTTAATGCTTCGGTAACATTTTTTAGGAACAATTTGAGAAAGAAAACAAGAGTATAAGCACACGTTTGCTTGTCTTGATTTACTCCTTGTTGTTCTCTCATTCAATGGACCAATAATTTGAGAAATTGGATGATTCTTGTGAATACGAGATGTTAGAATCTCATCACATTGAACATTAACATCCAGATTTATTTGGTTCAAGTTGGAAAGCTCATGTAACAAAGTTGAAGAATGTGGATTGAAGTTTGGAACTTGAGTCGGTGAGTTAATAAAGTAGTCAAAGTTACCAGTATCAACTACATCACCAGAGATGGATGATGTTCTAGACTCAGGTATCACAAACTCATTACCATCATTAGGAAAATGTTGTCATCCTTCCTGATCAATTGAAACTGAATGATCTGAAACTGTATTATCATGATTATTGTCATTGAATTGAATTGTTGAGTCCTTGACAAATGATAAAAATGGGTAATCTGAGCTAGAATCATCTAGGTCATCAGAATCTGAATCCTCACTGAAAGATCCAAGATCTCCTCTTGAGTTCATCTTACCTGTAGAATCAAGATAATTTGGTTGATTAAACAAGTTAGATTGAAGAGAGTTTGATAATGAATCTAAATCAAATAACCATGCAGGACCATTTGAAACTGATGGAAAAGAATTTTCCAGAAATTTAACTTTGAATGTTTCAAGAATTGTATTTTTCCTAGAGTTGTATACTCGATAGGCTTTTGAAACAGATGAGTATCCAACGAAAAATCCATTATCAGATTTTGCTTCAAATTTTCCTAATTGATCATTTGAATTAAGAATCATAACAGGACAACCAAATGATTTTAGAAAGTTTATGTTTGGTTTCCTGCCAAACATTAACTCATATGGAGTTTTCATTTTATCTTTCACAATTAAGATTCTGTTATGAACAAAACACGCAGTTGATATAGCTTCATGCCAAAAAGTTATAGGAATTTTTGCATCAACTAACATAGAACGAGCAGCTTCAATCAGTGTTCTATTCTTCCTTTCAGCAACTCCATTTTGTTGAGGAGGTCTGGGAGCAGTGAACTGATGAGTTTTCCCTTTCTGTGCACAAAACATTTCAATGTTATCATTTTTAAATTACGTTTCATTATCACTTCTTATTATTTTCACTTTATTTTCTAATTGATTTTCAACTTTAATGATAAATTCGTTTAGTAAATTATCCGTTTTAGATCTGGCATATAGAAAGAAAACCCATGAAAATCTTGTATAGTCATCAATGATAACTAAACAATATGATTTTCGTCCAATACGCTTGACATTTGTTAGTCCAAAAAGGTCCATATGTAACAATTGAAGAGGTTTGGATGTTGAGTTTATGAGCTTGGACTTATAAGACGCTCTGTGTTGTTTTCCCTTCAAACATGCTGAGCAGTGATCAGTTGTTGCAAACTTCTTAGATGGAAGTCCAATGACATGATTTCTTGCTACGAGCTTGTTCATATTCTTGAAATTGAATGTCCGAGACGTCTATGCCAAAGCTGGCTTTCATCATTTGATGCCTTAGCAATTAGGCATGTTGTTTCAGTTGAAGGATCAACTTGAGACATATCCAGCTTGTATACATCTCTATCTCTTTCAGCTGTAACAATCACCCAATCTTTGCTTATCTTAAAACCTAGCTTCAAAACATAACAGAATGAATCATCAAATAGAACAAAATATGATTTATCACATATTTGAGATACGCCTAAAAAATTAAAGTTCAACTGTGAACAAAAGTTGACTTTATCAAAGCTTATTATCCCATTTGATACTGTTCCTTCTCCGGTTATTTTTCCTCCAGTATCACCACCAAAGGCGACGTGTGTTCCATCTTTTAACTTAAAATCTTGTAACAAGGCAGGATTGCCTGTCATATGCCGGCTACACCCACTATCCACATACCATGTATTGAGTGGTCTTTTTGGGCGTACCTGCACAACAAGAAAAATTAAGTTGATATCTACCCAAGCCGAGATGGTCTTGGGTTTTCCAAATTTATCAACAATTGTAAATTGTTTGTAATGAAGATTATTCAAATCAGGTTTATTCTTGATGAATTTACCAATTTTATTTTGGAAATTGTTTTGAAAATTGTTTGATTTATTTGTGAGAACATTCATATCATTTGATTGATTAACTTTTGAAATTTATTGATGACTAATATTTTTATTAGTCATCCTTACAGATCTTGGTATGAATTGTTCTTGTATATTTTGTTTAGATCTCACATAATTGTTCTTTTGAAAAGATCTCAAACCAGAAAAAGGTTGATTAGAGAATTTTTAAAATCCATCAGTTTGATTTCTCAAATATTGAGGATTAACATAACCTTTGCTCATGTTTGATTTGGCAAAGTTTCTAGTAAGAGATCTATTTCTAAAATAACAATTTGCAGTATTGTGAGTCTTTTCATCACAATAAGTATAATATTTGTTAAAATAACAATCTGCTATGGAATGGTTTCTCATGTCACATATGTGACAGTACTTGTTGAAATAACACTCCGTAGTATTGTAATTTTTCATATCACAAATTTCACAGTACTTTTATTGTCACACCCCGGGCCCAGGTAGGGTGGGACGTCACAGACTATCAACAATATATGGCAGCGGAAACAAACCATTACAAGAGCTCAAAGGAGAGAATATCACATGGCATTAATGTTTTAAAAAGATACCGGGGCTAGAAACAAATCAAGCCCCCAAATGAGTTTTACAATCATCCATAAAAATATATTGTACTTGTTCAACACAAACATGAAATTGTTCAAATGGTTCATTAAGTAAAATATGCCAATGCCATGATCGCGGGGATAGGTCTAGGGCTTCACAACAGCTAGGATCTCTTCATACTTTACCTGAAACATGCTCAAAAGAAATTTGTGTCAACTAAAAAGTTGGTGAATTCAAGTGCTTAAAGTTTAAAACAAAAGGACTTAACAAATCCTTCTTTGATTAAAAAGAAAATATTCATTGTTCAACATCGTGGGAAAATCATAATCAACCCTGCACTCAGTCCCGGTTGGCCTCTTCTAAAATTGTGTTTAACCGGATATTCCCGAAGGAAGAACTGAGCCCCAAACCAGTGAACCCTACCTGCCCGGATGGTTCACCATAGTTTCTTAACAAAACCTGTTACATGCCACAAACGACCCCTTAGGATCTCAGTGGGGTACCCTTCCTGGAACGGAAGCCACTGTGTGTGGGGGATTCCCCAAATAGATCTATTCATATAAAACAAGCGGTTCACGAAAGAATTAATGATCATGATATAAGTATCAGCAGGTAACCATAAATCCCACATACAATCATCAAGTAAAGCACAATTATAGTTTATAAATAACAGAGCATGTTTCATCCCAAAACAATTGTAAAAAGGGGGATCACTAGAACTCATCTTAGGTTTCAAGTCAAAAAGTCTCTTGGTGTGTCGGGAGTGTCTCAAGTCTAGCACCCTAACATGTACATATTAAGTAATAAGCTATTTCCCTAAACTCATTTAAGGTGCAACAATAGTGTCAAGAGTTTAGCTATTGGGTAAGGCTTTGATTTCGTGATGGTTTGTATAAAAAGTTTTCTTTTATGGCAGGTCAAGGTTTCTTCATGAAAATTGGGGTTTTTACCTCATTAGGTTAAGTATATTAAGAAATTTTGTTGTTCAAGTGATTATTAGCTTCCTAGAAGTCGGTTATAAAGTTTGGTAAAATTTTACAGTTTAGTCCCTCAAGTTTCAAAATTGACAGTTTCTACCCTCAAGTTTGGTTTCTTGTCCTTTATGACACTTAAGACCAAAAATCAGATTCTTAGAGTAATATTATACTTATTATAGAATAAGTGTTTCAAAATTTCAGTTTACGGGTCCGGTTTTAAAAACTATGCGTTTAACGCTCCCGGTTGCGGTAAAAGCCGGAGAGTTTTAACCGTTAATTTAGGGTTTTCATAAATTTGAGTCTTGGACCAGTAGGTATCATCTAACAGACATTTTTTATAAATTTTAAGTCCTTAAATTGTGAAATTTGGCCTTTAATAGTTGAAAATCTCGGTTTTACGTTTGACCCGTTAAAACGCGGTTTTGACCGTGTTTGACCATTTAAAGCTTGTTTGACCAATTTTTCAAATCCTTTAAGTCTTTTATTACTTAACTTACTGAAATCACATGATTTTTATAAATCTTAGCTTTAAATTCCTTTTTCGTGGATTTTTCTCAAAAACGATGCTTGGTTAGTACCCGTTTTTAGTTTAAACGTCATTTATTCGTTCCTTTGACCATTTAAATTACCCATTAACTCCAGAACAATTTATTTATCATTTTTAAGCCTGGAATACTTTTCAAGAGTGTTAAATCCATGTTTTTACTATTTTTAAGGTCGTTTTACCATGTTTCGGGTCCCGAAATTAACCAAAATAGGTCTAATCTTAACATGTCCATAATTTCCAGAGATTAACCACTTGTCACAACCTTAATATTCAACAAAACATTCTGAAATTAAGTCCAAACTCATGGTTAGGTTTCCCATCACAACAATGAGTCATTAACTTAGTGATTTAGCCATAACTAACCATAACACATGTGTAAATCATTGCAACTTGTAATTTAAACCTTACCAAAGCTCCATTTAACTTTAAATCCAGATTATTATGGTGTTACCAAGTCATTTATGAGCAGATTATAAGCCTTGGTTAAGAGTGTTTTCAAACAAGTGCTTAGCTTGCGATATACATCTTGTAAAATGAAGGTTTTTGAGGTGTAACTTGTGTTAAAACCATACATCCACGGTGTATCTTCTTTTATAACTTTTAAATCAGGTTATTAGGAGTTCATTAATCCTTTAACAAGCAGGTTATAAGTTTTGCCTTCAAGAGTTACAAGATCTACAAGTTAGATGGTGCAAAAGTCCCAAAAATAGGGTTTTCATGGTGGAAATCGGTTTCCACCTTAGATATGACAAGTATAACGAACGAGATACCTCTTGTGAAGTTGAAAGCTCCTCAAGAACAAGATAGTGGTGTCGGGTTTCTGCTACAACAAAGAGGGGAGGTGTTTTTAAAAGAGAAATGAAAGAACACATGAAAAAGACCATTTTCGGGTGTCATGAACTTACACTCGATGTTGTTCACGTTTTGGAGAGTGTAGATGGTCTTAAATGGCTCGAATATCCTTGGACAAGGCTGGAGAATCTTCTACAAAGCTTGGAAGAGTCGAACAATGGGTGGAAGTGTGTCCAAACTCGCGGATATGGTCACCTTCTTGCGGTTTTAGGCCGACCGAGAGTGTGAAGGCCTTGTTCTTCGATGAACAAGGCTGGAAATCTAGAGAGAATTGTTTGTGTGTGTGTTTGGAGTGTGTATTCAGCTGATGAAGATTTGAAAGAATGAGAGAGAGGTGTAGAGATGAAGTCTTTGCATGAAGGGCGATTGGTGAGTGTGTGGGTGGTGTAGAGGAGAGGTGAGTGGAGGGAGAGGGGGCGGCCACTTTTGGCTCCTAGTGTGGGTGTATTTGTGACAACCGACCTCCAGGTTGTTACCCTAACCCTAGATTACTTGCATCATTATCCATGTTATGAGTGCTAATAATTGAAACTATTCAACCCTACTATGAAATTGGAATCAATTCTTACTACTTGATGTAAATTATGATTTTTGTGATTTTTATTATTGACTTTTAACCAATTTAGGTTTCTACTTTTTTTTAAAAAATTAGTGTTCCGGGAATGTCAACTAGTCACCCTTACAAAATTTAATTCAAGAGAAGGCAATTAAAATGTGAGCATACACACTCACACTTACATAATTTTCGGCCATGCATGCATGGGCATGCATTAGATACCTCAAATCACCTTCCACTAAATAATACATAATACCCAATATTACAAAATTACACTACACAATATAAATTACAATTAAAATTAAATGGAAAATCCTCCCCCACTACCCTCCAAGTTCGGCCGCCCCTCTCACCACTCCCCTCCTCTCTTCACCACCACCCCACACACCCACTCACCTTTCATGCACCTCTCTCCCTCTCTCTCCCTCTCTCCCTTAATTCGAATCAGCTGAACAAACACACACACACACCTCACAACACTCCTAAAATCAGATTCTCTCTAAGTCTTGTGAAGAAAATTCGAAGAACACATCAAGTTCTAATCGGCCAAGAGCAAAACCGCAAAGAAGTGGCCTTGTTCGCGAGATTTGGTCACACAACCGTACTTGTTCCACCTTTCCAGCCTTGGTTCGAGTTTCTCCATTCAAGTCCAAAGAGTTTCAAGCCATTCACGGCCATCAACACCTTCTAAACCGTGAGTTACATCGAGTGTAAGCTCATGTTGTCGGTTTTGTGACATTTCTCTTGTTTTCTTCATTTATCATCTAAGAACCGTGTATTTCCTTGTTGTAGCAGAAACATCTCACCATCATCTCGTTCTTAAGGAGTTCCCAATGTTCTTGAAGGTAAACTTCATGTTATGTTAGTCATTCTTGAGGTGGAAACCGATTTCCACCATGAAAACCCTCATTTTGAGTGTTTTGATATCATCTAACTTGTGAAAGCTTCAACTCTTGTAAACCAAACTTGTGACCTACATTTTTATGACTTAATGGACTCCCAAGAACCTGTTTTTAAAAGTTCCAAGAGGCTACATACTCAAATCCACGGTTGATACATGGATTTCACCTTGAAACCCTCCTTTCTACATGTAACAACACCCTTTTGAGCATTTGTTTGAAAAATCCTTTTAACCAAGACCCATAACCTACTCATGAACGACTTAATGACACCTTAATAATCTGTTTATGAAGTTAAATGAAGTGTTGGTAACATTTAAACTCAAGTTAAGATGGTTTACACAAGTGTAATTGTCGGTTATGACATTTTCTACATATTTGAAGCATATGGATGTATAGATCAACTAGGCAACATGTTGGGACTGAAATTTCAGTAGGTTTTAGTGAATATTAGAAGTGTTAGCAATGTTTAATCTCTGGAATAAAGGACATGTTGTGATTTACCCTCTTTTAGTCACTTTCGGGACCCGAAAACATGGTAAAATGACTTAAAAATAGTAAGAATACAAATTTAACATTCTTAAAAAGAATTACAGGCTCAAAAATGATAAATAAAGTACTCTGGAGTCAATGGATAATTTAAATGGTCAAAGACACAAATAAATGACATTTTAACTAAAAACGGGTACAAACCGAGCATCGTTTTTGAGAAAAATCCATAAAAATAGAGTTCAAAACTAAGATTTATAAAAATCATATTATTTCAGTAAGTTAAGTAATAAAGGACTTAAAGGATTTAAAAATTCGGTCAAACAAGCTTTAAATGGTCAAACCCGGTCAAAACCGCGTATTAACGGGTCAAACGTAAAAACAAGATTTTTAACTATAAAAGGCCAATTTACACAATTTAAGGACTTAAAAATTTATAAAGAAATATTTTAGAAAATACCTACTGGTCCAAGATTTAAATATATGAAAACTCCAAATTACTGTTAAAATAATCCGGCTTTTACCGTAACCGGGAGCGTTAAACGCGCAGTTTTTAAAATCGAACCCGTAGACTAAAGTTTTGAAGCACTTATTCCATAATAATTATAATATGACTCTAGTAATCTGATTTTTGGTCTTAAATGACATAAAGGGCAAGAAATTAAACTTGAGGGTAGAAACTGTCAATTTTGAAACTTGAGGGACCAAACTGTAAAATTTTTCCAAACCTTACAACCGACTTCCAGGAAGCTAATAACCACTTGAACAACAAAAGTCCTTAATATACTTAACCTAATGAAGTGAAAATCCCAATTTTCATGAAGACGCCTTGACCTGCCATAAAAGGAAACTTTTTATACAAACCTTCACGAAACCAAAGCCTTACTCAATAGCTAAACCCTTGACACCATTGTTGCACTTTGAATGAGTTTAGGGCAGTAGCTTATTACTTAATATGTACATGTTAGGGTGCTAGACTTGTGACACTTCCCGGCACACCAAGAGACTTTTGATTTGGAAACCTGAGGTGAGTTCTAGTGATCCCCCTTTTTACTATTGTTTTGGGATGAAACATGCTCTACTTTTTATGAACTATGATTGTGCTTTATTTGATGATTCTATGTGGGATTTGTGGTTACCTGCTGATTCTTATATCATGATCATTAATTCTTTCATGAACCGCTTGATTTATATGGATAGATCTATTTGGGGAATCCCCCACACACAGTGGCTTCCGTTCCAGGAAGGTTACCCCACTGAGATCCTGAGGGATCGTTGTGGCATGTAACAAGTTTTGTTAAGATACTATGGTGAACCATCCGGGCAGGTAGGGTTCACTGGTTTGGGGCTCAGTTTCTTCCTTCGGGAATATCCGGTAAAACACAACTTTAGAAGAGGCTAACCGGGACTGAGTGCAGGGTTGAATATGATTTTTCCCACGATGATAAACAATGATTATTTTCTTTTAATCAAAGAAGGATTTGTAAGTACTTTTGTTTTTCTTAAATGCATATTTCCCCCTTTAAATATTTCTCTTTAATTGCATATATATCCAAGCAAAAATTTTAAATGCATATATCCCCTTACAAAACCTCATAATTTGCAAATTTACCAATTTTCATTAAAAGTAGTTTATAATGACTAATTTGCCCTTACTTTTTACTAAACTTTATAATTAGCAAATTTTTTCTTACCAACCTTATAAATGGCAAATGATTAAAAGCATATTAACCCCTATAAAACTATTTAATAGCATATATACCCATATGTAAGTTTTATTAATTTTTTTTGGAAGGTAATATTGTCATTACAATAAATTGGGTATATATGCAATTAAGTTTTTTGCTTGGGTATATATGCATTTAAGGGATGTTTACAAGGGTATATATGCAATTGATCCTTGTTTTTAAACTTTAAGCACTTGAATTCACCAACTTTTTAGTTGACACAAATTTTCTTTTGAGCATGTTTCAGGTAATGTATGAAGAGATCATAGCTGTTGTGAAGACCTAGACTTATCCCCGTGACATGGCATTGGCTTATTTCCTTGATGAAACAATTGAACAATTTATATTTTGTGTTGAACAAGTACAATTTTATTTTTATGGATGATTGTAAAAACTCATTTGGGGGCTTGATGTGTCTCTAGCCTTGCTATCTTTTCAAAACTTTAATGCCATGTGATATTCTCTCCTTTGAGCTCTTATAATGGTTTGTTTCCGCTGCCATATGTTGTTGCTAGTCTGTGACGTCCCACCCTACCTGGGCCCGTGGTGTGACAGATTGGTATCAGAGCCAAAGGTTGTAGAGAAGTCGGGAATGCCATAGTAGACCCTAGGCTACAACCCTAATACCCTAGGACTGTCCTTGTGGGAAGTGTTGGGATGATCGGGTTGGGTAAATTGATGATTACACTTGATCAACGTAATCATGAATTTACCGGACGCGTAATTTCCATCACTGATCTTTAGGTTATGGTTGGACTTTTTCTGGTTTATATTGATGATTTGAAACTAATTTTAAAAAGGGGATTTAAATGATTTTTATGATAAACTATGTTATCCGATACTACTTGAAGAAACTATTGATCTGGGGAAAACAGACAGCTATATGTTGAAATAACAGATACTATTGCCATCACTACTATTATTAGTACTATTATGTAAATCATGAGCTATGAGAAACCAAATTACTCATGATGTATTTCTTACAGGACAGCGTCAATGGCTGATAAAGGAAAGGCGCCTGCTCACCCCGACACTGAGACCGCTCCTACCGGAAACCTGAGGAGAGAGAAGCCCCAGACGGAGTATGAGGCGTACCTCCGGAGATGCGGACATCCAGGGTGGATATCCGTCACACCCGAAGACACTGAGGCTTCCGAGGACTCTTACTCCACATCACCTTCCCGAAGCCGAACGCGATCCCACTCTCCTCAAGTAGCTGCTCCGACCCTCTCACCCATCCCACCTATTGGGAATAGGGGTGCGCGTACTGTCACCCGACCTCGCAAAAGCGTTAGGCCAGGATCCTCCGTATCCTTTAGGATGCCTCCTCCTCCTCCCCCGCCTGTTAGGATTCCGACATCGGTACCCCCACTGTTTGACCCTCGTGACGAACGCCTGATGCCGCCGAGACATAGTATGTATGACGGCCCTAGCGTACTGGCTGGTGATAGGTACTCCCAGTCGAGTCGCCGGGCAAGTGATGTAGGACCCTCCGATGCGACATTGGATGAGATTTTGAGGACTGTTCGCCGTCATGAGCTGACTGTTCAGCACGCCACTCGAACTTCTCAGTCGGCTCAGTTCCAGGCGATGATGGCTACACAGGGAGTGAAGCGTTTGGAGCAGGAGCAGAGGAAGAAGGGTACAGGATGGTTTGGATGGCTAAAGAGGAAGTGGATGTGAGAACTGGAGTACTCAGTGGGATTTATCTGTCTGTGGACAGTAGAAGGAAACTATTTGAATTCTTATTCGATACTATTATTTTATTATGGGGGTGGTGGCGCCTTCCAAATTGTAAGAGCATGACTCTGATTCTATTGTTTGGATGATACTATCGTAAACTGCTATTTGGATGCTAGAATTATTAAACTGTCTGTATTGAATTGCCATATGTTTTGTTGTGCCTTGAAATTTGTCTGTGTCTTTTCTAAGTGGTTGCCCAACTGTTATGTCATGTTTGGATTTGGACTTTTTAAGGTTCTTTAGTGGGTTGTAAATACATATGTGCATGCCATGATCCCTCTTTCGAGGCATAGTGCGGTAGGATAATGATGCATAGGCTATCCGAAACAAAAATTCATGAGATGCTAAACGAATCTATTTGTGATACTATCAGAATGCCGACTCGCAGAGGAACACGTTTTGGTCGACGTGGAGCCACCAGGGGCCGCCATGAGGAAGCAAGGCCTATTGAAAACCAACCTACTCCACCAGGGACTCCCCACGGGGAGAATACTAATCAAGAGAGTGACGAAAAGATTGCTAACCTCGTAGCTCAGCAACTGGCCAACGCCATTCCGACTATTATTGCACAGATAAATGCAGACCGGGATAACACTACTGGTAATGAACGGCCGGTAAATGATGAGAGCCACGACGAAGAAGCCGAGGCGTTAAGGAATGGGTGCTCTTACAAGACCTTCATGGCATGTAAGCCCAAGGACTTCTATGGCACCGAGGGTGCTATAGAGACTTACAGGTGGATCGACGAAATGGAAGCCATCTTAGACATCCGCGAGTGCAAGATGGAGCATATGGTGAGATTTGCATCACAATCTCTCAAGGGATCAGCTCTTGAATGGTGGAAGTCCATTACTCAGAGCCGTGGAAGAAACGTGGCTAATCGAATGGGTTGGACTAAATTCCGAGAGCTAATGACCAACAAATATTGCCCCATTAATCAATTCGAGAAGCTGGAGACAGAAGTTTTTAGCTTGGAGATGAAAGGACCCAACTACACCGAATACATCAATCGTTTCTTAGCCCTGTCCCGACTTGTGCCACATTTGGTGACGCAAGAAGCCAAAGGTGTAGCACGGTTCATCTGGGGACTACACCCAAGAGTTAGGGGTATGGTTCGTGCCTCCCAGCCTATGACCCTGCAAGCTGCTGTCGACCTTACCAGCAGTTTGACTGATGATCTAATTAGGGCTGGATGGACCGATCAAGCAAGGGCTGATGAGAAGAAGAAGTTTGTTGGTGATAAAAGGAAGTGGTTTGAAGCAAAAAGAGCGGTTGGAAGTAGCAGTGGGTCAAGTAGAAGGAGTTCTGAAGGAGTGAGACGTGATGATCAAGGAAGCAAAAACCGGAGATTGTATACGGGGACAAGCCCATTCTGCAGCAAGTGCAAGTTACATCATCAAGGGGAATGTAACCCGATGCCCTGTTTTAGGTGCAAGAGAACAGGCCATTTTATTAAAGACTGTACTTATGCACCGGGGAAACAATGCTATGAGTGTGGGGATCCAGGGCATATGAGGAACAAGTGTCCTAAGCTGGGTAGAGACAAGGATGCCAAGCACAACAAGCCTAAGGGAAGAGCTTTCGTTATGGACCCAGCAGGAGCTCGTAGGGAACCCGACGTGGTCAACGGTACGTTCCTTGTAAACAAGCATCCCGCTACTGTACTGTTTGATACTGGAGCGACTGCTAGTTTTATCTCTAGTACTTTTAGGCCATTGATTGACTTAGACGTGTGTACCTTGACTGATACATTTACCGTAGAATTAGCTGACAGTAATATTTTAGAAGCTAACGAAATCATTAGGGATTGCCCCCTGAATCTAAAAGGGAATACGTTTAAGATTGACTTGATGCCCATTAAGTTAGGAGGATTTGATGTGGTCGTGGGTATGGACTGGTTAGCGAAGCATAAGGTCGAAATCGTATGTGATGAGCGACTGCTCAAGATACCGTTGAGCGACGAAGAAGTGTTAGTGGTAGAAGCTGAAAGGAGTAACACTCTATACCCTATGATATCCCACTTAAAAGCTACCAAGAGCTTGAAGAAGGGATGTCCAGCTTTTATAGTATATGTGATGAAAGCCCAAAAGGAGAAGAAGATCGAAGAGATTCACGTGGTTTCGGAATACCCAGAGGTGTTTCCGGAAGAACTACCAGGACTTCCCCCGAATCGACAAGTTGAATTCCAGATAGACTTGTTGCCTCGTGCTGCACCAGTAGCAAAGGCACCGTACCGGCTCGCCCCACCTGAGATGAAGGAGCTAATGGTACAAATTCAAGAACTACTGGACAAGGGATTTATACGTCCGAGTGTTTCTCCATGGGGTGCCCCGGTACTATTCGTGAAAAAGAAAGACGAAACCCTGCGAATGTGTATTGATTACAGGGAATTGAATAAGCTGACCATAAAGAACCGTTACCCTCTCGCGAGAATAGATGACCTATTTGATCAACTGCAAGGAGCAAGTTATTTCTCCAAAATAGACTTGAGGTCAGGATACCACCAGCTGAAGATAAGAGAAGAAGATATACCCAAAACCGCCTTCTGAACTAGGTATGGACACTATGAGTATTTGGTCATGCCCTTTGGACTGACTAATGCTCCAGCAGCATTCATGGACCTCATGAATCGCGTTTTCCGCCCTTACCTCGACAAGTTTGTGATCGTGTTTATCGACGACATACTGATCTATTCTCAAAGTAAAGACGAGCACGAGAAGCATCTCAGGCTAATTCTTGAACTGCTCAAGAATGAGCAACTATATGCTAAGTTCTCTAAATGTGAATTCTGGATGCGCCAGATCCAATTCTTAGGTCATGTGGTAAATGAGGATGGGATTCAAGTTGACCCTTCCAAGATTGAGGCCATAAAGAATTGGAAGATTCCTGAAACTCCTATGGAGATAAGGCAATTCTTAGGACTGGCTAGCTATTACCGAAGATTTATAAAGGACTTCTCGCGTATAGTGCAACCTTTGACCGCACTAACCAAGAAAAACACAACCTTTGTGTGGGAGCGAGAGCAGAACGAGGCGTTTGAAACGCTTAAGGAAAAGTTATGCAGTGCACCTATCCTTGCTCTTCCAGAAGGAGTAGAAGACTTCATGGTCTATTGTGCCGCTTCGCGTCAAGGGCTAGGATGTGTATTGATGCAACGCAACAAGGTGATTGCTTACGCATCGAGACTGTTGAATGATCATGAGAAGAACTACACGACGCACGATCTGGAGTTGGGTGCCGTGGTGTTTGCCCTTAAGATGTGGAGGCACTACCTTTATGGCACAAAGTGCATCATCTACACTGGCCATAGGAGCTTGCAGCATATCCTTGACCAAAAGATGCTCAACATGCGTCAGAGAAGATGGGTTGAGCTATTGAACGATTACGAGTGCGAGATCCGCTACCATCCTGGTAAGGCCAATGTTGTGGCGGATGCTTTGAGCCGAAAGGAAAGAGAGAAACCTCTTCGAGTACGAGCCTTAAGGATGAGTGTGTATACCAACCTTATAGCAAAACTGAAGGAAGCTCAAGGCGAGACATTAAAGGAAGAAAAACTAAAGGAAGAAGGATTGACTGGAATGGAAAAGCGATTGGAGATAGGGGATGATGGTACATATAGATATGGTGGAAGGACTTGGGTGCCAAAACACGGAGGAATTCGAGAAGTAATCCTTGACGAAGCGCACAAGTCTAGGTAAGTGATAAGATGTACCAGGATTTAAAGACACTTTTCTGGTGGCCGGGAATCAAGAGATCACTTGCCGTTTATGTGGGGAAATGTTTAACTTGTGCCATGGTAAAAGCTGAGAACCAAAAACCATCAGGAACGTTGCAGCAACCTGAAATTCCAGAATGGAAATGGGATAATGTTACGATGGATTTTGTTACCAAGTTGCCTAGAACGTTTAAGGTCACGATGCTATTTGGGTAATAGTGGATAGATTAACAAAATCAGCCCACTTCTTGCCAATTAGAGAAGACTACGACATGACGAAACTGGCCCAGCTTTATGTCGACGAGATTGTAACAAGGCATGGAGTGCCTCTGTCAATCATCTCAGACCGTGATAGCCGTTTCACCTCTCATTTCTGGAAATCGTTCCAGCAAGCTTTAGGAACCCGTTTAGATCTTAGCACGGCTTACCACCCTCAGACCGACGGACAGAGCGAAAGAACTATTCAAACGATGGAAGAACCTGTGTCAAACTTGAAGAAGAGCATGGTAGACAAAACCCTGGAACTACCATTAAAAGAAGCAAGGATAAGCGACAAACTGAACTTTATGGAAGAACCTGTGGAGATCACGGATCGTTTGGTCAAACAACTCCGGCGGAGCCGCATACCCAAGGTTAAGGTTAGATGGAACTCCAAGCGAGGGCCTGAATTTACTTGGGAGCGTGCAGATGAAATGAGAAAGAACTATCCACACCTCTTCAAACCCACCTGTTCAGTCTCTAATCAGAGTTAAAATTTCGGGACGAAATTTCCTAAATGGTGGGAGAATGTGACAACCGACCTCTAGGTTGTTACCCTAACCCTAGATTACTTGCATCATTATCCATGTTATGAGTGCTAATAATTGAAACTATTCAACCCTACTATGAAATTGGAATCAATTCTTACTACTTGATGTAAATTATGATTTTTGTGATTTTTATTATTGACTTTTAACCAATTTAGGTTTGTACTTTTTTTTTAAAATTAGTGTTCCGAGAATGTCAACTAGTCACCCTTACAAAATTTAATTCAAGAGAAGGCAATTAAAATGTGAGCATACACACTCACACTTACATAATTTTCGGCCATGCATGCATGGGCATGCATTAGATACCTCAAATCACCTTCCACTAAATAATACATAATACCCAATACTACAAAATTACACTACACAATATAAATTACAATTAAAATTAAATGGAAAATCCTCCCCCACTACCCTCCAAGTTCGGCCGCCCCTCTCACCACTCCCCCTCCTCTCTTCACCACCACCCCACACACCCACTCACCTTTCATGCACCTCTTTCCCTCTCTCTCCCTCTCTCCCTTAATTCGAATCAGCTGAACAAACACACACACACACACCTCACAACACTCCTAAAATCAGATTCTCTCTAAGTCTTGTGAAGAAAATTCGAAGAACACATCAAGTTCTAATCGGCCAAGAGCAAAACCGCAAAGAAGTGGCCTTGTTCGCGAGATTTGGTCACACAACCGTACTTGTTCCACCTTTCCAGCCTTGGTTCGAGTTTCTCCCCATTCAAGTCCAAAGAGTTTCAAGCCATCACGGCCATCAACATCTTCTAAACCGTGAGTTACATCGAGTGTAAGCTCATGTTGTCGGTTTTGTGACATTTCTCTTGTTTTCTTCATTTATCATCTAAGAACCGTGTATTTCCTTGTTGTAGCAGAAACATCTCACCATCATCTCGTTCTCAAGGAGTTCCCAACGTTCTTGAAGGTAAACTTCATGTTATGTTAGTCATTCTTGAGGTGGAAACCGATTTCCACCATGAAAACCCTCATTTTGAGTGTTTTGATATCATCTAACTTGTGAAAGCTTCAACTCTTGTAAACCAAACTTGTGACCTACATTTCTATGACTTAATGGACTCCCAAGAACCTGTTTTTAAAAGTTCCAAGAGGCTACATACTCAAATCCACGGTTGATACATGGATTTCACCTTGAAACCCTCCTTTCTACATGTAACAACACCCTTTTGAGCATTTGTTTGAAAAATCCTTTTAACCAAGACCCATAACCTACTCATGAACGACTTAATGACACCTTAATAATCTGTTTATGAAGTTAAATGAAGTGTTGGTAACATTTAAACTCAAGTTAAGATGGTTTACACAAGTGTAATTGTCGGTTATGACATTTTCATATTTGAAGCATATGGATGTATAGATCAACTAGGCAACATGTTGGGACTGAAATTTCAGTAGGTTTTAGTGAATATTAGAAGTGTTAGCAATGTTTAATCTCTGGAATAAAGGACATGTTGTGATTTACCCTCTTTTAGTCACTTTCGGGACCCGAAAACATGGTAAAATGACATAAAAATAGTAAGAATACAAATTTAACATTCTTAAAAAGAATTCCAGGCTCAAAAATGATAAATAAAGTACTCTGGAGTCAATGGATAATTTAAATGGTCAAAGACACAAATAAATGACATTTTAACTAAAACGGGTACAAACCGAGCATCGTTTTTGAGAAAAATCCATAAAAATAGAGTTCAAAACTAAGATTTATAAAAATCATATGATTTCAGTAAGTTAAGTAATAAAGGAATTAAAGGATTTAAAAATTCGGTCAAACAAGCTTTAAATGGTCAAACCCTGTCAAAACCGCGTATTAACGGGTCAAACGTAAAAACAAGATTTTTAACTATAAAAAGCCAATTTACACAATTTAAGGACTTAAAAATTTATAAAGAAATCTTTTAGAAATTACCTACTGGTCCAAGATTTAAATATATGAAAACTCCAATTACTGTTAAAACTATCCGGCTTTTACCGTAACCGGGAGCGTTAAACGCGCAGTTTTTAAAATCGAACCCGTAGACTAAAGTTTTGAAGCACTTATTCCATAATAATTATAATATGACTCTAGTAATCTGATTTTTGGTCTTAAATGACATAAAGGGCAAGAAACTAAAATTGAGGGTAGAAACTGTCAATTTTGAAACTTGAGGGACCAAACTATAAAATTTTTCCAAACCTTACAACCGACTTCCAGGAAGCTAATAACCACTTGAACAACAAAAGTCCTTAATATACTTAACCTAATGAAGTGAAAATCCTAATCTTCATGAAGACGCCTTGACCTGCCATAAAAGGAAACTTTTTATACAAACTTTCACGAAACCAAAGCCTTACTCAATAGCTAAACCCTTGACACCATTGTTGCACTTTGAATGAGTTTAGGGCAGGAGCTTATTACTTAATATGTACATGTTAGGGTGCTAGACTTGTGACACTTCCCGGCACACCAAGAGACTTTTGATTTGGAAACCTGAGGTGAGTTCTAGTGATCCCCCTTTTTACTATTGTTTTGGGATGAAACATGCTCTACTTTTTATGAACTATGATTGTGCTTTATTTGATGATTCTATGTGGGATTTGTGGTTACCTGCTGATTCTTATATCATGATCATTAATTCTTTCGTGAACCGCTTGATTTATATGGATAGATCTATTTGGGGAATCCCCCACACACAGTGGCTTCCGTTCCAGGAAGGTTACCCCACTGAGATCCTGAGGGATCGTTGTGTCATGTAACAAGTTTTGTTAAGATACTATGGTGAACCATCCGGGCAGGTAGGGTTCACTGGTTTGGGGCTCAGTTTCTTCCTTCGGGAATATCCGGTAAAACACAACTTTAGAAGAGGCTAACCGGGACTGAGTGCAAGGTTGATTATGATTTTTCCCACGATGATAAACAATGATTATTTTCTTTTAATCAAAGAAGGATTTGTTAAGTCCTTTTGTTTTTTAACTTTAAGCACTTGAATTCACCAACTTTTTAGTTGACATAAATTTTCTTTTGAGCATGTTTCAGGTAATGTATGAAGAGATCATAGCTGTTGTGAAGACCTAGACTTATCCCCGTGACATGGCATTGGCTTATTTCCTTGATGAAACAATTGAACAATTTATATTTTGTGTTGAACAAGTACAATTTTATTTTTATGGATGATTGTAAAAGCTCATTTAGGGGCTTGATGTGTCTCTAGCCCTGCTATCTTTTCAAAACTTTAATGCCATGTGATATTCTCTCCTTTGAGCTCTTATAATGGTTTGTTTCCGCTGCCATATGTTGTTGCTAGTCTGTGACGTCCCACCCTACCTGGGCCCGGGGTGTGACAGTATTTGATTTAAATTTTAATGGTAAATGATTATTAGGTAGTGTAGTTTTGTAGTATTGGGTATAATGTATTATTTAGTGAATGATGTTAATTGAGGTATCTAGTGCATGTCCATGCATGCATGGGCCGAAAATATGTGAGTGTGAATGTGTATGCTCACATTTTAATTGTTTTCTCTTGAGATTAATTTTGTAAGGGTGACTAGTCAACATTCCCGGAGCACTAATTTTAAAAAGGTAAAAACCTAAATTAACTAAAAGTCAATAATAAAAATCATATGAAACCATAATTTGAATCAAGTAACAAGAAATGTTTCCAATTTCCTGGTAGGGTTGAATTGTTTCAATTATTAGCACTCATAAGATGGATAATGATGCAAGTAATTTAGGGTTAGGATAACAACCTAGAGGCCGGTTGTCACATTTATGGAGTTAAAAACAACTTTTTGTTAACTTTTGACATTGACACAATGTATGATTTTGGTGTCAAATAGTTAATCTTTTGTTTTTCATTTTTCGCAGTTTGATTTTGTGCCAAATTATTTTGCATTTGTTTAACATGAACTTCCTTCTTGAATGCATTAGGAACAAATCTTTTTGCTACAGCGGAAGTCTTGGAATCTGAACTTGATTTCAGATCAGAGTGAGATTTGTTCATAGTTTTTACTTTGTTGTTTTGAATAATCTTTGTTCATAGTTTTGGCACAAATTTTATCGGTTTAAGTTTTGTTGTTTGATTTGTTGCTTTGATCAAATTTTTTGAACTTTTGTTTTGTTCAGATGTTGCTTTTGATGATTTCTTTCTTCTTCTTTGATTCTTTGATTTAGAAGAACTTGGTTTACTTTCAGATTGAACATCGTCAGAAGAAGATTCCTTTTCAGATTGAACTTTTTCAGATTAATAGTGTTTGAATCTTCTGATGTTCCTACCTGTTGTTTATCTTTGCTTTGAACATTCACTTCTTCTAATAAAACATGAATTTGATCAGAAGTGTTTTATTTTGGTTGTTTTGGTTCATAAGATTTTATCTTGATTGGATGACCATTTTTAATCTTTTCTTGATCTTTTTCAACAAACACTTAAACATTTTCCTTTTCTTCTTCTGAATTCTTGTTTTTGATCTGGAAAGCTTTAAGTTTAGCTTTATTCTCAGGAGAGTGATCTTGTGTATTGAAGTTCTCTGGTAGAGTGTTTATGATAGATTCAGGCATAGGTTCATGAGTGAAACCTAACCCTGCTTTTTGTTTATCTTTTCTTTCACTTACCAGTTTTTCTACAATCAACTTTGAACTTTTTACTTTAGCCAGATCCATTTGAGTAGCAGCATGTGCTATTTTCTCATGTTCAAGATTCTTGGTCATCTCTTCCAATTGTTTAGAAACAATTTCTAAATCTTTTATAGTTTTGTTCCATGAAGTTTGAAGAGAGATAATCTTTTAATCTGCTGTTTTATGATCAGATTTTAGTTTGCTATGCATAGATTTTCTTGTTTTAGCTTCTCACATATTTTGAATGAGTAGTTTCTATAGTATTCAACATGTTCATAGCATAATTTAGTGCATAGTTTTTCTCTCACTTCAGATGGGATTTCAGGGAATTTTGGAGATGTGGTTTCAGATTTTGAAGTTGAAGAGTCAACCTTTGGTTGATCAGACTGTGCCATTAGAGCTACTTCATCTGTATCCTCCTTAGGATAAGACTTGTCACTCCAATCATAGTCTTCTTCTTCTTCATTTTCATTTTCCACCTTTGGATCATTGTTTTCTGACCAATCTTCTCCTTGAATTTCTGCAATAAGAGATAAACTTGATGTTAAATCATTTGTAAACTGATCTGCATATGCACTCCAATAATAACCATCTTTTATGCTGACTACTAAAGCTTTCTTGGTTTCATCAGATAATTTTGTTTCATCTTTAAGGTCAGGCATAGGAAGACTTTGATAAGGCTTTTGAAAAGTCTTCTGAGCTGGTTGAAACCTTTGATTGTTAGAACTTGATTGAGCATTTCCTCCATTATTCCTTGGAGCTTTGCATTCTCTGGAGAAGTGTCCATAATTGTTACAGTTAAAACATCTAGATTTTGACTTGTCAAATCCAACAGTCTTGTTAGCACTTGGCTTGTACTTCCTGTTGACATATGAATGTTTTTGTGTTCTGTAAGCTATCATCACCATCTGCCAGTTTAAGTCCATCTCTTCAACATCTTCATGATCCATCTCAAACAAATCCTGCAAAACAAAATCTAATTGAGTTAAATGGCTACCTTGATATGCTTGAAAACTAGCCATAAATGCAGTGAATGCAGTTTTAGACTCTTCATCCTCTAATAGGATGTTTATCACATCTTTAACTTTGCTAGATTTAGCAAAGTTAGATGAAGAAGTCTCTGTTTGAACATTTGATGTTTGGGACTGAGATTGGAGGAGATTGAGAATGAGACTGAGTTGTATAAACAGGAGCACTGGTAAATGATGAGTCAGTGAAAAATCCTGCTCCAACAAACAAATCTCCCTCTTCTTCTGTACTTTTCTCACTCTTTGCCATGAATGCATTCTCAATAGTGGTTGCAGGAGAAGCAACAAACTGATACTGAGACATTGATGCTGCTCTATCATTGTTCATTGAGCTTTCATCAATCTCTACTGACTCTATCTTGGCAATAAGTAGATCTAGATCCATAGGGAACTTCTCAGTATGCTTTAGTAGGGTTACAGTTGTTTCCATGATGAGGGTAAAGCATTGAGTAGTCTGAGATTTAGATCTTCAAGATCAGGCTTAATACCAGCTGTTGACATCTCAGTTATAAGTTGAACAAATCTATTCATCATCTGATTTATGGTTTCTCCAGACAAATGTTGAAACAATTCTCATTGTCTTTTCAACTTTTGTTTCTTGAGGTTTTGAATCTCCTTGCCTCCTTCACAAATGATCTTTAAGGCTTTATATAGAGTGTATCCAGTTTTGTTAGGACCTGGTATTTGAATGAAATACCTAGTGATTAGCGTGTAAACCAGATCAAATAGTGCGGAATCCTATTTGATTGGCGATCCAATCAGTGAGAACACACGAAGAATCAATCAAGAATTGAATCTAACGTTAGAAGTCGATTAGGAATCGATCTAATGTGTTCTGTGAACTTGGAGAACGATTTGGGAGGCTTCTGGACGGATAGGGTACGTCTGGAGTCGTAATGGTATGAATGCTTACGTTTTTCCACGAATTGGGTTGTATTTATAGGTTAGTATTGTTCATTCGTGCGACTGGACCATAAGTATGGTTCAGTCGTGCGATTGAACCATGCGGTTGATTCATCCGCACGACTGAGTGTTCAGTCGTGCGACTGAGCCAATCTTATGTGTCAATCATACGACTGATCCAGTCTCCTGGTTCAGTCGTGCGACTGAGTCAATCGTATGAAGTTATTCATGCGTGTGGTCCATTCGCATGGGCCATTCGCATGAGAACTTCATTAAGTTAAGTTTGAATGTATTAATTAATATAACTTGATGTGTAACCATTCAAACAATCACAAACCTAATTAACCAATTCAATATCGACTCATTAATGAAATATTAGACATTACAAATCACAAACAATCCATATCATTTCATTAATCATTTCACATTACATCATAATCAGACAAACAAGATCTATTACATTTCATATCATGATCTAGGGACATACATGCATCAACAAACTCCCCCTTGGACCTAGATCTCTCTAATCTCTTGTTTTCTGCATAACCTCCTTGTATTTCTTGTACTTCTCCTCTTTTGTGACTCCCGCGTGAATCTCAAACGCGAAGCAGAGTCGTATAACGTTCTGGAACTGGAGGGCTTGTACAATATCTGCGTGTCATAGAACAGTGGCCACTTGTATAGCGTATAGACATCATTAGCCGACAAGTTAGTAAGCCACATCGGGTCGAATACCCTGATCGTATCCATTTGGCCCTCTTTGCTTAGGACTATGACCGCTTCAGCTGTTCTCCAATCATAGTACCACCACTTAAAGTGTGGAGTGAAGTCCTGTGGCATTTCCCTGAGTGGGATTCTTGACATTGTGCGCGGAGGACTCCACTTCAACACTATCTTGGGCTTGCCAGTAATGGCATCAACCTCAGACCTTCTGATATACCTAGTAGGCTGTTGGGGTCTGAAGTTAACCCATCTGGTGTGGTACTCCTTCTTTAGGGCAGCCTCGAACCAGCCTGACATCTTCCTCGGGTCAGCATACAAAAGCTTTAGCTTAGCCAGCTGGTTGAGCTCAAAACCTGGTAGAGTCTTCAGATCATGTGGGAATCTGAAGTACTCTATGCCCTGTTCTCTCTTAACTGCATAAACATTAAGATCATCAAAATACGCCCATGCTATAATCCTGCCAGACACCTTGTGATGTTTCTTGACTCTGTAGAGTTTGGTGTAGGCATCCTTCTTTGGTGCAGCACGTTGGGCTCTAACTTCTTCAAAACATGCAGCCCACTCAGCCTTTCGAATGTCGACATCATCATTTGAGGCTTGGGCTGTTCCTTCTGCTTTCTCTGTTTCTTGCTCCATCTTGTTCAACACCTCAAAGTATCGCTGACGAGGGATTCACCCAGATTGGGGACCACATTTCCCTCATTGTCAGCGTACTGAGGGTAATCCTCGGCAGTGACATCTTCGATCTCGACTTCATCAACATCGTTGAGCTCTTCATCACTAGTCGAATCGCATGTCGGAGCATCTTTCACTATCTCATCTGGATTGAGCTTGAAAATCTCTGCGAGTTGCTCGTTTGATAGGTCATGAATTATTTCCCCTTCTTCAGGGGTATAACTCACTGACCTCCTTACGATCCCTTGCAGATCAAGAATCATTGTTAGCTGAGTCTTGACCTGCTGAAGGGGAGCAACATCAAACTCATCCCTTTGGTAATTTGGATCTGTTTGATTTAAACATTCAACACATAAATCATTAGTAATTAATCAAACAGAAATGCATTAACTTAATATAAACATTCAATACATAGTTTTCAATACAGGATTCAAATACAAAAGTAAATAAATACATAAACATCTAGTCTTTACTTTTATCCTGTATCATCGTCTCGTCACTTGGAGGAGCAGAGGTAGAGGCTGATTGGTCCTGTCTGTTCTTTGACCTCCTCTCTTGACCTGAAGCAGAGGCCGATGCAGCTGCATCCCCTCCTTCTGCTTCATCATCATCGTCCTTCTCCTCTGTCCTTTCCCTTCAGTTTCCTCCTCCTCCTCTGTATCATCCTCATCATCCTCATCATCATCTTCATCATCATCATCACCATCATCTCCATCCCCCTCTTTGATCTTGAGGGGCTCCTCCTTAGATCCTTTCAGCTTCAACATGATAGTCTTCTTTGCCTCCTCCAACTCCTCTATCTTCTTGCTTGATGTGACACTATGTGCTTGGAGTTGGGCTATCTCAGTGCTCTGAGCAGCCATCTGTTGGGCCTGCTCCTCTATAACTCGAGCCTGCTCTGCAATCTGGTGAGATTGTGCAGCAGTCAGGTCAGCAAGCTGGCGGATCTGGGCCGCCTTCTCCTCATCTGCAGCTAGTAAGCGCATCACCATCCTGTTGAGCGCAGACAGCTGTTCCTCTACCCCGATTGGAGGTAGAGGTGATCCATAAGTGTGTGAGGGATGGGCTGAAGGTCCTGCTTGGTGTGAAGTGGTGGTGGTGGTGGCTGTAGTGAAGATGGGTCTGTGAAATGGTGGAGGTGATGTGGGAGTAAAGGATATGGTGGTGGATGGAATCTGTACTGTGGTGGGAGGTATGGTGGTGGCTGTGGTGGTGGATGGTGTGGCTGTGGAAGTGGTAGTGGTGGTGGTAGAAGTAGAGGCTGTGGTGGTAACGAAGGTCAACCGACGCTTCTTCTTCTTCTGACCATGGGGCTGAGCCATCCTCTTCCTCCTCGTCCCCGTTGAGGTGGATGCTCCCCCTACAACCCTGCTAGCTGACCCCGGTGCATAACTCGGGTCAGTAGCTGTCTCTCCGGAGTCTCTCGGGCGTTCACCAACCACCCTTAGCCCATGTTCTGTGGGAACAACTTTGCTTCCCACAGTTCGCGTTAGGGGCTCCTCATCCGACTCCTCCTCCTCCTCCGCACCATGAACAAAATCCTGATGAAATCCAGCTGACTCGGCAACATCTCCAGCTGGGGCAGACACTGGAGGTATAACATCAGACACAGTGCCTCTCGGTGGAGCAGGCATATCGTCCCCAGCGTCCCCACTATCATCATCATCCGAGTCATGAGTGGGTAGAGCAATCTGCTCCACATCAGAATCACTATCATCGTGGCGCCACTTTCTCTTGGCTGGCACCACGTAGTCCTCCCGGGCCAGATGCCCAAACAACCTCCTGACAGGGGGTTTCACTTGCTTCCCCCTGTACACCTTCATCCTCCCCAAGGTAGTGTCATCCATCACCTCGAGGACTACCGCATCATCCTTCTCCTTCGGCAGGGAGGGAAGCTTCTGATCTATGATCATCTGCATAAACCTCGGGTACATACAGAAGCCCTCCTTCCCTTTCCCCTCAATGTTCTCCACCAGGTAGGTGAAGATCATCTTGGAGAAGCTGAACGGGTGGTTCAGCACCAACGCAACATACGCGTTCTGTATCTGATCAGATAGCTCATCAAAACCTCCCTTCCTGGAAGCTATGCACTTAAGCAGCACGTGCGCAAGATACTTAAACTGGGGACAGAGGTTACTCTTGTTGAGTACCCCCGCATTGATGTCCCCAGAGTACTTGGCTCTAAGAAAGCATCCTCTGACTGTGAGGGGGTGTAATCGAGTCGGACAATCAGCGTCATCCCCCAACTGTAAAACGATCCTTAGATCCTCCTCTGAGATAGCAATAGCCTCTCCAAAGATGGTACTTCTGATGCAGTGAGGCTCAGAGGATCTATCAACTGTAGCGCCTTCCCAGAAGGCCTGCTGAACGGACCTATAAGGAGTACAAGGAGTAGATATGGCATGTGCAATCCTCGACCTCAGTAGAAATGTGATAATGCCTGAGAAATCCGCAGCGTTTCTGGATGTCAAATCCAGATGAGCACATATGTTGTGCTTCGTGCTCATAGTCCATCGACTCGCCATCTGTTACACCAACATAGTAAACGTTAGTATCATTGGCTAAGAAAGTAATGAAGCACTTGGACTAAAAAAATCTTTCTGTCATGCGATTGAGGTTGTGCGACTGAGATCAGTCGTGCGACTGAACAGTGCGACTGGGATTAGTCGTGCGAATGATCCCATGCGTACGACTGAGTGTGCGACTGGACTGATGCGTATGTAACCTCATGCGGTTACACCAGTCGTGCGACTGAACTCATACGCATGGTTCAGTCGTGCGATTAAGCAGTTCGCACCCTTCAGTCGTGCGACTGAAGTTCATCAACCTGTCCATTCGCATGATGTACTGACTGTTCAATTCAAATTCACTTTTTCACCACTTTTGAGTTTTAGACATCGTTATCTGGTTCATTTGACTCGCAATACATTCTTATAACACCTAACGTCTTTAATTTCATCTGTTTGAGTCGTTTAGTTAGGTTATTTAGTCACTTAAGTCTCGGTTCTTTTGCGAGTCCGAATGTACTGATTTTGCATCAAATTGAAAGTTATGGGAGTGCTTCTTCACCGCAAATTACCTGTAGAGTCGATGTATATGGTCAGTAATCAAGAAACGGGGGGTTTTAGAGATCAAATGAAATTTGGGCAGAGTGGCGTTAAGTCGTGCGATTTAGGGTTAATTTGAGGGTGGTGAGTCTCTGCGACCGACTCCCCCTCTATTTATACTAACCCTAGATTCAATCGTGCGACTGAGCTCATACGCACCTTTCAGTCGTGCGAGTGGGACTCAGTCGTGCGATTGGTTCAGTCGCCCTTCTTCAGTCGTCCGACTGGATCTCAGTCGTGCGACTGACTCACTCGTTCGCCCTTAAGCATCCGACTGGGCCAATCGTATGGGCCATTCGGTTGGATGGTCCATACTCATGGTCCATTCGTACGAATGGCTTCCATTCGTATGATTAGTCCATACGTATGGTCCATTCGTGCGAATGGGTCATACTTATTAAATTTTCTGCCAATTTGAATATTTAACTTTTGATCATCTCAGACATGATCATTTTAACTTGAAAACCTTTTTGATCACCTCAGACGTGATCCTTTTAAACAATTTAGTCACCTCAGACGTGACTGTTTTAAACACATTTTCACCTCAGACGTGACTGTTTTAAACTTTTAAAGCACATGTGGTCATCTCAGACATGACCCTTTTAGTGAGTTGATTCCTTACTGATTTTCCTGATGCAGTCCGACAAACAGACAAACTAAAACGACTAGCTAAATTAGAAAATTAAACTAAAGAATCAAAACAGGACTTGTTTTTGGCTTTTTGTGAGAGATAAATCCTAAGATGGAAATCTACTGGATTTGGTTCTGGAATAGACAGCTTCAACTTAGATTGACCACACCTGGACCAATTCAATTTTGGAATCATACAGGCAAGTCAAATCATTTGGGACTTGTTATCAAAATCTTTTGATGCTCAATTCTTGGTTTCATCCAGAGTCGTTAGCAACTTTAGGAAATCATACTGGAACTCTTAGATTACCACATTGATTTGAACTTTCAAGAATTTCAGCCACAATGATTGTCAATATGTTTGTCCACTTAAATCCATACACAGACTTTTGACACAGACTGGTGATTGTTTTAGGTTTAATTATTTCAACTAACATTTGTGGATCCCACACTTATATGGTAATCAACATTCCTCAGGAGCTTTTGAGCGGTCTACGGGTATTATTACAAGAAGAGACTATTCTTAGAGCTTTCAAAGAGAAGCCAGTCCTCAGGTCAGTGCCATCGCACAGCAGAGAGGCGGCAAACAACAATGAATTCTAGAATATCTAGGTTATGCTTATCCTCAGGTCAGTGCCATCGCACAGCAGAGAGGCACACAACCTATCTCCTTGTTAGAGCAGCTTATTTTATTTTGCACAAAATGCACCAACAACATAAGTCATTAGCTTTATAGCATTTGTCTTTCATTTTTTTCTTGCTTTGCTCTATTTATGGTCATCCGCACACATTTGTGGCGTTTACATGCTCATTACCCCTTATTGGAATATTGTTGATTGTGTTAACCAGTGATAAGATGGAAGCCCACAGTCAGTTGAACAACTTAGTTTGATCTTGAGATCACCAGTCAGGTCTAATCATCTATTGTGTTGAATCTACCGACATATCATTTGTGGTCTAGCAACCTCTAGGTCTACTCTCTTTGTGTTACCTTAGGAGTTACCAGTTTTTCTATCATCTTCCCTTTTATATTGCTTAGACTACACAGACTTATACTTTGAATTTTTGCATCTTTTCTAAATTTAATTTTAAGTCCCTCTTGATTTGTTCCTGTGTACTATCATTTTCCAAAGGGTTTGAATCGGTATCACAGATACGATCTACCTTATATCAGCTATCCACTCCTTCTCCCTCGTTTTTTTTAATGTTACTTGCTGACATATTCTCCCCCTAAAATACTAAAATCATAACTGGTTTAATTATTTTAGGATTTTAATAAACAGCAAAATAACATGAGTTTAAATTAAACAGACTAAAATAAACAAATAAAATAAAATAAAAAAGAAAACTTTAACTAAACTACATCGGACTACACATTATCATCATCAGGAATAACCTCACTTTTCTTTTTAACGCCGTTGACCTCTAGCAAATATTGAAAACGTGGTTTATCAAAGGCTTTAGTATAGAGGTCAGCGCGTTGAAAATCAGTATTAATTTTTACCACATCAATTAAGTTCTTTTCAAAACAGTCTCTTATGAAATGGTATTTAATACCGATATGTTTGGTCTTAGGATGTTGGACCGGATTTTTAGTTACTGCAATTGCAGCAGAGTTATCAACAAAAATAGGAGTAGAAGAGAACTTTAAACCGTAATCCCGCATTTGCTGTTGAATCCAGATGATTTGTGAACAGCAACTTGCAGCAGCAACATATTCGGCTTCACAGGTTGACAATGCAACCGATGTCTGCTTCTTACACTGCCAGGTAACTAATCTTCTCCCAAAGAATTGACACCCTGCTGATGTAGACTTGTAGTTCATCTTGCAGCCCCCGTAATCCGAGTCACTATACGCGGTAAGCTCAAAGTCATCATCATGAGGATACCACAACCCAAGTGTGGGTGTACCCTTCAGATAACGAAAAATCCTCTTGACCCCGATCAGATGGTTGACCTTAGGCTTAGCCTGATATCTAGAACATAAACATGTAGCATACATGATATCAGGTCTTGAGGCAGTGAGATACATGAGGGATCCAATCATTCCTCGGTACATCGTGGCATCTACAAGATCTCCATTTTCATCAGGTGCTATATCGTGATTCGTAGCAAGTGGAGTCCCAGCAGCAGAAGCATTCTCCATGTCAAAACGACTGAGAATGTCTCCTACATACTTGGTCTGATGTAGAAAGATCCCATTTGGTGTCTGATCCACCTGTAACCCGAGAAAGAACTTCATCTCCCCCATAGCACTCATCTCAAACTCTTTCTTCATAACTGCTTCAAACTCTTTGCATAACTCTTCGTTCTTTGAACCGAAGATTATGTCATCAACATAGATCTGTACGAGCAGTAGGTCGCCATCTTTTTCTTTAATGAACAGCGTGCAGTCAATGACTCCCCTGCGAAAGCCGTGTTTCACAAGATGAGTCGAGAGTTTCTCATACCAAGCTCTTGGAGCTTGATGAAGCCCGTATAAAGCCTTGTCGAGCTTGTAAACTCTATCCCGATGATAAGGATCTTCAAATCCCTCGGGTTGACTGACATAGACTGTTTCTCTGATTTCCCCATGAAGGAATGCACTCTTCACATCTAATTGGTAGACTTTAATCTTCATGTACGATGCATAGGCAAGGAAGATACGAATGGCTTCCATCCTTGCCACGGGTGCAAACACCTCATTGTAGTCAATTCCCTCGACTTGGCGAAAACCCTGAACCACCAATCGAGCTTTGTTCCTGATAATGACCCCTTGGTCATCCTTCTTGCATTTCAGGACCCATTTGGTGCCAATGACTTTAGCACCTTTAGGTCTATCAACCAGAGTCCATACACCTAACTTCTTGAACTGAAGAAGTTCTTCTTGCATGGCACTCACCCACGCCTCATCATTTAGTGCATCACTGACATATTTTGGCTCAAACTGCGAGACAAAACACCGATAAGCACCATCATGAATGTAACCCTTCTCCATAACCGAGGCGTAATCAGCTGAATATAGCTGATTTCGGGTTTGTACTCCTGATCTGACATCCCCAATGACATTGTCTAGGGGATGATAGACGTTTAGTCGTGATCCTGGAGTAGTAGGAACAGCTACCTCAGAGCCAAGATTATGAACATTTGGTTCTGCATCTGAGGTAGTTGGAGTTTGAGGTTCCGAAGTCGAAGGTGCATCACTGGTAGATGCTTGTGGACTTTCAGGAACTGGAACCTGTTCCTCCTGACTGTTCTGGTCATCTTCTTCAGCTTCATCTTCAGAGGAGGAGTCACTGTCATCGACTACTCCCCCTGACTGAGTAGATGATTCTCCCTGTGAGCTAGATGGTGTATTCAAGATATCATACATCATTCTAGTAGCTAACTCGTCATCCGAGGGAGAGAGAGGGATGTTGAAGGACTTGAAGAATCCATCATAGTCGAAAAAGTAGGCGGGTCCTTTGCCAGTAGGTGGTGTGGTATATCTCTGAACGTCAACATTACACCACACTTCTACTAGACCCGTTGAGTTGTTGTAAACTCGCTTGTTCGGTATGTTGTATCCTAGAAAGATTCCTTCATCCGCCTTCTCGCTGAATTTACCTTCTTGTGTCTTCTTCAGAAGTGTGCACGGCGCGCCAAATGGTTCAAGATACTCCAAATTCGGTTTGCGTCTTTGTAGTAGCTCGTAACATGTCTTTCCGTGGCGCTTGACTATCAGGACTCGATTCAGTGTATAACATGCATTCGCCACTGCCTCATTCCAGAATTGGATAGGCAGTTTCGAGTCTGCCAGCATAGTCCGTGCTGTCTCTATCAAGCTTCTGTTCTTTCTCTCAGCAACGCCATTCATCTGAGGCGTGTAGGCAGAAGTGAATTGATGCACAATTCCCTTTTCCTTGCAGTATGCCTCCATCCACTGGTTCTTGAATTCTGTCCCGTTGTCTGAGCGTACTTGTCTAACCTTCAGCTTGTAGAGAGATTCCAGTGTGGTTACTAACTCCTTGAATGACTCAAATGTTTCTGATTTGGATTTCAGAAACATTACCCAAGTGAACCTTGAGTAGTCATCAGTGACCACAAAACAGTACAAGTCGCCTGCAATGCTCTTTGTACTGACTGGACCAAACAGATCCATGTGAAGAAGTTCAAGAGGAAGTTCTATTGAATGAACTTTCTTTTCCTTATGAGACTTCTTCGTCTGTTTGCCTTTCTTGCAAGCTACACAAAAGTCAGGAAGCTGGAAGTTCTTGACATTAACTCCTCTCACAGATCCTTCTGAATCAAGTGATTCATCTTCCTTTGACTAATGTGTCCCATTCTCCTATGCCAGGAGATGGAATCCTTCTCAGTAGCTTTAGATAGAAAGCACTGAACCTCATGATCCGTTGTAGCAGCTGTTGACAGATCCAAACATAAAGGTCTTTATATCTTGAAGCAGTCATCAGAACTTGGTCCTCTGGGATCACGTAGTCTTTCTTTAGCACGTAACACTTCTTGTTGTCGAAGATGACTTTAAATCCTTATCACAGATTTGGGAAACAGAAAGTAAGTTATTTTGAAGTTGTTGAACGTAGTTCACCTTATCAAACTTAACTTTCTGATTCCCCACTTCTCCCTGAGCTGTGATATAGCCTCCCTTGTTTCCAGCAAATGAAACATGCCCTCCTTTTATTTGCTTGACGTTTGATAAAAGGGCCCTGTTTCCTGTCATGTGCCTGGATGCTCCGCTGTCTACAATCCACGTGTTAGTTTCAGCACTGTATCGAACACCCTGCACATACAAAGTAAAGGATTAGTTTAGGTTAGGAACCCAAGCCTTTACTGGCTTGGGTTTCCCAGAGGCATCACACATCATAAATTCCACCCATTGACCCTTAGAGGGTGAGGGTAGCTCAGGTTCCTTCTTGTCATCATATCAGACACGCAGGATGACTTCTCTTTCCATAAGCCAGATTTGTGCAAGGCCTGTTTGTGATAAACAGTCGACTGGCTTACAGGTTGAACTTTAGGTTCACTAGTTCTTCTAGGTGGAGTCAGAGAACTCCTCTTAGAAGACCTAGGCTTTGAATCCTGAAGTTCAATCTTCTTCCTAGGTGTCTGATAGAAAGGACAATAGGAAGCAATGTGTCCACATTCTCCACAGTTGTAGCACGACCTGCTATCAACTTTATGATTAAACTTTCTTTGTGGAGAAGTGTGTGACACTCTAGTAACATCAATCACTTTAGGTTTTGACTCTGGTTCTTTTGATGTTTTCTCTGGTTTAACAAAGTTAACTGTTTTAACCTGTTTAACATCTTTTCTTTTTGGTTAACTGGTTTTTGACTTGAAACATGTGAAAGATTAACATTAGAAGTCTTTTTAGGTTCTGATTTGACTCTGTTTGACCCTGACTTTAAGTTAACCTTTTCAAATTCCTTTTCCAGATTAACACAAGGCAATTTACCCTTTGCCTTTGAAGTGGCCTCCTTTTGTTTGTTTCCAGATTCAATAGATGAACATGAGGAATCTGGATCACTAACAAGAGGAGTAGACACCACATGATCCTTGATGGGGTTATTATTTACTGGTCTAGTCTTAGTGTTCATCAAGGTCTCAGGTGGTGGTGGAACCACTTTATAACCCAATCCCTCCCCGTTGTTTCTTTCTCTCACTAAGTGTTGAACTATGTGTGAAGAACTAGTCCAACTGTGCAGTTTCTGTTTTAATGAGTTTACTTCTACTTCTAGAACTGCCTTTTGCTTCTTAGTGTCTTCTAGGGAGTTTAGATAGTACCTAATGTCATTAGCTTGGTTAAATGCAACTACTTCGGTTTCCCTAAGCTGTTTAGTCAAAAGGTCTATCTTTTCTTTATAACTATGCTCATTTTGTTTTAATACTCTATTAGCCTCAGTGCACAGTTGCAAATCTTTTACTAAGTTATCATTATGATCTAATAACCTAGCAAATTTTTCATCTATGCTATTCCTAAAAGTATCACAATCAGAACAAGCATGATTATCAAACATTTGGTCAGTAGTACTTACCTGAGTTGGTTCAGAAGAGTTAGCCATCAACGCAGCATCAGATGTCTCTGGTTCTGGTGATTCTGTCTTTTCTGTCTCTGACGTGGTAGTCTCCTCTTTAGGCTTGTAACTGACCTCGGTTGCAGTTGCTTCTTCACTATGTGACATCGCTATCTCAACTGCTAGATCTCCTTCACTCGCGGAATCATCGTCAATATCTTCTACACTTGCAATGTTTGATTCCCCTGGAGACAAACCTAAAGCTCCAATCCTGTCCTTCATCATCATGAGCAGTCAAGGCTTTTGGATCCTTGCTTGATGAAGTAGAACTAGAAGCTTGCTTGTCTTGGCGAGTGAAGGACGAGAATGGGTTCCCGTTACCCGTCTTCTTTGGCTTGACACATTCTCTCTTGAAGTGCCCCTTCTCTCCACAGTTGAAGCAGGTCACTTTGCTCTTGTCAAAGCCAAATGTGGTATCCTTAGTAGCTACCAAGTTCTGTCCGGTCTTTTTAACAAACTTCTTCGCCCTCCGGACAGCACTAGCTAAGGCCCACATTATGTCCATCCTCTCAAGCTCCATTTCGTCCACCTGCTCGTAGTCCTCGTCTGCCAGATGGCAGTTTCCAATCTTCCCGGCAACAAGTCCATCATAAGAATGAACCACTGCAGCCAAAAGATCCATATGCTCTCGAGCTACTTCCACAGTCACATTACCGAGGTTCTCGGTCTTCAGTTTAGTAGCACTTGCTTCAGATCCAATATAGTGGGTACAAGAAGACCCGACGTGTCTGATCCTGAAGGAGAAGCATGTGAAGGACCCGATGAGCTAGACACAAATGCAGTCTGGAGAGGTGCTCCAGATGTCTTAGCTTGAGGCGTGGCGTTGTACAAAGCTGGATTTTGAGTGTACGAAGACTTCTGAGCTCTGTACTTCATCCTAAGTGCTTCTTCTCTCAACTTAAGAATGAAGTCATTAATATCCAGCTTTGCCAGCATTCCATTCTGTCTCAGGTTAGACACGAATGAAGCCCACTTTTCAGGCAATCCGTCTGCAAAGTTAGTAACTTTCTCTTCCATGGTAGTAGCCACCCCATGTGTATGCAGTTCGCTCATCAGATGGTAGAATCTATCTATGACGTCGTCTAAACTCTCGTTCCCATCGATGAGAAGTTATCGAATTCCTTCTTTAACTCCTTGGCCTTGATTGCCTTCAACGAAGCATTCCCGTCGTACCTCTTTCTAGCTCATCCCATAGTTTCTTGGACTGCTTATTCTCTGAGTACTGGTGGAATATGTCTTTGGGGATAGACTGTGTAATCAATGCATAAACTCTTTTCTCTGCATTGTATTTAACTTTCTGCGCGTCCGTCATCCCTCCTAACGTTAGCTTAACTCCATCAGCTCCCACCGGTGTACTATATCCAATCTCGATGGCTTCCCACAGATTCGGATCCACTCCATTGAGGTAGATCTCAAAACGTTGTTTCCAGTGGGGAAACTCATCTAACGTTAAGAGCTTTGGTGGTTTATTATGATTACCCACCTCACTCTCAAGCAACAGCAGGTTCTGTATCCTAGAGTCCTTCCCAGCAGTAAAGGCTGACATTTGATCTTCCATGGCGAATAACTTTAAGTCTAATAAAACAAACTGTCACTGGTGCGACTGAAGGATGCGAATGGTCTAGTCGTGCGTATGAACTCTGCGACTGGTTCAATCGTGCGGCTGAACTAAGCGATTGGTTCAGTCGTGCGAATGAAGCTGATGCGTATGAGCTATGCGAACGAACGGTTCAATCGTACGAATGAAGGTGCGACTAGGTCCAATCGTGCGAATGGGCAATGCGAATGGAGTCCAGTCGTGCGAATGGGTCACTCGTGCGACTGAAGCTGCTGTTTTGCGAAATTTTCTAGGTTAAACGTGTTTAGCCGTAAAAATTCGAATTTTCGCAAGGTCTAATCGCCTAAGTCCGTAGAAACCAAACTTTGATGAGCAGGGAACGTCCAAGATCACTTTTGACACCAAAGATTGCGTTTTTAGTGCAAAAACACAAACTTTTATGCAATCTTGATTGAATCACACGTAATCAAGAGCCAAAGCTCTGATACCACTTGTTAGGACCTGGTATTTGAACGAAATACCTAGTGATTAGCGTGTAAACCAGATCAAATAGTGCGGAATCCTATTTGATTGGCGATCCAATCAGTGAGAACACACGAAGAATCAATCAAGAATTGAATCTAACGTTAGAAGTCGATTGGGAATCGATCTAATGTGTTCTGTGAACTTGGAGAACGATTTGGGAGGCTTCTGGACGGCTAGGGTACGTCTGGAGTCGTAATGGTATGAATGCTTACGTTTTTCCACGAATTGGGTCTATTTATAGGTTAGTATTGTTCATTCGTGCGACTGGACCATAAGTATGGTTCAGTCGTGCGATTGAACCATGCGGTTAATTCATCCGCACGACTGAGTGTTCAGTCGTGCGACTGAGCCAATATTATGTGTCAATCATACGACTGATCAGTCTCCTGGTTCAGTCGTGCGACTGAGTCAATCGTATGAAGTTATTCATGCGTGTGGTCCATTCGCATGGGCCATTCGCATGAGAACTTCATTAAGTTAAGTTTGAATGTATTCAATTAATATAACTTGATGTGTAACCATTCAAACAATCACAAACCTAATTAACCAATTCAATATCGACTCATTAATGAAATATTAGACATTACAAATCACAAACAATCCATATCATTTCATTAATCATTTCACATTACATCATAATCAGACAAACAAGATCTATTACATTTCATATCATGATCTAGGGACATACATGCATTAACAAGTTTGATATGCATCAAGCCTTGCAAGAACTTCCAAAGGTAGTCCTTTACACATCAATGAATATGCTTTGATATCATTCTTTACTCTTTTCAAATCATCTCCTTGAAGACCATCTTCAGGATAGGGTTCTGGAGAATCTTTAGTATACACAAACCCTCTGTCAGGCCCATCAGTGATAATAGGAATGTATGGTCCTTTTTCTATAGATTTCCAAAGATCAGTGTCAATGGAATTAAAATGCTGTTTAAGCCTAAGTGACCAATTTTTGAAATCAGCTCTATTTTTAAGTTTTGGAACTCTATTTTCAGAATCTTCTGATTTCACCATTCTTATATTTTTGTTGTTTTAGATTTTGAATTAAGAAAATAAATGCAAAAGTTTTTGTAAAATTTTCTTTTTAAAAAAAATTCTAAGTGTCAAAGGTGATACGCCTGAACAGTGATTGTACTCTCAAACAGTTGATGCGCATAGGTTGAGAGACATCTAAGGGAATGCCTTTCCAAAACGCCCAAGGTTAATGCGTCCAAACAGTTATTAAACGCCTGAACAGTTGAGATGCGCCTAAACAGTTGTCATGCGCCTCAACAGTTGTCAAACGCCTAAACAGTTCTAAGCCGTCTCAACAAATATGATGCGTCTGGTCTTTTTCTCATCAACAATAGTCAAACGTCTGAACTAAAAAACGTCCACACAGTGTTAATGCGCCTAAACAGTTGTCAAACGCCTAACACTTAGACAAATTTTTCAGCTCATGCGCCACATTCATCATGTTCATATGAATGTAACTAACTCAATTCTTCTGAAATCTTCAAATGTTGATGAATTCGATTGAAATGCTCCGATTAAGCATGTTTTATGCCGACAATCATTCTTCTAACATCAATTTCTTTCAATATTAACAACAAATCAAGTAATTTTGATATTTTCAGTCCGAAAACTATAAACCTTCTTCGAACACAAATTCAACAAATTGACTTGAATTTGATGAACTTAACTGCTAATTGTGATTTCAAATCATGTTTCTGATGATGAAACACAACTGAAATTCACAAATTTGCAATTGAATTGTATATCAATCACAGATTCAGTGAGATTTTTGAGTTTTTAAAGTTCGACAAACTTCAAAATCAATCACTAACAGCTTACCAACAGCTCTGATATCATTTGATAGGATCAAATGTACCAATATGTGATGATTTATGAACACAATTCAATGAAATACAAACAAAGTAATCAAATCAAGCAAGATATCAACAAAATTCATGAGTTTCATTAATATCAAGCAAAGACAATTACAAAGTATGTAAGCAGGTTCGAATACAACTCGTTCCTAATACCTATAAGTCTAAGCTATTTATAATGAAACAAAAAGTAAAGGAACTAACTAATTACAAAACTAGTCGCTATACTATTACAAAGTATTAAAAAGACAACTAAAGACAACATGTCAATCTTTCTTAGAGCACTAACAATTTCGCACATTTCGAACTTTCATTATTATCTTTCACCTTCATCTAGACCAATGTCGTGTGCTATACCCCAAACATTTTGCACCAAGGTAGTACTGGGCCGAAGTCTATAAATAGACCCCTAATATTTTGAACGAAGCTGACTCTAGTGTCAAGGCAAGTGACAAGGGTCTCGTTTCGTACTTTCGGTCAATCTCAAGGATTAGACCCATGTATTCATTGGCTAGCTAGGCCCTATATAGTTGAGCTAACAACACATGGTTGTGATCCTCCTTTAATTTTGCTTGCAAGACTATCATTCGTTCATTAGGTTCCACTTTTTATTAAGATTATCTTTCCCTTTTCTTTATATAATACTTTACTTATTACACACATAGTATTCAAGTAAAGCTTTCATAAAATCTTTTTCATCGTGAGAGAAAGTAGTTTAAGGCATCATAATACATCGTAAAACTCATAAAGCATCATAAGTAGGCACATTCGTATCACTTAACCTATCGAGCACTAGCTTAACTACTCATCCAACTTCTCGTACGCAATCATACATCCTACAGCTAACACCTCAAAAGTCATATATTTAAACATTTAACATCACAAAGTTATGCATAACAGCCCCAAAAACCGTCGAAAACTTGTAAAAGATGGGCTAGAACTCACATGGTCTCACCAAATAACTTCACCTAAAGTATGCTCATGGTGCAGAGTCTGCATATGAGTTGACATACAAACAAGTTAGTTTCGCTGACAGTTTTACTGCTAGTTTCGCGTGGTAGTTTCGCCCAACTTTCGTTAGAATACATGGCTGCTAATTGTTAGATCTAGGAACGATATATCTAGATCATTTTGTATAGGCTTAGAACTTGATTGATAATTGTAATGAATATTTTTAATTCATTATTATGATGTGTGCATTATGTATATATGTTAACCCATATATATGTATTGATTTGCATGTATGATTGCAGGACCAAACATTAGACTTGGTCAATTTCTAAAATTGACTAAGTGTAAGAAACATCTATCGATGAACAAACTTGTTCTTCCGTAGGTATGAAATGCATCCGAGGAATTCCTACTGAAGAACACTATTGCAGACAAGTCTGATGAGATCAAAGATCCACGGATGAACAACAATACAATGAAGATTTCAAGTGAAGACTCCTGCGGAAAGCACACTCCTGTGGAAGACAACTTTGCTACGGAAGACCAAACACTTGTATTTAAATGATACAAGTAACCCAAGTCAACAAGTCAATCACGAATTCCAAGAAATTCAGTGTTTCCTTAACAAAAACACGTGTGTCTATAAATATGAGTCCTGGGCTCCTATCAAAGGACGAGCAATAGATGGTGACACAAGCAATAACAACCATCACATCAATTCACACAATCAAACACCATAGGTTCATGCAATTGGTAACAGAGATGAACATCATGGAGTTGAAGTATACAAATGAGGAATTAAACAAAAGATGCTCTATACTTTGCCTAAAAGTTGGAAGCAAACTGTGTCCATGTTCAAGAACACCATTGATCTCAAAGCAACTGGTTTAGATACATTGGTAGCTAAATATCAAGCTCTTGAAATGGATGAAAAGTCAAGAAACAAGAGTGTGAGAACAAAAGTCACACCTTATCATTTCAAAGAAACTAAAAGTGCTGGACATGCTTTTAGGTCTAACAATGATAGTGACAACTCTTATACTTTGAGTGAAGATGGAGAAGAAGTAAGTTTTTATGCTTCAAAGCCTTTTAAGAAATCTTCTCAAAGTAAATCAGGAAAAGAAAAGAGAAGATCTGACGAAAGAAAAGACACATCTTCATCATCAGCAAAGTCTTTATCTAACAACAATCAAGTAGAACCCATCACTGTGATTCTGGATTCTGAAGAACAAAAAGCAGCCTTTACAGCTTTCAGTTCAAGCTTTCAAGCTTACTTGGGAATCACTTTAACACCTGCCAACATCTGTCAACAAAATTTGGAAGAACTACATCCAGATGTGGTAGAAGAGATGGATCTTCAATGGCAAATGGCTATGATTGCTTATAGAGCCAAGCAGTACCTGAGAAGAAACAAAAATTTGGTTGCAGCAAGTAAAACATCAAACATTGGTGTTGATAAGTTAAAAGTAAGATGCTTCAAATGCAATCTTTATAGGCACTTCTCAACAGAATGTAATCAACAATCAAGTTCTGACATGAGAGAACATCAGCAACACCAGTCTCATCAGCAGCACACTCATCAACCAACAACATCTCAAAGATCTTTCAGACAACCACAGGTAACCAACTCATACCACCAGCCACAAATGCATCAACAGGGCCAAGTAACTGTAAGTCCCCGATCCCGATACGCTCACAGTTGGACAACCGTCGCATATAAAACATAAAATATACATTTACATCTATGAAAAACATCACAGCGGAATAATTTAAAACCATTTCTTATATTAATGACTGCTTTTGCAAAATAATACATCATTTTTAACAGTTACAAAATATCATGATTTGCAATTCATCACGAAAACATCATTGTTATACAAATGGATGCCATCCCAAAAATGCCAAGTAGCTGCCCCGTGCCATCCTCAGCAACAATCATCTGCCAACTGGAAAATAAATAAAAGTCAGTGTTGCTGAGTGAGTTCTAGTTTTATAAAAACATTACATTACTTTCCATTTGATAAAACATTTTCATTACTATCGCATGTGATCACACATCGTACGTACATCAAGGTAATAATTATTATCTTCGTCATCGTTCGTTTTGTATATTTCGCACGTTTCACACATTTTGTACTTATCGCACTTTTCTTACATTTATTTTCTCTCACTTCTATCTAGGTCCTATCATGTACTTAACCCCCCTCTAGAGCACCAAGCAATTCATCTAGGGTTAACCGACAAGGACCCCATAACGCATGTATGGAGTGGTCACTAGGACAGACTCCCCCTATGTGTGTGAACTCTTATTGGTTCGCCAAGACCGCACGCTGCATAACACACAATAATTAGGAAATCGCACATATTGGAGCAGTCACCAAGACTGAACTCTTACTGTGTGTATGAACCCTTATGAGTTAGCCAAAATCGCATGCTGTAGACACACACAGTTGAGCTAACAACTCTCAATGAGTTGTGAACCTCCTTTCATTTGCTTGCAAGGCTTTTCATTCGTTCATTCATTATGTTCCACTTTCATTATGTTAAATCTTCCACTTCATGAAGATAATACTTTACGTTCATTATCACAATCACATCACATAAAGTCACATCATCATACGTAGTAAGGAACATAAGAAAATATATCTTACATAAGTATAACATCATCACGCACCATCATACATAATATATACCATCACACCTCATCATAAACATCATGCATCATACATTCACGTACATATACATATGCACCACATGCATAATCAACATAAAACATAATCGACCCTCCGCTGACAGCAAGGGTTCGGGGGTGGTAGCCCCTGACAGCGGGGTCCAAGGGGCAACGCCCGTGGCTGGGGCCGGGCTACCAGGTCAGCGCGAAAATTTTTTATCTGAACACTTTTATATAGCACATTTCCTTATAGAAAAATCGATCTTCTTGTTAAAACCTCTTAAAATCTTGGTCATTTAGAAACGTATATTTAGTATGTATTTCCAGCCCCAAACAAGTTTAAAACCTTTAAAATAGGGGATCTATAACTCACCTGTACTCCGATGAGTAGCTTCTCAATCAAGGTTTCAAAGAAATGGTTGCACTACACAGCTTGCAGATAAGATAACACCGTAAATCGTCAGCGAACTCCCATTACGCGTTGTCAGTCTGACCATCTTCTTGCGACATACGATATTAGCCTCGTAGTCTGCCAACCAATCCATTCGTAGGACTACATCGAAACCGCCTAAGGTCATCGCGAACGGTCTAACAGGAAACTTATGACCTTCTAGTTCTATATCACAACCTTCTATCATCTCAGAAATCCTGGTAGACTTACCTATGACAGTTTCTACATCGAAGGGCTCATCAATACTTCTACTCCTAATAGGCAACTTAGCACAAAAGGCAGCAGAAATGAAACTCCTACTAACACCGGAATCAAATAACACAGATGCCAGAGTTTGGTTTACTAGAAACGTACCTGACACCACATCGGGGTCCGTCCTAGCCTCCTCCCGAGTCATCATGAAAGCTCGAGCGCTCGCCTTCTGCCTTCAGTTCCGGTCTTCTTCCCTGCCCCGGAACTCTCCGCCCTCGGCTTCTTGCAATCCCTGCTCACATGGCCGTTTTCTCCACAATTGTAGCACCTCATAACCCCACAATCTCTAGCCATATGACCAGACTTTCCACACTTGAAGCAGATGTTTGACCACCATTTGCATTCTCCCGAATGCTCTTTCCTGCATTTACCACACCTCTTCAACCCTGCACCAGATGTGACCTCACGCTGGTCACCCACCTTCGCCACCTTATTGTTTGGAGCGGCTCCGCCACGTCCAAACCGTTTCCCATTCCACTTCCGGTCACCACCACCCTTCATGTTCACCTCAGCCACCACCACCTCTTGCTCATCATATAATCTACCCGCCAAATCAACCGCCGACCTGAACGTGCTTGGTCGGGCGGTAATCATATGCCGACGAATATCTGCTAGCAAGCCCTGAATATACCTCTAGATCTTTCGCGATATAGGTGTCACCTGATCCGGCACCTACTGTACCATCTCATTAAACTTCGTGGTGTATTGCTGATGTGTCATTGCTCCCGCCTCCAGCTGCAAGAACTCCCTTTCCACCTTATCCATCTCTCGGTGAGGACAAAACTCCCACCAACTTCTTCAACTCAGACCACCTCATTCTTCCAATTGCCCAGCTACCCTCAGCTTGGACAATATTGTCCCACCAACAAAGAGCCGAGTCCACAAACGAGTTGGTAGCAAACTTTACCTTCTGGTCCTCTCGGCACTCGCTAATATCAAGTACCGCCTCCATCTCTCTCACCCATCGGTAAGCAGCAGCAGCAGTGCCATTACCATTGAAGGTTGGGTGCTTGCATCTTTGAAATGCCCCATAGTTACAGCCTCGTGTTGCCTCAGGCATAACCTCCTCCTCCTCCTCATCGTCAGAGACAACCGTCTCAGTCTCGGGTTGCTCTCTCTCCCCTGAAAGCCTTCTTCTTTCCTTCCTCTCTCCTTCCCTAACAGCTTTGATCACAGATGACAGGATCGTCTGCATGACCTGATGAACCTCTTCCACCACAGCCTCCTTCACCGAGGCCCTTAAGTTAGCACTCTCATCGCTACCCTCTGGATGAGGGTTCTCGGGCTCTTCATGAGCCACTTATTCAGCCCTAGCCCTTCCTCTTGTGACCCGTGGTCCAGCACCACGTCCACCACGGCCTCCACCTCGAGAAGCCTTAAAAGATCTACCTCCAGCCATCCTCTAAACACGCTAAAAGATTCAAACACTAACATGGTCATTCAAGGCAATAGCTCAGTTTATGTCAAGTCTAGTAAGTCCTTTATTACAGTGGCCAGTTGTAATTAGCCACTTACTTTACTCTTCATACCCCAAGCATTTCCTATCTTGACTACATCAGTATCTAAATCTACTAAAGGCACATAAATCACATAACATGCGCACGTATACCGGTTATCATTAAAGATAACACCTGATGGCACGTAGCTACTTAGACTGGCATCCCTTCCCTTTTGTCCCATTCTCAGTTTAAGTTTAGGTTTCTTTGAAAATATTTACCCGTTTCACTTAAACTTTTTCTCTGATACCAACTTGTAAGACCCCGATCCCGAGACGCTCACAGTTGAACAATCGTCGCACATAAAATATAAAATATACATTTCCATCTATGAAAAACATTGCAGCGGAATAATATAAAACCATTTCATATATTAATGACTGCTTTTGCAAAATAATACATCATTGTTAACAGTTACAAAATATCATGATTTGCATTACATCACAAAAACATCATTGTTATACAAATGGATGCCATCCCAAAAATGCCAAGTAGCTGCCCCGTGCCATCCTCAGCAACAATCACCTGCCAACTGGAAAATACATAAAAGTTAGCGTTGCTGAGTAAGTTCTAGTTTTATAAAAACATTACATTACCTTCCATTCGTTAAAACATTTTCAGTACTATCGTACGTGATCACACATCGTACGTACATCAAGGTAATAATAATTATCTTCGTCATCGTTCGTTTAGTACATTTCGCACGTTTCGCACATTTCGTACTTATCGCACTTTTCGTACATTTACTTTCTTACACTTCTATCTATGTCCTGTCATGTACTTAACCCCCCTCTAGAGCACCAAGCAATTCATCTAGGGCTAAGCAACAAGGACCCCATAACGCACGTATGGAGTGGTCACTAGGACAGACTCCCCCTGTGTGTGAACTCTTATGGGTTCGCCAAGATCGCACGCTGCGTAACACACAGTAATTAGGAAATCGCACGTATTGGAGCAGTCACAAAAACTGAACTCTTTCTGTGTGTATGAACCCTTATGAGTTAGCCAAAATCGCACGCTGTAGACACACACAGTTGAGCTAACTACTCTCAATGAGTTGTGAACCTCCTTTCATTTGCTTGCAAGGCTTTTCATTCGTTCATTCATTATTTTCCACTTTTATTATCTTAAATCTTCCACTTCGTGAAGATAATACTTTATGTTCATTATCATAATCACACCACGTAAATTCACATCATCATCCGTAGTAAGGAACATAAGAAAATATATGATAGATAAGTATAACATCATCACGCACCATCATACATAACATATACCATCACACCTCTTCATAAACATCATGCATCATAAGCATCATGCGTCATACATTCACATACATATACATATGCACCACAAGCATAATCAACATAAAACATAACCGACCCTCCGCGGACAGCAGGGGTTTGGGGGCGGCAGCCCCTGACAGCGGCATCGTAGGGGCAACAGCCCCTAGTGGGGTCCAAGGGGCAACGCCCCTGGCTGGGGCCGGGCTGCCAGGTCAGCGCGAAAAATTTTTATCTTAAAACTTTTATATAGCACATTTCCTTATAGAAAAATCGATCTTCTTGTTAAAACCTCTTAAAATCTTGGTCATTTAGAAACGTATATTTAGTATGCATTTCCAGCTCAAACAAGTTTAAAACCTTTAAAATAGGGGATCTAGAACTCACCTGTACTCCGATGAGTAGCTTCTTAATCAAGCTTTCAAAGAAAGGGTTGCACTACACAGCCTGCAGATAAGATAACACTCAAAGGAGTTAATTTCTTCCTAATTTCGCTGCTCATTTCGCTACCAGATCAGCAGTTTCGCTGCTAGTTTCGCCAGCAGTTTCGCTGCTAGCTTCGCTAGCAGTTTCGCTGCTAGTTTCGCTGCCATCTTCACTGGCAGTTTCGCTGGTATCTTAGCTGCCAGTTTCGCCCAACTTTCGTTGGATGCCCATGTCTGCGAAACTACCTGCGAAACTATAGTTTCGCAGGAAGACCCATAGTTTCGCTGGACGAATACATAATTTCGCTGGATGAACACCCAGTTTCGTAGAACGGACTGAAAATTACGAACCAACCCATTTTTGAACCAAAACTTCAATATTTTACATCCAAGACCTTGGTTTATCACCCAAAAAGCTATATCTAATCTTCTTACATGTTTTCTTACACAAAAACGTGAGTTTTAGGCGAATCTTTGCCAATTTCAAAAACCCAAGCCCTAGAATCCGGGTTTACATCAAAAGGAATGATTAAATGATGTTTCTTACCTGGATTCTTGGTCTTTTCTTGTTGTTTGGATGCCCACGAACACCGATCTTCAATCCCGAGATCAACCAAGCCTTGAATCTTCAATTCCCTCTACTTTCTCTCTCTACTCTCTCTCTAGAAGTAGAGTGTTGAGTTGCAAATGAGAGCTGCTCAAGCTGATCCGTTTATATATACCAGGCGTTCCTAATTCTAGACACTATTGGAAAACCCAAGATCATTAAGACTTGGGTTGTTAATTCTAATTGATTTCTTTTGTATGCAGGAACAATCATGGAGAGCTGACAACAAGTGGTATGTTGATAGTGGTTGTTCCAGACATATGACTGGAAATTGTTCTCTTCTCCATAAACATAAAAATGCTTCTTATGTGGAATTTGGTGGGGATAAGAAGGGAGGTAAAATTATTGGTGAAGGAATGGTAACTAATGGTGTGCTAAAATTTGAGAAAGTAAAGTATTGTGAAAATTTACAATATAATTTATTGAGTGTGTCTCAAATTTATGATCAAATTTATACCATTATTTGATAACTATAATTGTTACATTCTTAAGCTAGGTTTTTCAGTTCCAGAAGATTGGATCCTTCTTAAAGCATAAAGAAAAGGTAACACATATGTTTTGGATATGAACAACACATCACTCACAAGCAGTGAAACATGCCTGCTATCTAAGTCATCAGAAGATCAATCTCAGTTGTGGCATAGAAGGCTTGTTCACTCCAACATGAAGAACATGAACAAATTGGTGAAAAATGACCTAGTCATAGGCTTGCCAAAGAAAGAATTTTATTGTTCAAACCATTATCCTTCATACTACAAAGGAAAACAACATAGAGTGTCACATAAATCCAAAATTATCAATACAAACACTACACCATTCAAGTTGCTTCACATGGATCTTTTTGGTCCAACCAATGTGATGAGCATTGGAAAAAGGCAATATTGTTTGGTGGATGTGGATGATTTCACTAGATCCACATGGGTCTTATTCCTAAAAGAAAAGAGTGAAACATCTGAAACATTAATGGAGTTTGTCACTAAGATTGAAAATCAACTTGATTTAAAAATCAAAATTTTTAGGAGTGACAATGGGACTGAATTAGTTAATGATGTCTTAGACTCTTTTTGCAGGAATAAAGGCATTGCAAGGCAATTCAGTGCACCAAGCCCACAACAAAATGGAGTTGCTGAAAGAAGAAAAAGAACTCTCATTGAAGCAGCAAGGACAATGCTAGCTAATTCACAATTCCTTATCACCTTTTGGGCTGAAGCAGTGAACACTGCATGCAATGTTCAAAACAGAACATTAATTGTCAAAGAACATAATAAAACACCTTATGAGCTTTTATTCAAAAGAAAACCTTACATAGGATATCTTAAAGCTTTTGGGTGTCATGTATTTGTTTTAAACACCAAAGAACAATTGGGAAAGTTTCAGAAAAAGCCTATGATGGTTTCTTTGTTGGACACTCTTCAACATCTAAATCATATAGGATTTATATTCCACAACAAAACATTATGGAAGAAACTCCTAATGTGTCATTTGATGAATCCTTATTTCCTAAATTTGTGAAAGGATCATATTGGTTGTTTGATATAGATGCACTCATAAACTCATTTAACTCTGGTTATATGAACAATGCAGGTTCTGGGGATACATGTTATCCATTTGTTCCACCAAACATGAATGAAGTGTCATTATCTGCTTATCCTCCAAGAATACAAACTTCAAGTACCATGGAACAAGGAACTACATATAATCTCCATAATGCAGTTGATGCAGCTCAAGAACTGCCCAATGAAAACATTCATCAGCAGCTGCTACTTCTGCCTCCGCAGATAAGTGTCCTACATCCAGAGATGTGAATATTACATCAGCAGATATTCAAAACATTGGAGATGCTCAACAAATCCCATCCGTAGATGTTCCTGTAACTCCTACGGAAGCACAAAATCCATTTGTAGAAGTTCTTACGGAAGGCATTCATAATGCACTAAAAGATAATAGCTGGATTGAAGCTATGCAGGAAGAGCTTCAACAATTCAGAAAGCAGAAAGTCTGGAATCTAGTTGATCTACCTGAAGGTCAAAATCTTATTAGCACAAGGTGGATTTTCAAAAATAAACTAGATGACAGAGGTATAATTATGAGAAACAAAGCAAGGCTAATTGCACAGGGAGATACTCAAGTAAAAGAGATAGACTATGATGAAGTGTTTGCACTAATTGCAAGAATTGAAGCCATAAGAGTATTCATAGCCTATGAATCATATAAGAAGTTCACTTTCTATCAAATGGATGTCAAATGTGCTTTTTTATATGGGACAATTGATGAAGAAGTCTATGTAGCTCAACCTCCTAGTTTTGAAGATCCTAATTATCCTCACAAGGTATAGAAGCTTGACAAAGCTTTGTATGGTCTTCATCAAGCACCAAGAAAGTGGTATGAAACATTATCATCTTTCTTGCTCAAGCATGGATATAAAAGGGGAACTATTGATCAGACTCTCTTTCTTAAACAAGAACATCAAGATCTCTTAGTTGTTCAAATTTATGTTGATGACATTATATTTGGACCAACTAACAAGAGATTATGTGTAAGTTTTGAAGAGTTGATGAAATCTAAGTTTCAGATGAGTTCAATGGGAGAATTAACATTCTTCCTTGGTCTACAAGTTCCTTAGAAAACAGATGGCATTTTCATCGATCAAGAGAAGTATATAAATCAAATATTAAAGAAGTACAATCTTGTTGATACATCTTCATGCAAAACACCTGCCTCAACAATTGACAAAATTGTACCTGATCCTACAGAAAAATCTGTTGATCAAAGATTGTATAGATCAATGATAGGATCACTTATGTATTTAACTACCAGTAGACCTGACATTATGTTTGCTGTGTGTGTTTGTGCTATGTACCAATCAGATCCAAAAAAGTCTCATCTGAATGTTGTGAAGAGAATTTTTAGATATCCCAAAGGTAAACCAGCCTTTGGACTTTGGTATCCAAAGGATAGTGACTTCACTCTTTACTCATATTCAGATAGTGACTTTGGAGGATGTAACAACAATAGAAAATCCACAACTAGTGGATGTCAATTCATAGGACCAATACTTGTTTCATGGCAGTGCAAAAAGCAAACAAATGTATCTGTATCCACAGCTGAGGCTAAGTACATAGCTACTTCAGCTGATTGCTCTCAAGTCCTTTAGTTGCAAAACCAATTACTTTATTATGGTTATAATTTCCTTCAAACTCCAATTTATATTGACATCTCATCTGTTATGTTTATCACTGCTAATCCAGTGCAACATAGTAAAACTAAGCATATTGAAATCAGATATCATTTTCTAAGAGATTGCTCAAAAAAAATGTTTGATCAAGTTAGTCAAAGTGGATACAACAAATCAGCTTGCTAATTTATTCACTAAAGCCTTTGATTTAGTTAGATTTAATTTTCTAATTGAGTCTCTAGGCATGATTAACTTAGATTAATCATTATGAAAAAAGAAAAGCATATGTCTGTCCTTGTAAATAGTAATAAATAAAAAATTATCCTTCGGAACAATTTTCTTCCAAAAGCAATTTACCTTCGGAAGAAACTTTTGAAAAATCTTCCGAAGCTTAGAATAAAAAGTATTGTCTTTCTTTCTTTTAATTCAGCATGACATATATTTGAGAAATGATAGTACACTATGCCTTTGCTTACTTCCGGAGTTCTTAAATATCATTAAAATCTGATCAAAGTTTCTTGATATGTGAGTAGGTTCATCTTGAGGGGAAACTACACTAAGAGCATGCCTAACATAATGCAAAGTGATTGTTTGTGGGAAACTTCATTTTGAGGATACAACAAGTGAGTCTTATTTTGATGTGACCAAATTACTCATCTAAGCACACTATGTACCAACACTTTATAATATCTATCTTTGCAAATCATATTCCCTCTGTTTTGTGTAAACAAAGTCCTGGGTGTATGATCACCATGGTATACATTTGTAACCAACTGGTGAAAAGATCATGATCCTCATCATCCCTCTGTTTTGTGTAGACAAAGACCTGGGTTAAAGGCACCTTTGCTTTACAAAAGTAAAGACCTGGTGACCTGATGATGATCATATCTTAGCTATCAAAAGAATCCTATGTGATCAACTATATATTAACTTCAGAGCTATTACATCAATGCATTAATGAGACGTCAAATGCATCTCAAGATAGAACTTATAAGTTAAAGTACATAGTTTTCTAAGTGTGAAAAAGTGATGATTTGACTCACAAAGGGAGGACAAACTCTAAGTGATTTGAATGTGGAGCCCATAACAGTTACACACTAATAAACATGAAAACATGATAAACAACATGCCTAGTTGATACAATTCTCTTGTTTGAATTTAAGTGGACAAACATACTTGCAATCAGCACTAGAATCAGGTATCGTTTCATCAAACAAATTAAACAGGAAGATGCTTACTGTTATAGTATGATCCCACTCTATGTTTATATATGCTTGTACATAGTACTCTATTCAATTTTGGTTTATTTTAATTTATTTCTTTTTGGTATGTTTGGAAAGACATGTGTCTTTCATGATATTCTTCTTATAAATTTATGATAAATGCCTACATTCATTATTGATCAAAAATTTAGGGGGAGTAGATTCATGAAAACAAGTTAACAACAAAATTGTCAAATGAATTGTCAATATGAAGGAATTGAAACCTGAGCACTAACTTGGCTTTTTGATACATGAAGTGTTTTAATTTTTAAATCTTCTTGTGCACAAATTTTCATGAAAACAAAGTAAACAAGGTCCAATAGCAATAAATGGTTCTTAGTTAAATAGAACCATACAATCATACAATCAAAGAAGTTTCAAACTTTACATCAGCAGAAGAAACAGTGCATTCTTCAGCATCAGTAGAAGCTACAGTGCATTCTTAGCATCAGTAGAAGAAACAGTGCGTTCTTAGCATCAGCAGAAGCTACAGTGTGAAATTTGATCAAGTAAAATATGACTATCCATAGATTGGCAACCTACGGATGAGTTAATATTTAACAAGTATAATTCATTTCCATAGATTGGTAACCTATGGAAAATCAAGTTATACTTCAATTCAATTTTCAAATTTTAGTTTTTAAGTTAGACATCCACAGATGTCCTGCGGAAGAACTGAAATCTGCGGAACACATAAATTCCACGGAAGAGTAATAAGAAAAGTGGGACCCACTTCATTAAATAAATCAAATAAATGTGTCCAAGGGAGTATAAATGATGTTTTTGACATGGAATTCATTATTCACTTTTATAGAACCTTGTTGGTCCATATGATCGATGAACAGTACAATTGATATGATAATTTGATCAATATCAAACACTCAAGCCAAACAACAACAATTGAGAATGTATAAGATGAATCAAGACATATTTGATACTCAAATGAACAATATCACTCAATAACAACAAGCACAATAGTATTTCAATGAAGAAGCTGCTTAGAATTGGTAGCTTGCAACAGAAATCCACGATTAGGGTTTTGCAAGCTTACCATACAAAGTGAAATGACAATTGTATATATAGCAGTCATAGTTTCACTGACAGTTTCGCTACAGGCGAAATTGTCATGCCGAAACTATAGTTTCGCCCGGCAGAACACAAGTTCGCCGAGTAAACCAAAACAGCAAACTGTGAGCGAATGTATAGATTCGCTCACAGTTTCGCTGGACTGCCAAAACTGCTAATTACTAAGAAAATACAAAATGAAACTAACAAAAGTCCTATTACAATGTAAAGTAAACAACTATACTAAAGTGAGTCAAACCTAACATGATCTTCAATACTCCCCCTAGGTTGGACCTCACTATCTTCACTTCTCTTGATTTGACTCGTCGGCTCCGGTTTCCTCTGCTGCTGTTGATCTATCTTCATCACCTCCCGCAGCAACATCTTCAGAAGCTTCAGCCACTGATCCTCCAAGGTTCGTTCCTGCATCACTAGCTTCCTCAGAATGACCACTAGCCTTTGCAAACTGCCTGGTCATATCTTGAACATCCATGGCAAAATCATCTTGTGCTCTCACCTTTTCAGCTAAACTCTTAACCTCTGCCCGTACTCCTCTTATCTTGTTTGCCACATTCATAAACAGACTGGCCTCTTTTCTTGTTTCCTCTCCAGCCCCAGCCTTAATGTGATTTTCACAAAGAATCAAAAGATCTTCATCACTGAAGCTAAATAACTCCATCGGGTCAAACACCCTAAACTCTTTTCCGTGTTTAGCTCAAATCACCGCCTCTCCAGTATTATTATCATAAAACCACTTTTCAAAGTCCTGTAACTGTTTGGGAAGAGGATCAGCCAATCTTACCCTATTAACAGTCTTTGGTGGTTTGACTCTCAGTACAATCCTTCCTTTGCCTGTCTCCCAATCTTTATCTTTCTTGGACCTTTTTCTTTCAGCCTTCATGTATCCAAATGACTCGAAATTATCATTAAGTCCATTTTTGATTTCCTTCTCAAGAAATAATGCCCTTTCACTTAAATGAGCATTGATCAAAGGCAAAGTTGCCAAACGTCTCAAATCCTATTTGGGCAAGGTCTTAAAAGCCTTCCTCTTAAGCATATAGCTGATATTTCCTCCTCTTCTTTTAATCATAAACATCTTTAAGCTAGGATTGTAGCACCAACTTATGATCTTCTTATCTGCTTCTTTCCTACTTAAACCTTGTAGATTTTGAAATAAAGGAGTAAGTTCTTCAGTCTCCTTTTCCTTGACCAACCAATCATTCTTGTCCATCTCAAATACATCAGCTTCATCTTCTCCTTTTTTAGCAACATAAATCAGTGATCGCTCATCAACTATATAGAATTCTAGTTCAGAATCATAGTCTACCAATTGTTCATCCTCCTCTTCTTCATCAACCAAACCTTTCCCTTTATCAGACACTCCCTCAGTGGTAGCTGTAACAACCACTTCTTCACCAATAATATCCTTATCAAAATCAAACTGTAAGTTAACAAACCCAGACTCAATAATATCATCATCCTCATTCCTTCCAGCATCCTCTCTTGGGATCTCCTGTTCTCCTTTTTCAGTATTAGCTGCTCCAGAAGTGCCCTCTCCTACCTTAGATGAAGTACCTACATTCAAGAATGAGTACTTAGATGTATCAGTCAAATCATCTAACTCAGATTGAGTCAGTTGACTAGGTAGGCCGGCTGCAGCTTTCATCTGAGTAATCTCCTCAAACAATCTCTTAATCAGTTTATTCTGGTCAATCAACATCCTTTGCATACCTTCAATTACCTCATCCTTCTGTCTTTCTCTAATCTCCTGATTCGTCAGTTTAGTCTTGATCATACTCAACTCATTTGCCAATGAAGTATTTAGATTACGAATCACATCCTCATCAAGACCCGCACTACCCTCTCTCCTGGCTGTAAATCCCTCATGTCGATGTTTTGTTCTCCGCTCAGGCTCAACAAAGTCAGTTTTCTTTTTAGATCTCCGTTCTTTCTCTACCCTGATCTCCTCTGCTTGTGCATCAATATCTTCTTCAAAATCATAATCTTTTTCTTTTGCATATCTCTTCCTCTTCTTAGTTGCATCAGCTTGTTGCACCCTTGTTTCTTCAGCCCTTTTGCTTTCAGATTCATCGACCCGTCTGATATAATTCCAGCGTTCTGGAGGATACATATTCTCCCAAAGATGGGTGATTTTACCACTGAAATCATGACGGATAGCACAGCAATCAGCAAATATCCGAGGGTTCATCTGCACTAGTCTCTTGACTTCACCATGTTTAGGAACATCAGGAATAAGATCATCAAAAATCATCTGAAGAAAGCGAGGGTATAGCAACCATTTGTCTTTCTTCACAGCCATCACATTCTCTGCCATACATGCAAAGATCAGTCTAGCAATGTTTGCCTTCTCTCCTTTACAACATAACACCATAGCTTTGGCCCAATCGAGATTAAGTCCATCGGATCCACCCTTACGGTGATCTAAGCACATAAAAAAAACATGAGCTATATATCTCCAATCCTTAGATAAGAAAGACTTTTTAATCTCTTTCCTTGAACCAAAAGCTGGTCGCTCATACCCCATTCGTCTGAAAGCTTGAAACACTTCAGACTCTGTCATATCCACTTCATCACCAGAATCATCATCTAGTCTAAGAATCCTAGACACGCTCTCAGCAGTAATAGTCACATCATGATCAATCACTTTAGCTGTGATTCTCTGTACATCTCCTCTAGTGTCGTATTCTGCTGATCTCCAAAAATCTCTAATATGAAGATCATAAATAGTAGGTGAGTGAGAAATAGCATATGCAATAGGTGATCTCTGAAGCCATCTAATACAGTCACGAAATCCGGCTGCCTTCAGAAGAGTATCGTCTAAAATGGCAGTGATGTTATTCCTCTCATCAAATTTGAGATTTGCCATGATAACCTGAAAAGAAAAACAATTAAATTTGAATGAGAAATACTGAAAATAAGAAAATAAGACAAAAACATAAGAAACAATCAGTTTCGGCAAGCGAAACAATAGTTTCGGCAAGCGAAACAATAGTTTCGGCAAGCGACACAATAGTTTCGCTCACTAAGACATGATAGTTTCGCTGAATCAAAGACAATTTCGACAAAGAAAACAAACAGTTTCGACAAGCGAAACTATAATTTCGCTCATTGAAACTTGTTATTTTCGCAGAACAAAAGGCAGTTTCGACAAGATTAGTATAAATTAAAGAAGTTTCGCAATTAGTTTCACCAAGTATTAATTTAGTTTCGCTATTACAAATTAGTTTCGTTGTATTAAAATTAGTTTCGCTGTCCTGAAGAAAACAAGAACAAGCGAAACTGTGCAAGTTAAAGACCAGACATTGCGAAATTAAAAGAAAATATAGCGAAACTGTTAAGTTCGCCCGGACAGCATAACTTTACAGTTTCGCTGAAAAGAGGTGAACTTTCGTTCAATTTCGCAGAGGAATCAGTAGTTTCGCTGAACGAACAGCGAAACCACCGAAGAGTCACAATCCAGATTACTTAAGTGTAGATGATTTTAACCAGATTAAAGGGTGAATCAAGGTTCGAAACTCACATACGAAGCAAATATCACTAAAAATCAGTTCAAAACACTAACACAAATCAAAATCGCCAATAAAGTCACGAAGAAACCCTAAGAGTGATACTGATCGTTTTTGCGAAATTATGAGAGAAATTTCGCAAACATGACTTATATAGCAAATAGTTTCGCAAACAGCGAAACTATAAATTCGTCAGGCGAATTTACAGTTTCGTCCAGTGAAACTGTAATTTCGCTAGAAGATAACAGGTTAACAACTTATTAGCAAACCTAGCGATATTGCAGTTTCGCTGTGCGAAACTATTAGCGAAAGAATAATTTCGCACTTTTATTTTATTTTATTTTTTTTTTTTATATATATTTTTTTATTTTTTAATTTTTTTATTATTATTTTTTATTTATATAATAATTTTTTTTTATTATTTTTTTATTATTATTATTATTTTTTATTATTTTACTCAAAGGGAGCACATCACATAATGAGATCTAAAATAATCAGAGATCACATTCTCTAAATATTTTAGAACATAAAGATGATCAAAAATCATCTACCAGTCATGAGATCATACTGAATACAAGATCTGATCACAATCTGCACAGAAACAACTGAAATTAGAACAAATCAATAACGATTGCTGATATAATTGTCCACTTAAACTCATGCCTTATCCTTTTTCAACCAACAGCTTATGATTCATTTAAGGTTCGATTAGATGCTTTAGAATGCTAAGACCCCACAATCATTTGGTAAAAACCCTCACCCAACCTCAGGATTTCTTGAATTATGAATCAATCTTCATAGAACAAAGCTTGTGCATTAGTGTACAAATGATTATAAACAGAATATTTCATTCTGAGAGAAATTTATCGATAAGATGATTTGACATAATTATATCAAAATGGTGAGAGCTCCAGATCTATACTCACGTATAACAGAGGAGATAACCATTTGAACATGTGCTGATGAGAGCTCCAGGTCAGTACTATCGTACAGCAGAGGAGATCATCACTCCAGGTCAGTACTCACGTATAGCAGAGGAGATAAGCACAGACACAAGACATCTTAACACCAAACATACCAGCAGAGGGTGATGACATAACAAAGCAAAATGAACGAAAGATTCATTCTCAATCCAATTTTTGTCAGGACTCAGTTTTTGTGCAATCCAAAACGATTGAGTAAATCCAGACATTCTTAAGCATGATGTTTAATTTAATCATAAAGCTGCTGTCTACTTCATTCATCAGGCTGAGTCTATCAAGCATATCGTTAAAGAATCTGATCCATTTTCTTATCTTTTTTTTTAAAATGTGAAACAGAATCCAGTAACAGTTACTATCATTTCTCATAGAAGTACCGGTCATGTAAATAAAAATACTTAGAGAATATACAATCATTTCTCATCATGTTAAATTTCGATCTCAGAATAATGATATTACTCCCCCAAATTTTTATTTTCATATTTCTATTATTATAAGTTAATTTTATATTTTTTTTATTTTTTAAATATCAAAGAAATAGAAAATGAAAATTTAAAAAGATATTAACCCAAGCATAGAAATCAATTCATAAAAAGAGGTTTATCAAATGTTTTTGTGAAAAGATCAGCTTTTTGATTTTTTGTATCAATGGGTATAATATTAATGAAACCCTTCTCTTGAGCATCACGAATCGCATGAATTCGTGTTTCAATATGCTTTGTTCGGGAATGATGAATAGGATTTTTAGCAATTCCAATGGCAGCCTCATTGTCACAGAATAAAGGTGTATGAAGAAAATTAATCCCATAATCAATCATTTGGTGTTGGATCCAGAGAACTTGAGAGCAGCAGCTGGATGCAGCAATGTATTCAGCTTCCCCTGTAGAAAGAGAAACAGTAGTTTGTTTCTTGCTCTGCCAGGAAACCAGACAATTTCCCAAATATTGACAACCGCCAGACACAGATTTTCTGTTTAACCTGCAACCATTGGAATCACTATCAGAGTAAGCATGTAAATCAAAATTTCCACCATATGGATACCACAATCCTAGACGAGACGATCCTTTGAGATAACAAAATATTCGTTTGACAGCTTTCTCATGAGATTCCTTTGGAGCCGACTGATATCTAGCACAGTAACCAACAGCGAAAGTGATATCAGGACGACTTGCAGTAAGATACATGAGAGAGCCAATCATAGATCTAAAAAGATGAGGATCAACTGGTTTTCCATTTTCATCCGGAGTTAGACAGGTCTGAGCCGTAAAAGGAGTCATCTTAGTAGAAGCATCATCCATCTTAAATTTTGTCAGAATATCTTTAATATACTTCTCTCGATGAATAAGAATTCCTTCTTGCTGTTGTTCAACTTTCAATCCAAGAAAGAAACACATTTCACCCATCATACTCATTTAAAACCTTTGGCTCATCACTTCTTCGAACTCTCTACACAATTGAGAATTTGTAGATCCAAAAATAATATCATCGACATACACTTGAACAAAGATCATTTCACCATTCACCTCTCTTTTAAATAAGGTCATATCAATGGTACCACGAGAGTAACCATTGCTTAGAAGATATTGTGTAAGAGTCTCATACCAGATTCTGGGTGCTTGATGAAGACCATACAAAGATTTATCAAGCTTATACACTTTATCAGGAAAATCAGGATCTTCAAAGCCTGGTGGTTGACACACATATATCTCCTCATCAATGTCTCCGTAGAGAAAAGCACACTTCACATCCATCTGGTAAACTTTGAATTGTTTATGTGCAGCATGAGCAAGAAATATTCTGATTGCTTCAAGACGAGCAACTGGAGCAAAGACTTCTGTATAATCAATTCCTTCTTCTTGAGCAAAGCCTTGCACTACAAGTCTAGATTTGTTACGCACCACCACTCCCCGATCATCTGGTTTGTTCTTAAATACCCATTTTGTACCAATTGGATATTTGTTGGGAGGTAAATCAACTAAGGTCCAAACCTTAAGCTTTCTGAACTGTTGAAGTTCCAATTGCATAGACTCTACCCAACAAGGATCTTGTAGAGCAGCATGAACATTTTTCGGAACAATTTGAGAGATGAAGCATGAGAAAAGACAAACATTAATTAGACCAGATTGACTTCGCGTGCGAACACCATCAGAAACAGATCCAATCACATTATCAAGTGGATGATCTTTCAGAGTTTTGTAATCACTTGAAGGAGGAAAGATGGTTGAAGAAGTATCACCCATAGCTGGAGAAAGATAGATGAAGGTGAATCAATGATAGGTGTTGGATCAGGTAAATTAGGAGATGTAGGAGATAAAGAATCAGATAATGGAGCTTGATCAGGCATTGGAGACGAAGAGCTGACATCAGTTGAAACAACATCATTTACTAGCGAGGTGGATGGAACAGACGATGGAGATGATGAAATAATATTTGTTTGAGTACTTGGAATTGATGTGTCATCATCGAAAACTGGCAAATTAAATGAATTGAACACCGTATCGGAGTCAAAGAACCATGCAGGTTCAGATTTAACTTCAGAAGGATTGGATTCCTGCCAATCAACATAGAATGACTCTTGAACAATACGTGTTCTCTTGTTATAAACCCGGTACGCCTTTTGTGAAGAAGAGTATCCAACAAAATAACACTCGTCAGAAACAGCACCAAATTTTGTCTTTTGAGATTGAGTATTCAAAAGAGTACAAGAACAGCCAAATGGTCGAAAGAAATCAATTAGTGGCTTCCTCTTATGAAAAAGTTCATAAGGAGTCTTCACTTTATCTTTCACAATTAGCACCCTGTTTAGAACATAAGATGCACAATTGACAGCTTCAGCCCAGAAAATAATTGGTAATGAGGATTCTATCAACATTGTACGAGCAGCTTCCACGAGAGTGCGATTCTTTCTTTCTGCAATACCATTCTGCTGGGGTGTTCTTGCAGCACTAAATTGTCTCACAATCCCTTTTTGAGCACAAAATGAATCAAGAATCTGATTTTTAAATTCAGTGCCGTTGTCACTTCTTAATCCCATAACTCTTCTCTTACTGATTGATTCGATAGAAAGAATTAATTTCTGCAATTCCTCTGCAACTTCGCTTTTGTGTGCAAGAAACCTCACCCATGAATATCTTGAGAAATCATCTGTAACAACAAGACAAAAAGATTTATAGCAATTGATTTAACACTAATTGGCCCAAATAAATCAGTATGTAACAACTCAAGAGGACTTGATATGCTATTTAAAAGTTTGGGCTTATGAGGTTTCTTATGTTGTTTCCCTTTGGCACATGCCATGCATTTTTCATTAACAGAAAAATCTTTTAAAGGAAGTCCTCTAACAAGATTGTTCTTTACTAATTTATTAATTATCTTAAAATTGACATGGCCTAAGCGACGATGCCACAAGAGTGACTCAGAGGTTGATGCTTTTGAGAGAAGACAAGTTGCAGTAGCCTTTGACTCATTTGAATTCATATCAAGAAGATATGTATCATGTTTTCTTGGAGCACGCATGAGAATTAAATCCTCTGGAATGGCAATCTCTGATTTTAAAAATAAACATTCGTCAGATTTAAATAGAACAGGAATGTCTTTATCGCAAATTTGAGAAACACTCAGAAGATTAAAAGCCAATTCAGGAACATGGTTGACTTTTTCTAGAGTAAGAGAACCATTGGTAACTTCTCCTTGTCCAATCATTTTTCCACCCTTCTTATTTCCAGCAAACGCCACATATCCTCCATCTATAATCCGATAATTGGTCAACAAATCCTTTAATCCCGTCATATGCTTGGAACATCCGCTATCAACATGCCACAAACTGTGTACAATCTTTGAAGAGGATTCCTGAAATGAATTAACAAATCATTTAGCCAGGAGCAATAGGGACCCAAGATTGAACAACTTTATTTTTTAAAGAAGCTGATTTTTTACAGAAGAAATTATTAACCAATTTTGTCAATTTATTCCCAAAACAATTCCTATTAGAGGATCTTTGAATCAAAGGACAATTTTTGACAAGATGATCCTCTTGACCACACCTGAAACAATGAGGTTTGAATCTAGGTCTATGATGTGATGAGGTAAAAATAGGATCAATAATAATCTCCTCATCACATTCAGACAAACTAGAATCAACATCACTGAATGTCTCATACAACTCATGATGTTTTTGTTTATTTGAATCAGAATTTTTCTTTACAAAATCAGAACATGATTCTTCTGACAAATCAGTAAAACTTGTACCATTGGTACTAGTGTCAGATGAAGACGAACTGCATTTTTCTGATGATGTCATATTTAATGGTATGAAAGATGGAATAGGTTGAGAAAAGAACTTTTCGAAAGAATTAATTTTAAGTTGCTCAGTTGTTTTTGGAGAAACATCAGATTCATTACATTCATTACGAGAACAAAAATCATCACTATCATGATTTGAAGTACAAGATGAAATAAAACTATCAAGAGAACATGAGACATTCAAGTCTGTTACATTTGAACTAGAAACAAAAACTGAATTTAAACTAGACTTATTATCTAAAACAGACTGCTGATTTTCAGGTGTACTAGAACTAGTGCATCCAAGCCCACTAGTTGGTCCATAGTCGTAGTCTTCACGAATGTACTTAGAGTTATTCCCGACTAAACCTGCAGACATACTGTCAGTATCTGATTTGATTAAATCATTAGAAGGATGAGGAACAGGCATAGGAGAATAACAGTATGTACTAGGAGGAGGATAAACCTGTACATTTTCATAACCCAAACCTGTTTTAATTCTTGCTCCCCGTTGAGATTTACAAAGATCATCATGTTTCATTCCAGAAATAGTCCATTTATCTAACTTTGACTGAAGTTTGCTTGCTTCAAATTCAGCAAGAGCAACCCGTTCAGTCAAAGTATTAATCTCTACATTTCTTTCCAAAACAATTCTTTTTAAATGATCAGTTTCTTTTAAAGCCTCATTTAATTTCACAAAATATTTTGATTCATTCATTTTAAGTTCATCATTAATTCGTTTTAAATCCTTTTCATTATCAATTAACAAACGATTAGCCTTATAAATCCCAAAAAGTCTAATTTTGCAAGCAGATGAGCACATATCCTGTATTACCTCATAAGGAAGTCCCATTACCATCCTTTCAGCAGCTAAAGCTTTATCGCACATGCATACTGGAGTACTTGATTTCCTTTCCTCAACAGTAGCAGCCACATCATCCTTCTCTTTTCCTATCTCATCTTTTGAATTTCTTTCTTCATTTGAACCTGTAGTTTCCTCTTTCTCCTCTCCATCTGCCTTCTCTTCTTTCTCCTTTACTGAAGACTCGTTTTCTCTTTTGAATTCCTTGAACAGCACAAATCCATCTTTACCAACTTCCATTTCATCACCTTCCACAACCTCAGCAACTAACGCGTGATTTATCTCAGATCTTGTTTCTTCCACCTCTGCACTCCAATCAAAGTTTGAGATCAAGGCTGACTCCTTTTTTGAATTTCCTTCTTCCTTTTCTTTCTCTGCTGTCAATCTTGGTACTCAGTGTTACTAGGATCTGTGACAATTGGTAATGGACATTCACGTTTAAAATGTCCCAATTGTTTACAATTAAAGCACCTCAATTTTGACTTATCAAATCCTAGTTTTGAGGTAGATGATTGACCACCAAAGTTCTTTCTTCCTGTTCTTTCCATGAATCTCCGGGCTCTTAAAGTTAACATCGCCATTTGCCATTGAATGTCAGTTTCTTCTAAATCATCAGGATCAACCTGATACATATCCTCCATAGTCATTCCTTTACCTTTCAATTCTCCAGCAACAAGAGCTTCATAGCTCTGAACAAACATTCCAAAAAGAGCCATTGTTTCAGATGGAATTGAAGTTTCAGCATTGACCTTAGAATTTCCCAATTCTTTTCCAACATGACTATTACCACTCGAGAAATTACTTGTATTGCTCCCTCCTTGAATTGGATTTTGAATGTGAGAGTTTGCAGCGGATGACAACAAAGCAGCATTTTAAGAAAAACCAGATGTGGGCATCATAGTCTGGTTAAATTCTCTTCTTTTCATATCCAACTCAAAAGATTTCAACTTGTTAATGATATCCATCAGCTTATAATCTGTAAAACCTCTTTCTTGTTTGAGCATTCTCACTTGAAGACTCCACTGTGGTGGAAGAGAATCGAGAAGCCTATTAACTTGTTCACTGTTGGAGAGTCTTTCATCATACTTCTTCAGAGTGCTTGAGACGGTTAAGAAACGATTTGTAAGATCTGTCAAACTTTCATTCTTGTATCCTACAAACGAATTGAATTCCTTTTCAGCCTGAATACTCTTGTCTTTTACCAAATCTGCATTCCCATCATAGAATTCACAGAGAGCATCATAAAGAGATTTAGCATTTTTATGCTCTGCAAAACGGTTGTAGATGTCTGGAGCCAAGCAGAGAGTTAGAGCACCAAAAGCTTTTTGATCACGATCAATCAATTTCAGATCTCTTTCAGTATAAGAAGATGGGTCTTTGTTCTGAGAATCGACATCACCAACAGTAACCGTAGGTATGTGAGGACCTGAAATAATCGATTCCCATTGGTTATGATCTGTGTAGAAAAAGAAAGCTTTGAGACATCTCTTCCAATCTTCAAAATTATCTCCATTAATGAGTCTTGGAGGTCTATTAGGAGCAACACTTTCAAGATCAGCAAGTGTAAGAGTAGTTAATTTCGACATGATAGTTTCGGCAGAAATGTTGATAATTTCGCTGACAAATTCGCAGAAAAAGGTGACTTGGATAACAGTTTCGCTGAAACAATACTTTCGCAGACACTTTCGCAGAAACAGACACTTTCGCTAGCAATTTCAGCAGCACTTTCGCTTGAACAGAGACAACAATTGCTTAGTTTCGCTGCTAACTTCGCAGGAAACAAGCTTGAACTTTCGTTCAGAAATAAATTCGGCAGCAATTTCGCTTGTTGACTGATCACAAACACTAATGAACTTTCGTTCAAGGGAGTACTTTCACAGAAACTCTAGAAAACAACTTCTGATCCAAGATAACTCATAATTTCGCTGAATGATGATGACAGTTTCGCTGTAAGAACAGTAGTTTCGCTGATCGATCTCAAAACCCTTTTTCACCTCAAAATCAATCTGAAATCATCCAAAACTCAATGAATTTGAGATCTGATGATTGTAGAATCTTCCTCAATCAAGAACAAGCATAATTCAATCAATTTCCATGCCAAAAACAGCTGATAATCCAATGAAAATTGATTGAAACTAGATATTGACCAAAACCACAAAAAATCAACAAATCAAGAGCACTAAGGCTCTGATACCATATTGTTGGTCCATATGATCGATGAACAGTACAATTGATATGAGAATTTGATCAATATCAAACACTCAAGCCAAACAACAACAATTGAGAATGTATAAGATGAATCAAGACATATTTGATACTCAAATGAACAATATCACTCAATAACAACAAGCACAATAGTATTTCAATGAAGAAACTGCTTAGAATTGGTAGCTTGCAACAGAAATCCACGATTAGGGTTTTGCAAGCTTACCATACAAAGTGAAATGACAATTGTATATATAGCAGTCATAGTTTCGCTGACAGTTTCGCTACAGGCGAAACTGCCATGCCGAAACTATAGTTTCGCCTGGCAGAACACAAGTTCGCCGGGTAAACCAAAACAGCAAACTGTGAGCGAATGTATAGATTCGCTCACAGTTTCGCTGGACTGCCAAAACTGCTAATTACTAAGAAAATACAAAATGAAACTAACAAAAGTCCTATTACAATGTAAAGTAAACAACTATACTAAAGTGAGTCCAACCTAACATGATCTTCAAACCTTTTTGACCTAGAAGTTCGTTAGTCAAAACCTCATCCCTCCCTCATCTGATTTCAAAATTACTCAATAAGAAACAGTGCATTCTTCAGCATCAGCAGAAGCTACAATGCATTCTTAGCATCAGCAGAAGAAACAGTGCATTCTTAGCATCAGCAGAAGCTACAGTGTGAAACTTGATCAAGTAAAATATGACTATTCGTAGATTGGTAACCTACGGATGAGTTAGTATTTCAAGTATAATCCATTTCCATAGATTTGTAACCTATGGAAAATCAAGTTATACTTCAATACAATTTTAAAATTTCAGTTTTTAAGTTAGACATCCGCAGATGTCCTACAAAAAAACTGAAATCTGCGGAACACATAAATTCCACGGAAGAGTAATAAGAAAAGTGGGACCCACTTCATTAAATAAATGAAATAAATGTGTCCGAGGGAGTATAAATGATGTTTTTGACTTGGAATTCAATATTCACTTTTATAGAACCTTTTTGACCTAGAAGTTCGTTAGTCAAAACCTCATCCCTCCCTCATCTGATTTCAAAATTACTCAATAAGAAACAGTGCATTCTTCAGCATCAGCAGAAGCTTCAGTGCATTCTTAGCATCAGCAGAAGAAACAATTCATTCTTAGCAGCAGCAGAAGCTACAGTGTGAAACTTGATCAAGTAAAATATGACTATCCGTAGATTGGTAACCTACAGATGAGTTAATATTTAACAAGTATAATCCATTTCCATATATTGGTAACCTATGGAAAATCAAGTTATACTTCAATTAAATTTTAAAATTTCAGGTTTTAAGTTGGACATCCGCAGATGTCCTATGGAAGAACTGAAATCTGTGGAACACATAAATTTCATGGAAGAGTAAGAAGAAAAGTGGGACCCACTTCATTAAATAAATGAAATAAATGTGTCCGAGGGAGTATAAATGATGTTTTTGACTTGGAATTCATTATTCACTTTTACAGAACCTTTTTGACCTAGAAGTTCGTTAGTCAAAACCTCATCCCTCCCTCATCTTCAAAATTACTCAAATCTTAAACATCAAACAAAGCTTAAACTTGATTTTAAGTCTTAATTTCAAGGTAAATCATATCATAAACATAACTGATTGATTCATCATTTGTTTTTAACCGCTTCGTATTCTTAAATATGATGACTTAGTTCTAACATAATCTTCTTCATTCTTATGAACAGACGACTAATCGATTTGCAAGGGAGCACAATGTGTGTGCGTTCTTAAATCCTGACGACCCTTTGTCGGAAGGATACCGGGACATCATAAGATACTTACGACGATCCAGGCTCTTCTATGCTTTAACAGCAGAGCCTGTGATTCATCAAGATCATATGGTCGATTTCTGGAATTCAGCACAAATTGAGGAAGATGGAGAATCTGAAGTGATTGTGGCTGAGCTTAAGAATGAAAGACTAAGGATAGATGAGCAGACCATAATAAGGGTACTAGAGTTGGGAGAACAAGAAGTTGGTCACCCTGATGTATTCGAGAATGACTACATTGAGAAAGTGTTCTACCTGATGGGGTATGATGGTGATTTTGACAAGGGTAAGATAAAGAAAGAGAGATTATGCAAGCCATATAGATTCATATGTCACACTTATCTAAAGTGCATCTCTAACAGGAAGTCTGGGCTTGATAGATTCTCAAGGCACATTCATCTGGCATTATTGGCATCTTTGAGGGAAGGACATACAACTACTCAAAGTAAATTTTTATATGTTTGTGTGACCAAATTAGGGTGCAAAAGGCTGACAAGACGTATATGTTTCCAAGGTTCTTGCAATTAATCATCAATAATGATCTACCTGGTATAGCTAGAGATGGTGATGTGTTTGTTCAGGCATTTCTAGGTAGATCTGTACTTAATAAGATTAGTGGAAGGTATGAAGGAGAAGACATGCCTATGTTTGCTCATGTAGCTGACCCCAATGCCAACATTCCCCAAGAGCGGATGTGGGATGATCAGTAGGATAGCTCTCATGGTGACATTGAGCAAGCCTCACATTCTCCACAACCTCAATCTCCACAACCTCAATCTCCCCAACCTCAATCTCCATCCAGTCAAAACACCCAACCAATTTATCAAATTCACCCTCAATCACCAACAAACTCCAATTACAACTTTTCCAACAACCTCCTACTCATGAAAACCAATCAAATGAGAGCATATACACTGGTGAGACTGAGTTAGCCTCACCAGCAAGTACTATTCAACTGTCACTAACCAAAACTGAATCCTATGACTACTCAAATGATACTGAACCTGTCTCTCCAATCACTGATCTTCAGTAACATCAACAACAACATGAAGAGCAGGCAGATCAAGCAGCTGAGTCAAGCTCAAGCTCAGTCAGTGTAGCAAATGATGATGAGCTGGCTGCTGAACATCAAGAAGGAGAAGAAGAAAACAACTATGTTGATGTAATTCCTTATCATGAAGATAATCTAAGTGAAGATGGCATCCCTGTTATCAAAAGTTATTTGGTGGCTGAATATAACAAACTTGTTAACAAGTTAAACAAAAGAAAGCAAAGAATTCAAGAGTTGAAGGGACTGATAAAGGAAAAGGAAGATCAGTTGATAAAGCTAGAATATAGTCTGAAAAGATTAAGAGAAAACATTCAAGAAAACAATGAATTCATTGATGCTTTGCATGAGCTTGTCAAAGAACAAAAAGAGACTATTGCACATGAGAAGGCTGAAAGAGAAAAGCTTGTGTTGGAGAGCAACAAAGCTAACAAGACTCTGCAAGAACAATTTGCTCAGCTGGAAAGAAAAGATTTAGAGATTGAGAATCTGAAAAATAAGATAAGTGACATTGAATCAAGTGCTCATGCAACAAAACAATCAAAAGAGTCTGCTGAGACCTCAAAGCAAATCATTCAATACTCAAGAAAGAGGAGATACTTGGGGCCTACAAAGAAAGAAGTGATTGATGTTGAAGAATCACCTAAAAGAGCAAAACTCATATCACCTGAACACACTCCTTCAGTGGATGTTTCCATCTTGAGGCCAATTTCCCATGAAGATATTGAAAGTTATGGAGAACAGAAAGAACTTACTCTAGATGAGTCTCCCAAAGATCAAAAAGAAGCAAAGGCTGATGACCTACTGACCACTAAAGACATACTTGAAGAAAAGCCAGAATCCTCAATATTTATGACCCTAATCAACCATGGGTTTCTGTATGGCTTGGTACAGAGGTTGAATATGAATGAGATGAAGAACATGCTGAAGGAATTCAAGCTAGCAAGCTTCATAATCCCAAATTGCAACTATGAAACATTCACAACCTTTCAATCAATTCAGAGAATAAAGGAGTTAGGTCATTATGACACGGCCAAGCTCAACAAATACAATATGACCTGTTGGCTACAAGGTCATAACTACAAAATGCATGAGCTTAAGGGAAGAACAGCCGGTGAGCTAAGGAGGATGATGGAACATGTGATGAAAATAGAGCTAGAAATTGGTGTAAAGTTCTGAACTGAAGCTCCAAACCCATCCTATGAGCAACAAAGCAAACTACCAGCTGATCCTGTAACTGTTGAATCTATAGATCAGCACAAAGTGAAGGAAAAACTGATCAGAGACCCACGTGCGGTTATCTCTGGCAAAGTGTGGCCACTGGGAACAACAGTTAGAGAAATCACTAAACAAAAGTCAACCCTGATAGAGCTTTATGATCAAATCACAACTCCCAGTTTTATGGAAGAAAATAGGATTATGGCATGGATATAAGATCCAGACTGGGATTGTGTAATCATTAAGAGAACATCTGGAAGAATCCAATACTTCCATGATGTAAAAGCATTACTGAGTCTTCCTGAGAGAGATATTAAAGATTTACAAAGCTTAATCATCTCTAACTATCCAATCCATCCAAGGGGAAGAGATTTTTCTGTGTCTATGGGTAGGCTGAAGACAAAATTCATAGATGATGTGCTTAAGGAGGCTAAGAGGGAAGATGCTGAGCACAGAAAGAGAAATCAAGGAAAGAAAAGAACAACATCCAACTCCACTACTCTTGTAGATGATGAATTGTTAAAGAGGGTTAGATACAACAACAGAAATTCAGCAAGTCTAAAAAGCTTTGAAGGAAATCAATATACATATCCTATAACAGAATGGGGATATGTTGAGAAAACAAAAGAATTGGTGCTACTAAGGAATGCTAAAGGGAAGAAAGCTGATAAGATAAGAATTATTGACCCTGTGGAGATCAAATTGCTTCACCTAAGCTATGCATCATATCTACATGACAAATTCTTCCCAAAGCTAACTAATGAAAGAGCATAGAATGACCTATGTCTATATGTGTATATGATTCAAGTGATTGACAAATTGCACGCAAATGCATACAAGAGAAGAAGACATGAAGCTGGACTGCTGAAATGATCTACATTTAAAGAAGTTTCAGAACTGAGAATCTTAGATGAAGATGAGCTCGAAATAGTGCACAATCAAAGTGTAGTGGAAACACTTACTACTGAAGAAGATATGCTGGGATTGAGCTTTGAGATACTTCAAAGGATATGCAGAATGGAGATCAAGTACAAGTATGACGATCAAAAGGATGCAGTATCATACTTTAACAAGAAAATGGTGTCAAGGATGAAGGAGCTCTTAGTGTTGGAGAACTGATCATAAGTGTCTAAGCCTAAAGGGGAGTATTGTTAGATCTAGGAACAATAGATCTAGATCATTTTGTATAGGCTTAGAACTTGATTGAAAATTGTAACGAATATTTGTAAATCATTATTATGATGTATGTATGTATATACGTTAACCCATATATATGTGTTAATTTGTATGTATGATTACAGGACCAAACATTAGACTTGATCAATTTCTGGAATTGACTAAGTGTAAGAAACATCTACGGATGAACAAACTTGTTCTTCCGTAGATATGAAATGCATCCAAGGAATTCCTACTAAAGAACACCATTACAGACAACCACGGATGAACAACAATACAATGAAGATTTCAAGTGAAGACTCATGCGGAAAGCACACTCCTGTGGAAGACAACTTTGCTGTGGAAGACCAAACACTTGTATTTAAATGATACAAGTAACCCAAGTCAACAAGTTAACAAGTCAATCACGAATTCTAAGAGATTCGTTATTTCCTTAACAGAAACACGCGTGTCTATAAATATGAGTCCTAGGTTTCATATCAAAGGACGAGCAATAGACGGCGACACTAGGAATAACAACCATCACATCAGTTCACACAACAAACACAAAACCCTAGCTACCGTCACATCAATACATCATAAACCTCAACACGTTCGAAGCAATTATTGTTTATAGCATTCATTATTTGTTTCATCTGTAACCATTAACAAGTTTTAATGAAATACTTTTGAATCAAATCTTGTTCGTTTATTTAATGTGTTGATATCATTGAGTGTTTGTCGTTAATATTCATTGGTTTTGTTTTTCAATAACTAATCAATTAAACAACGATTAATGATCATTCCACAATCATTAACTGGATTCCAATCTAACATTGATAATTCCTGATTGCGATCCTTGGATTCACACTAATCCATAATTTCACTAGAAGAACTAACAGTTTCTCTAGACGAACTCACAATTTCTCTAGACGCATAAAAATGACGATCCAGCTCGTTTTTGACCCAAAACTTCAACTTTTTATATACAAATCCTTAGTTTTTCATCCATGAACTTATATCTAGGATTTTTACATGATTTCATGCATAAAAACATGACTTTTGTATGATTCTTTGCCACCCCAAAACCCTAGAATCCGGGTATGATCTAAAGAGGCGTTTGAATGATGATTCTTACCTTGATTCTTGCTCTTTTCTTGTGGTTTGATGCCCAAAACACAGATATTCAATCATTTGATCAATAAATCCTCAAATCTTCACTTTTTTCAACTTTCTCTCTTTACACTCTCTCTCTAGAAAGTTGGTTGTTTGAGTTGGAAATGAGGATGAATATGTCTGATTTATGTTTATATACCAGGTGTTCACGAGACTTTAAGCTCATCTAACACACAACCCGTAAGGTTAATTTGGTCCATAATCCATTTTCTTGTTATTTATATTAAATAACCCCCGACTAAGCCTAGTATTATTAACTGGCTCGTTTCGACTTTTTCTAGGGCATTATAATAAAATACTATCCTAGATTAGGTAGTCATGACATGTCCATGACAAGAGTCTTGTTTCGTACTTTCGGTCAATCTCAAGGATTAGACCCCAGTATACATAGGCTAGCTAGGACCCATACAGTTGAGCTAACAACACACGTGTTATGGTCTTCCTTTCATTTTTCTTGCAAAACTTTCGTTCGTTTATTAGGTTCCACTTTTCATTAGCATTATCTTTCCCTTTTCTTTACATAGAACTTTACTTATTACACATAAAGCATTCAAGTAAAGCTTAGATAAAATCTTTTTGATTTTCAGAGAAAGTAGTTTAAGGCATCATAATACATCATAAAACTTATAAAAAATCATAAGTAGGCACATTCGTATCACTTAACCTATCAAGCACTAGCTTAACTGCTCATCCAACTTCCCGTACAGTAATCATACATCCTACGGCTAACACCTCAAAAGTCAAATAGTTAAACATTTAACATCACAAAGGTATGCATAACAACCCCAAAAACCATTGAAAACTTGTAAAAGAGGGGCTAGAACTCACCTGGTCTCCGCAAATAACTTCACCTAAAATATTCTCACATTGCACAGACTACATATGAGTTGACATACAAACAGGTGAGTTTTGTTGACAGTTTCTCTGCTAGTTTCGCATGGCAGTTTCACGTAACTTTCATTGAAATTTATGTCTCCGAATCCATAGTTTCACTGAAAGAACTGATAGTTTCTCTGGAAGAACTGACAGTTTCTCTATACGAACTCGCAATTTCTCTAGACACATAAAAATGAAAATCCAGCCCATTTTTGACCTAAACTTCAACTTTTTATATACAAATACTTAGTTTTTCATCCATGACCTTATATCTAGGCTTTTTACATGATTCCATGCATAAAAACGTGGCTTTTATATGATTCTTTGCCATTTTTCAAAACCCCAAAACCCCAAAACCCTAAAATCCTAGATTAGGTACTCATGACATGTCCATGACTTACCTTTTGTCACCAACTAAAGTTGGTAACTATACTAACTAATAAAAGATAAACAATGGACTAAAGTATAGTCAACTACATGAGCGTGGGAAAGCACCATGCAGTATATCAGAGATGGCAGCGGGTCTCAGACGGGCCATACTTATGTCCACTGGTTCATAGTTGGTTCTTTTGAAGTTTAACTAGCTTCGAAAGACTGAGTTCTTCTGAGACCTTTTATACTTCAGAAGAATCATCTTCTTTCGAGACTTCTTCAAGTCATTGTAACTTTTTCCTTCGGAAGACATTGTCTTGAATCTTCTAGGTGTTTGTACTTTGGAAGGAGAACTACTTAGTCTCGGAAGACAGAGTTCTAGCTTTGGAAGTTCTTCATACTTCAGCTTTGAAAGATCTTCGACCTGTCTTACGAAGAGCAGCTTTGTCTTCGAAAGACTTCTTCAGTTATACATAAAATATATTCTAAGTGTTGTTTTGGTTGCACCAGCCTTATATATTCTAAGAGCAGCTTTGATACCAATTGCATGATAGTTGTTGGTCTCTCAACAAAATTTCTATCTCTCAAACTCACTTGAACTCACTCGAATAATGAAGCAGAATCTCTAACTAAGTTGATAATAATATAACAAGTTAATGAACACAAGAATGGTTTAAAAGATACTTGTATATATTACTTCTCAACTCAATGTTACAAGAATCTTACAAGCATAACTAAATGAGTTACAATGAGAAACAATATATATTACTATCTACATACAATTATAATTGGATGACCAACTAGAACTTACAACTAGACAAATACTACATTGCTAGAAGTAAAGCATCTAAGATAAAATACTATCCTAGACTAGGTAGTCATGACATGTCCATGACTTACCTTTTATCACCAACTAAAGTTGGTAACTATACTAACTGATAAAAGGTAAACAATGGATTAAGGTATGGTCAACTACATGGGCGTGGGAAAGCACCATGCAGTATATCAGAGATGGAAATGGGTGTCAGACATACCATACTTATGTCCACCAGTTCATAGTTGGTTCTTCCGAAGTTTAACTGGCTTCGGATGACATGCACCATTTGTTGTGGCCCTCTGAAGAGATTTTCCTCTTCTTCTTATTTGTTTGCTCTCATCTTCAACTATTCTTCAGTCTTTGATTTCTTCGTGTGCTCAGCAAGATGAAGGCTGCTTAAATGTTTTCTGATGTGAGCAACTACTTGAGAGTTGGAGGGGTTGGAGAATTGTTTTTCTCCTTACTCAGCAATGTCAAATCTGTCGAAATGTAGAAGAGATGGCGTATCAAGTCTATTGACTTTACCATTCTCTCTTTCCATAACAAAGCTATGAGAAGGTTCATCAAACCTCCACTGGATAAATTGTCTTCTAGAATTGAGGGGCTTAGTTGGTAGCTTGTCCCCTTTCCTAGTATCCAACAGAGTCACCAATCTTCTTCTCAACTTCTTTTCTTCTTCCTTGAGTGTATCTAAGTTGGTTGCTAGAAGTTGAATAGCTTGGTCCAGTGTTGTTATACATGCAAATTTAAGAGGTGGTTGATGGTTGTTCTGCTGGTATACTCCCACAAGTCCTAGAAGATATGCCAGTGAAGACTGCTGAATAGAAGACAAGTGTTAGCTATCTGCATTTGTCTATGCGGATGACCAAAGAACAAATGTTGACAAGTGTTTGTTCATCCGCATATACAAATACAGATAGTGACAGGATCAGCAATCACAAGTTTGAGGTATAATAGTGTAATGCAGCGGAATGAAGAGATGAATTAGTCAAGTTATAGCAAGAGAGTGTTATTTGTAACAAATACGAGAGAATATTTTCTGTGATTTGGAATGTTTCAATAATGCTCAATATTATTGCTCAATCATTCATGGTTACAATAAGGTTGGCACTCCTTATATAGAGTGCAATCACTGCTGTAATCACGGGGTGGTGATTACTAGCAGATCTAGTACGAAAATAACTACTTCTTAACAAACTACTGAAATGTTCACAACTACTGAGAACATGTCAGAGTGTTAAGTATAAAACATGAAACTACTGAAAAAGAAAACTACTGATGCTACAACGACTGAAGAACAAACTCTTCAGTCGTTTTACAAAACTACTGAAAATAGAAAATAAAAACTACTGAAAGCAAACCGTCACAACTACTGAAGAAGTCCTCTTCAGCTGTTGTGACAACATCTTCAGATTTTGTCTTCAGCACTTGTGTCTTCAGACTTTGTCTTCAGCACTTGTGTCTTCAGACTTTGTCTTCAGCACTTGTGTCTTCAGACTTTGTCTTCAGTATTTGTGTCTTCAGACTTTGTCTTCAGATGTTGTCTTCAGCTGATGTGGACTTCAGTAGTTGTTGTGACGTCTGTGGGACTTAAAGGTTTTCTGATCCGGCTCATTGGTTCTTTTGGTCCAACAAACTCCCCCTGAACCAATGCAGCCAAAACCTTTAACTTTATTGAGGTCCCACTTATTGTTGGCAAAATGGATGGTCTTTTTCCTTCTTGATCAGTTGAGAAGATGACCCATATAAGCACCGGCCTGGAAGTAAGTCCCTGATAATTTGGTTGGCAAAGTGTGGATAGGAGCTCTGTATTGGGGAATTGGACACTGAGCTGTTCCCCCATCCATGAAACTTACTTCCCATGTATGAGCCTGTAGGATTCTCTGGTGTATGCTCTGAGAAACATGATTTGTTCTTCCATAGTGAGATTCTCTGGTTCACCATCGAATAATCCTTCACGCCCATACAGCTCTGAGATGTATTTGGCCTGTTTGCCATTTTTGAGCTCAACCGTTGTGATCTGTCTGTAGGCAAACTCATCAGGATGATTACCTTCGAGTAACAGACTGAGCTCATTCTGTTTGAAGTTCTCAAGCTTCTTGTAGACTAACCCCTTCTTGATCACTCTGTTCTCTAACATCTTTTGGGGTGGCTGTTTAGTCTCATAAGCTTTCTTGAAGTCTTCAACAATCTCCCAGGGTGATACTACAAGGACCACTGTGATCTCTTCATCTACGATCCTCTTTATCTGGCCCTTGTATCGTGCAGGAATATCCTTCTTCACAATTCTGTGAGCCACCCTAGGATCAGGCCACATCCTCACCTTTTCTTTCTGATATTGAAATGTGTTGGCGAGGGTGTACAGTCTCAGAGCTTCTTTCTTCATACTTATTATTGATGAGGAGGCAGCATAAGTTTTATCTATACTTTTTAGCATCTCCTCATCATGAAGCCTTTGCATTTGCTCTTCTTCAATCTTTACCCTCACAGTTTCCATCTGTGAGGTGGGAGTGATGGGCATAGGTTTGGCTTTGGGTAAAGTTAGGACTGCAGAAAGAGGCAGCCTATCTTCCTCCTCATCATCCTCTTCTTCTTCTTCTTCTAGCCTCAACATCCTTCTCTTCTTCTTCTTGGATGCATCATCGGCTGTTGGTTTTGAGGGTAAAGGAGTTGGTTTAATGGGTTGTGGTAGTGGTGATTTTGAAGTTGTGGGTTTTGCAGGTTGTTCTAGCATTCTTGTAATGAGTGAGGCTTTGGAGTATTTTGCTAGTTCATTTCTTTTTCCAGCACCTGCTTCATTTAAGGCTTCAATCACTAATCCCTTTGTATATGCTTCAGACGTACAGATCTTGGTGGTTATAGCCAAGATACTGTCCCTGGTCCATGACTTAATCTCTATCAATGATCTTCCAAGATACTTAGCAATAAATCTGATCATGATCTCCAGTCTTTCTCTCTCTAGCACATCATAGCTTGCCCATCTTGAGTTAATTTCTTCAACTTCAAGTCTTCTAATCTCTGAGTCAAGCTGTGCAGTGTCAAACCCTTGTCTGTATAGTTGGTCAATAATGGAGTCCATAGATTTGCTATGTGTAGCATCCGCCATTTTGACCATCTCATCAAGCTGGAGTTCTTTTTCTTTCCTCTCTATCTTCCTCTTCTTGTATGTGATGTGAAAGTCTTTGTGACTTTCACTCACTTGATCAGTGTCAGCTCCCTTCACATACTCTTTCTCCTTCTCAGTCTCTTTCTCAACAACCTCTTCTTCCTCCTGGTCTCTCTCTATCAGTATGCGCTTCCCTTTGTCTTTACTGACTGACTCTCCCCCTTTTTGGTTGCATTGGTTGCAAGGGTTTGAGTAGTAGAAAGGCTTGTGCTCATAATCTCCTCCACTAGTGGCTGTAGAATTGAGGGAAGTTTGTCATCCAAGGTTTTGATCACAATGTCAGTGATCATTGGGGTGATGAGAGGTAGGGATTTTTGGAATATAGCAGCTGTTTGCTCAGAGGGGTTCTGTCCCTGAGAAACAGTGCCAGAAGGAGAGGCTGGTGGATTGAATGTTTGTAGTGGCTGAGTGTTTAGGAGACCTTCAGGTGAAGGTGCCATCTGTGGGTGTATGGTGGTATCAGATGGACTTGCTTCTTGAGAGAATTGGTCAAGTAGTCTTTGTAGTCTACTGACTTCTTCCTCAAGAATTGTGTTCTGGGCTAGAACATCATAAAAGAAGCCCAGGTCATCATCAGCAGATGCTGAATCACCTGACCTCTTGCTAGTAGCAAGATGTACATGCTCTGGGTGTAGACCAGATGTAGCATGTGCCCCTTTTTCTTGGAACTGGGGACTTCCAGCCTCAGGACGATGTCCTTCATCAGCTGTTGCCTCTAATGAGGTCTTAGCCATGTTACCAGCCTCAGTCTGATCATGTGCTGATGCAGAAGAGGTGGCAGCCTCATCAGATATTCTTGTCTCCGTATCTACACTAGGAGACTGAACATTTAAACCCCTGTGCTGTGGGTTGTCAGAAGCATGTTGATCCTCTTCCTCAATATCTGTGGTTTTCCCTTTAGATGGTTGTCTGGGAGGAGGAGAGGCATGCAGCTGAGTCAGCACATTTGCAATTATAAGTGTTGGACTTTGGGGGGCATTTTCATTGGGAGATGGGGTATTATGCACCTGGGGAGAATGGTGAGTTTCAATGGCAATCTCCTCAAATGAGGAAGATTCCAGATTTGTGGGTACCCCTTTATGGTTGCTTCAGGTTCCTTTTGAGAGGAATCCTGAGCGGCTGTGGCTGGGTGAGTCTCTGATACTACTGGGGGGTTAACACCAGTGAGTATAGCCTGTCTTTGTGGTACAGGAGCATCTTCAGGTGACTCATCTTCCTGAATAGCTGTTTTGGTTCGTTTTGTTTTTGGTTTGGTGGGGACTTTGGATTTTGTGGTGGTGGCTGTGGGTTCCAGCTGCGTGGGTTTGCGCAGCTTGGCAGCCATTTTGAGTGATTGGTCAGAGTTGTGCCGGGAGTATACTTCAGGCAATACAGCCATAGCAGGGACTCCCAGGCCAACAAGTCCCTCAGCTTGAAGCTGGTTTTCAATTATGGCCATTATAAACCGAGGATATAGTATCCAACGGTTAGAAAGTTGTTTTTGGGCCATATCCTTGAGCTCTAAGAATAATATTTCAGAAAAATTTAAAGGTTGTTGCTCAAGGATAGAGTACAATACCTGTTGCCACCTTGTGGACATTTGATCCCATGATGAAGTCTTTGGAGCCAGGCAAACATTTACCATATGAAAGATAAGCCGTTCAGCATCCTGGAAATGTTTCTTCAATATGGTAGAGGCACTCAGATTGCCTTCATATCCATGGTGGGCAAAGGATAGATCAGTGGTGCCCTTTGGATAGCTGGTTGGGAAAGTGGCATCATCCAGGTTGAGGGTTTGGCGAAGAATCTCTGGATTGATAACCACCTTTTGGCTATGGACGAACGAATGAAGTGACTCTGTGTCATTCTCCTCAGAGACAAGAGTGACGTTCGTCCAGAATTGGCTAAGGGATTCGGCATATATGGTGGGGTTTATGAGGAAGGCTGTTTGGTAAGGTGACTGGACCATTAAATCAATGGCGTTATGAAACTTGGTCCAGAATGGTGATTTAGTAAGGTGAGCGACACAGTTGTGTCGAGGTTTTAGTTGCATGGTCGCCATGGATGAAGAGAGGGTACAGAGTTTTTGAACGTTAGGTTTGAGAGTGAAGGTAAGAAAAACTCTGGTGAGATAAGGGATTTATAGGGTAGGGTTATGAACCGACTGAAGGTTTTTGGTGAGTCATCATTTGCTGAAACTGATGACGTGGCATCAACTTTTTGAGGTTGAAATGACTGACCGTATTGGTGTGATCATCAGTTGTTATAAAACAACTGAAGACTTGGTTTTAACTGTCAGACATTGAAACAGCTGAAGTCTTTGATTTTGTCTTCAGTAGTTATAAAACTACTGAGGACAATTTCGACTTCAGGTGGTGAAACAACTGAGGACATGGTGTTTGTCATCAGTAGTTGTGTAACTACTGAAGACAGTGGTTTTGTCATCAGTTGATGTAAACAGCTGAAGACGTAGCGGTAGTCTTCAGTAGTTGTAAACTACTGAAGACATAGCTGTGGCTTCAGTTGTTTAGAAACAGCAGTTGGAAAAACAACTGAAGAGGAATTGCTCATCAGCTGTTGTCGTCAATTCTTAGCTTTTCAGCTGTTTCAGTCTGACCTCTACATTAAAATGTTTCATTGGTCATCAGTACTTATCTGCATTTCTGACATCAGCAGTTGTAGTTACATCAGCTGTTGTGATTTCATCAGCTGTTATAACTACATCAGCTGTTTTAACAAATGAAGTACTTATATATGACATGGTTACCAATGATCATCAGTATTTATTACTGAGATTATCGGTAGTTGTCATTTATTCTAGCTGCAGCATACCAAGCCTTAACACCAGGTTGTGGAAAGTTGAACTATCCAAAGGCTTAGTAAAAATGTCTGCAAGCTCATCAGCACTAGGAACAAATTTTGGATCAATCAGACCTTTTTCAAAACAATCTCTAATAAAGTGATGTCTGATTTCAATATGTTTAGTCCTAGAGTGCTGGACAGGATTCTTGACAATACAAAGAGCTGAAGAACTGTCCATTAACAATGGAGTCTTAGTCTCAGTTATGCCATAATCCAATAATTGGTTTTGAAGCCATAATACCTGAGATGTACAACTTGCAGCAGCTATGTACTCGGCTTCAGCAGTTGATGTAGCAACTGAAGTTTGTTTCTTACTCTGCCAAGAAATCAAACAGTTGCCTAGGAATTGGCATCCACCAGAAGTTGATTTCCTGGTCAATTTACACCCTGCATAGTCACTGTCAGAAAAAGCAACTAATTTACCAGAATGTCTAGTAGAATACCATAAACCTAGAGATGGAGTGCCTTGCAAATATCTAAAGATCCTCTTGACTGCAATCAAATGAGACTCCTTAGGTGCAGCCTGAAATCTAGCACAAACACATGTAGCAAACATAATATCTGGTCTAGAAGCTGTTAGGTACATCAAGGACCCAATCATACATCTGTAAAGTGTTTCATCAACCACTTTACCTTTCTGATCTGTATCCAGTTGTGTGGTGTTGCACATGGGAGTAGAACAGGGTTTACAATTTTGCAAATCAAATTTTTCCAAAAGATTTTTTGTATATTTGGACTGATGAATGAAAATTCCATCAGCCTTTTGTTTGATTTGCAAACCCAGAAAAAATTGTAATTCCCCCATTGCACTCATTTCAAACTTTTGTTGCATCAGCTTTGTAAAGTCATCACACAACTGTGGATCAGAGGATGCAAAAATAATATCATCTACATAAATTTGAACAAGTAGATTATGCTGCCCTGCTTTCTTAATGAATAAAGTTTTATCTATGGTGCCTCTAGTAAAATTATTTTTAAGAAGAAAGTTTGATAATGTCTCATACCAGGCCCTAGGAGCTTGTTTCAACCCATAAAGAGCCTTATCAAGCTTATACACCCAATTAGGATGTTTGTTGTCCTCAAAACCTGGTGGTTGACATACATAAACCTCTTCTTTAATTTTCCCATATAAAAATGCACTTTTGACATCCATTTGAAAAACTTTAAGATTTTGATAAGCAGCATAAGCTAAAAACAATCGAATTGCTTCCAGTCTGGCTACAGGAGCAAAGGTTTCATCATAATCAATACCTTCTTCTTGTGCAAACCCCTGAACCACCAGTCTGGCCTTGTTCTTAACAATAAGCCCATTTTCATCAGTCTTATTCCTAAACACCCATTTAGTGCCTATTGCACACTTACCTGGAGGTAGAGGAACAAGTTCCCACACTTGCTGTTTCTTGAACTGAAGAAGCTCAAGCTGCATGGCATCAACCCATCCATTGTCTTTTAATGCAATGTGATAATTCTTTGGCTCTTGCTGACTGATGAAGAGAGCATAGAAGCAGAAATTTGACAATTGACTTCTTGTTGATACACCAGCAGTGATATCACCAATGATTTGAGACATAGGGTGATTCTTCAGATCTTGATACACAATGAGATCAGTGCAAGTGTTTGTAGCAGGCTCAGCAGCAACAGATGGTGATGGTGAAGAATTTCCTTGAAACCAATCAGTTGATGGTAGTTCAAAGGAAGTTGAAGTTGTAGAAATCTCATCAGCATTTGTTGTGGATTGTGCTGCTGGAGCTACAGGAACATCAGGTCTAGCTGAATCAGGCAGTTGATCAGTAAATCTGAAGAGGTGAGTACTGCTATCATCATCATCAGCACTAGCAGTACCACCAGGTGGAGAACTGTTGACATGAGCAACAGCTGGAGTTTGATGAGGAGCATATTGCAGTATGTCCAAATCAAATATCTCCACAGGATTTTGTGGAATCTTGTCCTTTGGAGATTCATTAAACTTAACATGTAGAGTCTCTTCAACTATCTTTGTTCTACAGTTGAAGACTCTGTATGCTTTGCAAGTTGATGAATAACCAACAAAATATCCTGCATCCACCTTAGAATCAAATTTCTGGAGTTGATCCCTTGTGTTGAGAATGAAACAAGGACATCCAAAAGCTCTAAAGAATGAAATTAGAGGGGCCAAATGATGAAGAACTTCATATGGAGTTTTCATCAACCTCTTATTCACTAGAGCTCTATTTTGGACATAACAAGCGGTATTGATAGCTTCAGCCCAAAAAGTCATTGGCAATCCAGAGTCAGCCAACATGGACCTTGCAGCTTCAATAAGGGTCCTGTTCTTTCTCTCCACTACTCCATTTTGTTCAGGAGTTCTTGGAATGCTAAAATGCCTCTTGATTCCCTTTGAGAGGAAGAACTCATCAAGTGTGTTGTTTCTAAACTCAGTTCCATTATCACTTCTAACACACTTGACTGAGAGGGAATACTGCTTCTCAACATACAACACAAAGTTGATAATCTTCTGAGGTGCTTCATCCTTTGAATGCAAGAAGAAAGTCCATACAAATCTAGAGTAATCATCCACAATTACTAGACAGTATTTCTTCTTAGCCATACTCATCACTCTCACAGGACCAAAGAGATCCATATGAAGAAGTTGTAAGCAGGCTGTGGACTTAGGTTCTTCTATGGAAGGAAATGAAACTTTGTGCTGTTTTCCTTTTAGACAAGCAGTGCAGTCATCTTCACATTTGAACTCCTTCATGGGCAATCCCCTTACTAAACCATGGGTAATCAGCTGATTTATGTTTTTGAGATTAACATGACTCAGCCTTCTATGCCATAGTGTAGATTCTTGAGGGGAAGCCTTGGAAAATAGGCAAGGATGGCCTTTTAGATCTATTTTCTTAGAAAGATCTAAGGCATACACTCTACCAGTCCTGTTGGCCTTAAGGAGAGTGTGTTTATCCAACACCTTGTCAATCAAACTCAGAACTTTGGATGACAGAATCCGGCAGTTCTGACTTGTGAAAAGAGCAACATGGCCTTTGTCACACATTTGACTGACACTCAAGAGGTTGTACTTGAGATTTTCCACATGGTTAACATCATCAAACTTTATTTCCCCATTGGAAACAAAGCCTTTGCCGATGATGTAACCCTTTGCATCATTGCCAAAAGATACAAATCCCTTCTTTCCTTGAGAGTAGTCATTAAGAAGTGATCTGTTTCCTGTCATATGCATGGATCCTCCACTGTCTACATACCAGATGCCTCTGTGGCATGTTGAAGAACCCTGCAGAACAAAGCAAATTAGTTAGATTTTGAGACCCAAACCTTTTTGGTTTTGGGCCTATTCACATCAACAGATGGTGGACTAACAAGTTTGCTAGAAATAACAGCTTGAGAGGAAGAAGATGGTGGAAAAGAGGAATCCTTTGGCTTGGACCTCCTTTTCTGTGGATTCAACATAGGAGCATCTAATTGGTTGACTCTTCCCAATAGATGTTGAACCATCATAACCAGCTGTGTCTGATTTTGTGATAGAGCTTTCAGCTCTTCAGACACATTAGGACTGGAGTTTGATAAGTTCTTATGTTGCACCTTCTTCTTTTGAGCAACCTCAGCTGTTACCTGTTTAACCCCTTCCTTTTTGGATTTCTTTTTGGACTTGGGGATTACAGGATTTGATGTTGCTGGTACAAATGTGGCTTTAAACTCATTTTTCATTTTTACCATTTTCTCTTTAATTTCATCTTTATTTTTGAGTTTGGATCCTCTTTTGTACCAACAATCATCAGTGAGATGATTAAACAAACCACATACTTCACATGGTTTATTTTTCATCTTTTGTTGATCATCAACTAAAGAGGATGAAACTACTGAAGACTTGCTCTTCAGTACTTTGGAAGCACTATTTGCTTTCTTGGCTTCCTCTTTAGTAGTTTTCAAACTCTTTCTACTGACAGTTTTCTTCTTTTCAGTGCTGTCAGTAGTTGGAGCTTGAACTTCAGGAGTTAAATCTTGCTCTCCAGTCCTTTCAGGACTTTCTGACATAACTCCTGAGTTGACCAACTCTTTGATCATGTGAGTGTCAGCAATTGAACTATCAATATTAGCTGATAAGTTCTGAGAGGGCTTATTGCTGACTTCAACTTTTGATGATGCTTTATCAGAAAGTGAATCACATGATGAGGTGGATTGGTTATTGCTTTCTCCATCAGATTTCACCTCTACTCTTGGAGTAAAATCTGTAGGAGGAGCAGTGTGATTATAACCAATGCCAAACTTCACATTGGAAGCTGATTGCTTACTAAGAAGCATCTCAAAACCTTTGCATGATTTCACCCATCGATCACACTCTACTTGGGTGACTGCAAGGGTTTCTTTAAGACTTTTCTGGTCCTCCAGAATAACCTCTAGCTTAGCCTTTTCATCATTTAATTGGCATTTAAGCTTATAAATCTCATCATTTTTATTATTAATCACAGACTCATACTCAGCTTGTCTTTTGGAAATAGTTTTCTCAAACTCAAGTTTTTCATTTATTAATGCTACATTTGCCTCTCTAATAGAGACAAAAGCAGCAATGCAAGATTCAGAACATAACTTGGCTTTGGCTTCTGAAGATACCTGAGTTACCTGTGAAGATGATGCAGTTGAGCAGGAACCCTCAGTTGATTCCAGAGCCATAAGTGCCAGATTTCCAAAAGGACTATCACCACCATGTTGATCAGTACTTGTGAACAATTGTTCATGACCAGACATGTCATCTGGCAAGCTACTCCAATCAACAACTTCTGGGGTGAAAAGCTGTGTTGTTGAGGCTGAGGGGGTTGATGAGATGGTTGAGGTTCTGGAAGTGCATGAGGTTGTGGTACCATAGGAGCTTGAACTGACTGGTTTGTGGCATGTAATAACACGGGTAAGGATAAGGCATTTGACCCTGAGGAACAAAATATGCAGGAGATTGTAGTTGAGACTGATGACCAGAATTGACAGGATGTTGCCCTTTGTTTTGTTGACTATTGCTAGGAAAAGTCACAAAAGGTGCAGAGGAATTAGATCCAGATGATCTACATTCTCTAGCAAAGTGTCCAAGCCTTTGGCATCTGTGACACCTCAACTTACTCTTGTCAAAACCAACTTTGGTTTTGCCAGAGAGTCCTGGGAACTTTCTTCCAGTTCTTTTATAGAACTTCTGAGATCTGATATTTATCAAGGCCATTTGGCTCAAAATATCCATCTCTTCTAAGTCATCATCAGCAATCCCCTTGAGATCATCCATGATGAAACATAGATTGTCATTATTACACCCAGAAAATTGACTATCAACACTCACAAATGCTGAATCAGAAATATTTGAAGAGAAATCAATATGCTCATCATACTGGCATTCAGATGAAGCATATTCTGACTCATGACTAACCAGAGCAGTATTGCCTGGTACAAAGTCCTCAGTGAGCTTACCAGATGAAGACAGTTTTCTCTTTTGTTCTATCTCTCTCTCAAATGTGAGTAGTTTCCCATGAAGTTGGGTGAGAGATAGTTTGTCCAAATTTGCACTGGAGCGTAGGACAATGGTATATGTGTCCCATCTCTCAGGCAGTGATCTGAGAAATCTGTTATTCATCTGAACATTAGTGTACTCATGTTTGACCATTTTCAATTCAGAGATCAAACAAGAGAACCGCTCAAACTGTTGAGTCAGTGTCTCACCCTTCCTATGAGAGAATGTCTCATATTGTTGGGCAAGGATCTCTCTATTATTTGCCAAGACCTCATCTGTTCCTCCAAATTGTTCTTTCAAGGCATTCCAGAGGTCATGGGCAGATTCATAGTGCATTAACCCAGAATAAATTTCATTTGGTAGCGCCATGGCTAGAATTCCATGAGCTTTTGCATCTATCTCAAATAATTTCTTATCTTCATCTGAGTATTGATCCTTCCTCTTCGGAACCATTTGATTGGTTTCCGGGTTATTCACCATAGGCTTATGTGGACCATGTACCACCGATGTCCAACAACCTGAACTGTTAACAGACAGGTGATGGAGCATACGACGTTGCCATATGTTATACTCATTCCTAACCAGCATTGGAGGCTTGGTTGAGGAACCAGTATTGTGAGGATCATTGGAAGGAGTAGTCATTTTGAAACCAAACAATTTTATTCAAGCAAAAATTTTGACACACCACAACAAACTCAATGAAAACCGAGAATAAGTCTCAGGATGAATGATTAAAACACAGAAAATTCACTCTCTTTACAGTTTCTTGCAAAAGGATACTAATTCACTCAAACTTGGATCTTGAAGAGCAGTTTCAATGATCAATTATTAGATCGATCAATGATTAACCAGCTCTGATACCATTTGACAGGATCAGCGATCACAAGTTTGAGGTATAATAGTGTAATGCAGCGGAATGAAGAGATGAATTAGTCAAGTTATAGCAAGAGAGTGTTATTTGTAACAAATGCGAGAGAATATTTTCTGTGATTTGGAATGTTTCAATAATGCTCAATATTATTGCTCAATCATTCATGGTTACAATAAGGTTGGCACTCCTTATATAGAGTGCAATCACTGCTGTAATCACGGGGTGGTGATTACTAGCAGATCTAGTACAAAATAACTACTTCTTAACAAACTACTGAAATGTTCACAACTACTGAGAACATGTCAGAGTGTTAAGTATAAAACATGAAACTACTGAAAAAGAAAACTACTGATGCTACAACGACTGAAGAACAAACTCTTCAGTCGTTTTACAAAACTACTGAAAATAGAAAATAAAAACTACTGAAAGCAAACCGTCACAACTACTGAAGAAGTCCTCTTCAGCTGTTGTGACAACATCTTCAGACTTTGTCTTCAGCACTTGTGTCTTCAGACTTTGTCTTCAGCACTTGTGTCTTCAGACTTTGTCTTCAGCACTTGTGTCTTCAGACTTTGTCTTCAGCACTTGTGTCTTCAGACTTTGTCTTCAGATGTTGTCTTCAGCTGATGTGGACTTCAGTAGTTGTTGTGACGTCTGTGGGACTTAAAGGTTTTCTGATCCGGCTCATTGGTTCTTTTGGTCCAACAATGTCTAAACAAATGTTGTCATTTTTTTTTCATCCGCATTAACTAATGCAGAGGTTCAAAAGACAAATGTGCTAAGTGTTTGTTCATCCGCATTTGTCTAGGATTATGTCCAAACACTAATGCTGAAGTCAAGAAAGAAATGCTGATGAAGAACAAGATATTCGCACTAGACAATGCGGATGAACAGAAGAAATACTGATTAGTTTTGTACTTAGACTAGACTTTTGATGTTTAGTTTCAGGGTAGATTAGTCATTTTTTACAAGCCTTTTGTCAGCTTACAAATAGAATAGAATACCCTACTTCGATTGTCTTATGTATTAGAGGTGTCAAGTTACTGTTTTCTTGCTAAAACCCTATCATTCATTTTAACTTGTTTACCTTCATTAATACAAAGCATTTATGAGTATATTCAGGATTCAATGATTTGTGTTACGTAAATTCCGCAACATAATCACTGACTCAATCATTATATTCGATCCTTGTTGAATCACATCAACAGAGAATATATTAATCATCAGTCTGTCATTTGGTATAAGAGCTTTCGCTCTCGAATTCGCTTAATATCAGCCCAGATCTGAACGAAACCCGATTGATCTGGTGATTGAGTTACTATTAGCAAGTTCTTCAACTTTTCATATGTGTTCATGCTAAAAAATCTCCAAAACATCGACTTTCTTCTCAAATTCAACCACACCGAAGATATAAGAACTTCATAGAATAGTGAACTTTCATCAGAAACAAATAAAAACATCTTCATCACCAAAAAATTATTAACCTAAAATCAACAAAAACCACAGTACCTGTGATATGTTCATCAGACAAAATTATTAAGAATTCTGTTGCTACAGTACTCGTAAAACCATCAAGAACACCTTGATATTGGACTGTTTGAACTATCTGGACTTAAAAATCAATCTAATCCATATTTAAACCTTTCAAAAAGAAGTTTATTAAAATAACTCATATAATTTTTTTGAACTTGGTCATGCCTCTAAACCGCCAATGCTTAAACACAAATATGAGTTTAAGCAATGGAAGATACGGTTTAGAAATTATATTACAGGTATAGATCTTGATTACTGGATTTCAATATGTAAAGGACCGTACATCTTTGTGTCACTCACTGCTGATCAAGCTGCATAATGCGAGACAGTCAGAATCCCTATTGAGGATCCAAACTTAAATCTTGATGATGATGAATTTAAGAAAATCAAGATTGATCTTAAAACTTACTCCATCCTCACACAAGCCTTGAAAATGGATGTAAAAAAAGGCTGGAAAAATATGGAACAACAAAAGAAATATGGAATGCACTACAAATAATGAAGGAAGCAGTGAAGTAACTGAGTTTAACAAAGATAAGTTGGTGAATCAGTATGAAACCTTTCATTACACCAAGGGTGAATCAATCTCAAAGCATTTGCATCGATTTGTGCAGTTTGCAAATGATCTGGAGATTATTGGGGTCACTTAAAAGGAGAAGGAGATAAACAAAAAGATGTTTCATGTCTGCTTGAAAGTTGAAAGCAGAATGTAACCATGCTAAAGAACAAACTTGATCTGGAAAGCACCAGTTTGGATATTAGGATTGCAAAAATTGAAGCTCTTGAGCTTAATGAGAGGAGCAAAAACCTCAGTGGACCACAAGTCATTAATGCTTACAAATTTCCTTTAGAAACTCATTCTGTGGAAAATGCTTTTGTCACTAAAGAAGGTCACTTTCTCTCCTCAAGGGATCAAGCAAGATCAACTCGATTCATTGCTACTCTATCACAAAGCAAGCCATCAACATCAACTCAATCAACTACCACTCCCTTAAGCATGCCAGCTGACCAGAAATCTGAAGAACAAAAGGCAACTTATAATGCCTTTATTGCTAGTTTTGAAGCATACTTGGGAGGCAGACTCACTTCAGCCCATCTGATTCAAGAAGACTTAAAAGAAATGGATCCTGATGATGTGAAAGAAATGGATCTGTAGTGGCAAATGGCTATGATAGCTATGAGGGCTAAAAAGTTTTTCAGAAAGGGAAAGAAGCTGAGTTTGAATGAAAATACTAAACTTGGATATGACAAGTCCAAGGTTAAGTGTTTTAACCATGGTATGACTGGCCACTTCTTAGATTAACCAAGACGATTTAAAGAAGAATTGCGGCCTAGTCAACAAGCTTCGCAAAAGGAAATGTAATGCACCAAGGAGAAGCAACAACAACTTTCAAAGAAATTCTAAGGTCAATCATCATCACAACCCAGTTCAAGCTTTCACCCCAAGCAATCAACAACAGTTTCATCATCAAAGTCAGCATCACCAATCTCACCAAAGTCAGTCTCAACTTACTAATCAAGCTCATTGAAGGAGCAAAACTACTTCAAATGCGCTTGTCATCAGACAAGATGGAGTATGTGATTGGAGCTTGTATGCTGAGGAAGTGAAGCACAATTTCAAAACCATGCTCTTATGGCTCACGTAAATGATGGCATCACTCCAATTCCATCTGAGGTAAAATCAAATCTTTGCAGTGAAAAATGCTTTAATGAATTGCAGGGTTACCATGAGCATAATTACAAATTGGCTGCTAAAATCAAAGAAGAAAAAGTAAAGTCTGAAATGCTAAAACATGAAATGAAGAGCTTTGAAATTAAAATCAGATCTTTGATTTCTGATATTGAAAAGTTGCATGGGGAAAAGTAAACTCTTACAGTCGAAAATTAAAAGTTTACTGAATTGTTAACCCAATCCAAAGCTGAGCAATCAGCTACTGAAGTGAAACTTGAAAAGTTTCACCTATCTTCAGCAAAGTTGCAAGAGTTGCTTGATTCACTAAAGGATCCGAAGGACATGACTGGGACAGGATACAATTCATGTCCTCCTCCTTATAATGACAATTACATTGTTATACCTGAGTCTCTCTCTATTTCTGAAGCAAATGAACCTAAGATTATTGAAACTAAATCAATAGTTTCACAGATCACTAATCCTCAAAATAAACCAAGTGTTTATATTGAAACAAATAAGGACAAAATTAAATTAGGTTATCTTATCAAAATCAAAGAGTGCTCAGACAAAACTGTAAATGTTAAGAAACCAAGAAGCCCGGTCAAGGCCATTGTACCCCTTGTGAAGTTCATTCCCGAAATCCTCAAGGTTAAGAAGAAGGTTGAAGTTTTTGTGAAATCCTCTGCTGAAAGCAGATCTGATAACGAGATTAACTCTCCAAAGAATTCAATCAAATCACAAAATATTTCTAAGGAAAACAAATGAAAAACTCCCTTGATTCAAAAGAAAAAAGTTGAAAGCAAATCCCCACCATCATCAAAACAAAAGCAAGGAGTTAGTTTTGATATCTTCAACAAAGAACAAGTGAATCAGTTTGAAAAAGGAGTCAAATAAGAGTAAAAGGAAACAAAATCAGCCAGAAAGAATCAAACATAGTAGGGTTGTGAGACAAACTACTAAGAGGGATGATGTTGTTTCCTCACTAAAAACAAAAACTAAGTCAAATTTAGAATCTGGTATATCAATTGAAGCCTCAACATCAAGATCATTTTCAAGAGACAAACAAATGTATTATGACATTTTGTTATATATCAAATCACAAAACAGATGAATATTATTTCAACCAATACTGCTCTATCTGTGACATGAACAATCACTCAACCAAAAACTGTTATTTCAACAAATATTGTTCAGTCTGTGCTATGATGAATCACAACACATCTGAGTGTTTCTTCAAACAAAAAGGATTGCGAATTCAACAAAACAAGCCCATCTCACCAATTTCAACAATGAAGCCTAAAATTAGAAGTCCATCATACAACAAATAATAGAGGGTTTTAACTTCGGATGATGACTTTTATGACCAAATAGGATTGAAGAGTGGCAAAAGAAACATTAAGCAAAGTATTAAACAGTCACATGATTTTCATCCAAGAGATAAAACAAAAGTTATTTCTTAAAATCAAAATCGTGTCCAATTTCTATACAAAAATAGTGACCAAAGATTTGACTACTCTTCTGACTCTTATGTTGAAATTGATCAGATAAAATCAAAAGGGCACCGACATAAATCCATAAAAGCTTTATCCTCTAAGCCAAAACCTAGAGGAATGTACCAAGAAGTTACTGTCATGGATAGGAACGGGAATCCCAAGACCATTATGGCTTGGGTTCCATATTCAAATTAGTTATTTTCATGCTTGTAGGGTAGTCCATACAGGTCCATTAACTTGTGTTATATGGACAGCGGATGCTCCTGACACATGACAGGAGACAGTTCCCTCTTTCATGATTTCAAGCATATTCATGGAACTAATGTGGCATTTGGTGGAGATTCACAAGGTGGTAGAATTACGGGTGAAGGATCTGTGACAAATGGACTGCTGAGCTTTGATAAAGTGAATTATTGCGAGCAACTAAAATTCAATATTCTCAACGTATCTTAGATCTGTGACAAGAAATATTCCACTCACTTCACACACACACACTCATTACTACATTCTAAAACCAGAATTTTATATTCCTGAAGATTGGGTTGTCTTGAAGACCCTGAGGAAGAATAATACATATGTCTTACACCAAAATCTTGCAATACCTAAAGAAGAAACATGTCTTTTTGTTGAAAGCATCATTTGATGAATCACAGCTTTGGCATAGACATTTGGGACATACTAATTTCAAAATTGGTCAAAGGAAACCATGTCATTGGTTTACCTCAAAAAGAATTTCATTTCATTGACCACTGTTCAGCATGTCTCAAAGAAAAATAACATAAGTCTTCCCACAAACTGAAGCTTGTGAACACAAACAATTCTTCATTGAAACTTCTTCATAGGGATTTGTTTGGTCCAACTGATGTTATGAACATTGAAAAGAAACAATATTGTTTGGTGATCATTGATGACTTTTCTAGATTCACATGGGTCTTTTTTTACTTCATAAAAACGAAGTGTCCCAATTAATAAAAGATTTCATCATAAAAATTGAAAATCAACTTGATCACAAAGTCAAATCAGTTAGAAGTGATAATGGGACTGAATTTAAAAATGAAAATCTAAGTTCATTTTGCATAACCAAAGGCATTGCTTATCAATTTAGTGCATCCAGAACTTCTCAACAAAATAGGGTAGATGAAAGGCGAAATAGAACACTAAATGAAGCAGCACTAACAATGCTAGCAGATGCTAAACTGCCAATTACCTTTTGGGCAGAAGCAGTTAACATATCATGCTTTGTTCAAAATCGAACTTTGATTGTCAAAGAAAATAGCAAGACTCCTTATGAACTTCTTTTTTATAGAAAACCATTCATTGGATTTTTTTTAAGTCATTTACTAGTCCTGTTTGAATATTAAACACCCAAGACCATTTGTGAAAGTTTGCTCCTAAGTCTAATGAGGGATTCTTTGTGGGTTATTCCTCTGTCTCAAAGGCTTTTAGAGTGTTTAATCTAGATTAAACATTATTGATGAATCAATCAATGTTCAGTTTAATGAGCATTCCTTTCAAAGTCAATAAATGGTCTCGCCTGGTTGTTTGATATTGACTCATTTACAAGATCATTTGATCAGTTTCACTTGTCAACTGCAGATAACTTACAATTAGTTGGATCATCTTCATCAGTAGAAAGAAGAAATGATTTTCATATGATTCATCCTACTTCTACTAAGCAACTTGATGAAGATATTCCATTACAAGCTGATCCTGTTAGACACGAACCACAAAATGAGAGTGTTTCAACTGAAGTTGGTCCCAGTACAATTCCATCTCCTTCAGAAGAACCATCAAATGAAGTGAGAAATCAGGAGCAAGCCACAAGTTGAAACTATGAGAAACCAAAATAATGAAAGTCTATAGAGTGTTGCTGACATTGAAGTAGTAACTGGTGAAGACTTTGATTACTTTCACCAATCTCCCACATCACAACATGAAGGTGCTTCTCACCAAGATAATCTGAATGTCTCAAAACTTGATCTATCTTTTGCTGGTGACTCCATTCTAACAACCAGAATACACAAGGATCATCTGGTGTCTAGAATCATTGGTGAACTTAATGAGCGGGTGACACGAAGCAAGTAAAGTATTGCAAATATTTGTTTGTTTTCTTTCTTTCTTTGTCTAACAGTTTCCAAGAATATCAAAGAGGCTCTTCAAGACAACAGTTGGATCGAGGCAATGCAGGATGAATTGCTCCAGCACAAGAAACAAGAAGTATGACAACAGGTAGACCTTCCCGAAGGACAATACCCTATTTGTACCATATGGCTATACAAGAATAAGATTGATGACTGGGGAATTGTCATCAAATATAAAGCAAGATTGGTGGCTCAGGGTTACACTCAGGAAGAAGGAATTGACTATGATGAAGTGTTTACCCTTGTTACCATATTAGAAGCCATAAAACTTTTCCTTGCATATTATGCATTCATGAAATTTACTATATATCAAATGGATATGAAGTGTACTTTTATTTCTAGAAAAATAGTAGAAAAAGTCTACGTGAGTCAACCACCAAGCTTTGAAGACCCAGATTTCTCTCACAGGGTATACAAGCTTTATAAAGCCTTGAATGGTCTTCACCAAGCCCCATGAAAGTTGTATGAGAATCTATCATCCTTCCTTCTTAACACGGGTATGAGAGAGGAAAGATTGATGAGACTCTTTTTAGAAAAAGAAGAGGAAAAGATATGTTGCTGGTTCAGATTAATGTGGATGATATCATCTTTTGTTCTACAAACAAGCAACTCTGCAAAGACTTTGAAGACTGTTAGGACCGTGTACGTACGGAATACTAACTGATAATGCGTGAAACCAGATCAAATATTGCGGAATCCTATTTGATTGGTGATCCAATCAGTGAGAACGCAATCCTGATCAAACTTACGATTAAAGAAACATTAAGAACGAGTAGAAAACGATCAAATGCGAACTACGAACTTGGAATAGGCTTTTCTGGACGCTCTGGACGGATAGGTTATGAGTATGTGTCTAAAGTTTTTTTTCATGAATTAAGTGGTATTTATAGGTTTGCAGTCTTCATTCGTGCGACTGAACCATTAGCATGGTTCAGTCGTGCGACTAACCCATGCGACTGATTCATACGCACGAATGAAGGTTTAGTCGTGCGACTGAGTCAATCTCATGTCTCACTCGTACGACTGATCAGTCGTGCGACTGGTTCATTAGCATGATGTATTCATGCGTATGGTCCATAAGTATGGTCCATTAGCATGAATCATCATATAACAACTTCAAACCTATATAATAAGTTTATATACATGAATCAGATATAATTAAACATCAAAGCACAAATCATATATTATTATATTGTATCATTACACATATGTAAGCCATGACAAACTTTTACATTAAGCACATAAATTAGGGACATATGTATCAACAAACTCCCCCTTGGATCTAGTTTACTCTAACGTCTAACATCCTTCATATGCTCTTCAAACCTCTTGTACTTCTCCTCTGTTGTGACTCATGCGTGTATTTCATACGCAAAGCAGAGTCGTATTACATTATGGATTTGGAGAGCTTGTACAATATTTTGTGCGTCATAGAACAGTGGCCACTTGTATAAAGTCTAGACATCTTCAGCTAACAAGTTGGTAAGCCACATTGGGTCAAATACCCTGATAGTTTCCATTTTGCCCTTTCTATTTAGAACAATGACCGCTTCACCCGTCCTCCAGTCATAATACCACCATTTGAAATGTGGAGTGAAGTCCTGAGGCATTTCTCGTAACGGAACCTTCGACATCGTGCGCGGGGGACTCCACTTCAACACTACTTTAGGCTTTCCAGATATGGGATCCACCTCAGACTTGCAAATATACCTCTTCGGTTGTTGAGGTCTGAAGTTTACCCACCTGGTGTGGTATTCCTTCTTTAATGCAGCTTCAAACCAACCTGAAGTACTATATTCCCTACTCCTTTTTTACAGCATAAACGTTTAAGTCCTCAAAATACGCCCACGCTATGATCTTTCTAGACACCTTCTGATGTTTCTTGACTTTGTAGAGTTTGGTGTAGGCATTTTGCTTTAGAGCTGTGCGTTGGGCTCTTATTTTAGCAAAACAAGCTGCCCATTCAGCCTTCCTTATATCAACATCTGCATCTGAGGCTTGGGCTTGGCTTTCAACCTTATCCTTTTCCTTTTCCGTTTCATCCAGTTTTTCATATGTAGCACTGCCGAGAGTCTCACCCAAGTTGGGGATCACATTGCCCTCTCGGTTAGTGTACTCTGGATAGTGTTCAAACGTCACATCATCAATCTCTATTTCATCAACATCTTTCAGCTCATCATCACTAATGACATATACCTGTGGAGTGTCTTTGACAAGCTCGTCTGGATTCAGTCTGAATATCTCAGCGAGTTGCTCATCGGTCAGATCGTGAATAATTTTTCATTCTTCGGGAATGTATCTCACCGACCGTCTGACTATCCTTGCAAATCAAGAATCATGGTGAATTGAGACTTGATTTGCTACAGGGGAGCAACATCATATTCATCTTGCTGAGAGATTTGATCAGCTTGATTTAACATTTAACACATTAATCATTAGTAGTTAATCAAGACATTTAAAACATAGATAATCATAAATTACATTAATGTAATATTCGAATCAAGTACAAATGTTTTCTAAATACAAAACATCTAATCTTTACTTTTATCTTGATCGGTCAATTCTTCAACTGTAGGAGCTGAAGACGATTCTTCTTGATCTTGTGCTCTTTTAGTACGCCTTTCTTGACCTTGAGCAAAGGCTGATGCAGCAGCATCACCTTCTTTATCATCATCATCTCCTCTCTTCTTTCCACTCAGTCCCTCTTCATCATCCTTATCTTCTTCACCAGTATCATCATCATCATCATCATCATCATCATCATCATCATCATCATCATCATCATCATCACCTTCTCTGATCTTTAAGGGCTCATCTTTTGATCCTTTCAGCCTGAGCATGATCTTCTTGTTCTTTTCCTCTAAATCCTCAATCCTTTTAACCGAATGAGCATTCTGCTCCTGAAGCTGTGCAATCTGCTGAGCTTGAGCAGCATTGAGCTCCGTAAGCTGGTTTAGTTGTGTAGCTCTTTGCTCATCGGTAGTTAGCAGCTTTAGCACCAATCTGTTTAGGTTGGCTAGTTGTTCCTCTACCCCGATGGAGGGTAGAGTGGATCCATGGCTCAGAGGGACGTGAGCAGATGTCCCGGCTCGTTGGGTGGTGGTGGTGGTGGATGTGGTGAATATGGGAGGTGGTATAGGAGTGGATGGTGATGGGGTGGTTGTGGTGGTGGTGGTAAGAGGTATGGTAGTGGTAGTAGGAGGTGTGGTAGTGGAGGTGGTAGCTGTAGTAGAGGTAGTGGTGGTTGTGGTCGTGGTGGTGATTAGTGTAATCCTCCTCCTCTTGCCCATCATGTCGTGGGGCTGAGCCATCCTCTTCTTCCTTAATCCCTTGGAAGAGGATGCTCCCCCTGGGCTCATGGACTGGTCCGAGATGTATGAAGGATCAATGACATCGGTAGCAGCATCCCTGGACTCGCCCTAGCGTCCACCAACCGCCGCAATCCCCCCCTCTCAGTGGCAACAACCTTTCTTCCCACTGTCCTCACTAGAGGCTCCTCATCTGACTCTTCCTCCTCATCAAACAAGAAGTCTTGGTCGAATCCAGCAGTTTCAGTTCTACCCTGGGTGGATGGTGGAGATGGTAGATCAGTGGCAGTGGCCCTAGATGGAGTGGTGCCTGTATCTCCACCATCACCACTGTCATCATCATCGTCGTCATCAGCTGGTAGAACAATAGGCTCAGAATCTGAGTCACTGTCATCGTGACGCCACTTCCTACGAGCGGGCGCCACATAGTCCTCTCGGGCCACATGCCCGAACAATCGTCTCACCAGGGGCTTCACCTGCTTGCCCCGGTATACTTTCATCCGCCCAAGCGTCGTATCATCCATAACCTCAAGAGTGACCGCATCACCTCTCTCCTTCGGCAGCAAAGGAAGCTTCTGGTCAATAATCATCTGCAGGAAACGAGGGTACATGCAGAAGCCTTCCTTGCCCTTGGCCTCTATGTTCTCTACCATGTATGTGAAGATCATACGGGAGAAACTGAATGGATGGTTCAGTACCAGAGCTACGTAAGCATTCTGGATTTGATCCGACATCTCATCAAAACCACCTTTCTGTGAGGCTATGCACTTGAGGAGCACATGGGCCAAGTACTTGAACTAGGGTCATAGGTTGCTCTTGTTGAGCACACCTGCATTTATGTCCCCAGTGTACTTGATCTGAAGAAAACATACCCGCACAATCAGGGGATGTAGCCTAGTCGGGCAATCTCCGTCCTCTCCAAACTCCAAAACTCTCCTCAGATCATCCTCGCTGATCTCAATCTCTTCACCAAAAATAGAGTTCCGAATGCGATGAGGCTCAGTGGACCTGTCTACTACAGCGCCTTCCCAGAAAGCCTGCTAAATCGATCTATAAGGCGTGCACGATGTCGAGATAGCCTTGAAGATCCTCGATCTCCGTAGAAAGGTAATAATACCCGCGAACTCAGAAGCGTTCCGGGACGTGACGTCAAGATGAGCAGAGATGTTGTGCTTCGTGCTCATCGTCCACCTACTAGCCATGTTGCTGTAACACAAGACAAATAAATGTTAGAATTTTGGTAAATGAATGACATTTGAATTGCAATGAACTTGAAACATTCTGTTTAGTCGTGCAAATTGACAATGCAACTGAGTCTTAGTCGTGCGATTGAGCTCATTCGTACGATTGAGCCTGCGACTGAGCTTAGTCGTATGCTATACCATACGGTTGAACCACACGTGCGACTGAACTCATACGCATGGTTCATTCGTGCGATTGAGCCATTCGCTCAGCTCAGTCGTGCGATTGAGTCATTCGCCCAGCTCAGTCGTGCGATTGAGTCATTCGCCCAGCTCAGTCGTGCGATTGAAATTCATTACTATGTCCATTCGCATGAGTCTCTGTTCGACACAGTTAGATTAGTTCTTGGTCTATACTTCTTGTTAAACGTTGTGGTTAGACTCATTAGACTCGCAAACACTCAAAATAACATCTAATATTCTTTAAATTAACAGTTTAGTCCATTTTGGTGGTTTATTTTGACATCTTTGTCTCAGTTCTTGTTTTGACCAATTTAGGTCATTAGGGCTTGATTAAACCAAACATTTTGTGCGTTTTCAATCACTAAATACCTGTAGATGAAGAGAGTACACGTTAGTATCACAATCACAGTGTGAAATCAATCAAATAGAAATTTGGCAGAGTAACTTTGCTTCCATGCGATTTGGGAGCGATTGAAGGGTGATGAAAATGTGCGACCGAACCTTCAGTCGTGCGACTAGACCTAGTCGCACGTTTGATTCGTGCGACTAGGTCTCAGTCGTGCGACTGACTCAGACGGTCACATCCATTCGTGCGATTGGTTCAATCTGGTGATGCAATCGCATGGATTGACCCATGCTTATGGTCCAATCGTACGTCTGGTCCATACGTATGGTTCAATCATGCGATTGGCTCATACTCATGATCCAATCGTGCGAATGGCTCAGACTTATGAGTTTGACCTCATACACTTTCAAACCCTTTACCTGTTAACTAATTATAAGACGTTATGACCGATGATCATCTCAGACATGACCTTTTTAATTTGAAAAAACTGTTGATCACCTCAGACATGATCCTTTTAATTTAAAACTGATTGGTCACCTCAAACGTGACCCTTTTAATTTGAAACTGATTGGTCACCTCAGACGTGACCCCTTTTAGTGAGTGATTCACATAATTCATCCAGATGTATAGTCCGACTTTTATGTACCAAATGACTAAAAATAAATAGAAAAGAACACTTGAAATCAAAGACTGAACAAGACATATTTTTGGGGTTTTTGATAAGAGATAGATTGAAATCTTTCAGAAAACCGTCTAGCAGATTTTTCTTCCTGAACAACACAGCTTCAAGTTAATTTGATCATTCTGGAACGATTCATTATGGAATCATACAGGTATATCCAAATCATTTGGGACATTTAATAAACTATTTTGATGCTAGATTATTGTTTTGTCCGAGAGTCAATAGCAATTTTAGGAAATCATACTAGAACTACAAGATGCACACAATGATTTTGACTTTCGAGAACTGCACCTCATGATGATTGTCAGTATACTTGTCCCCTTAAATCCATACACTGATTTTTGACAGACATTAGTGATGAATTAAGGTTTAATTATTTCAACAAGCATTTGGGATCCCACGCTTATATGGTAATCAGCGTTCCTCAGGAGATTTGTGAGCGGTCTACGGGTATTTTGACAAGAAGAAACTATTCTAAGAGCTTTCAAAGAGATGCCAAGCCTCAGGTCAGTGCCATCGCACAGCAGAGAGGCGCAAACAACAATGAATTCTAGAATATTTAGGTTATACTTATCCTCAGGTCAGTGCCATCGCACAGCAGAGAGGCACACAACCTATCTTCTTGTGAGAGCAATTTTCTTTTCTTTTTGCACGTAACACACCAACAACATTTGTTATTAGCTTGATAGCGCTTACAATTTTTTTTTCTCGTGCTTTGCTCTTTTTATGGTCATCCGCACACATTTGTGGCGTTTATTTTGCTCGTCACCCCTTATTGGAACTACGTTCATTGTGTTAACCATGGATAAGATGGGAACCCACAGCAAGTTGAACAACTTAGTTTGAAATTTTAATCACCAATGAGGTCTACTCATCTATTGTGTTGAATCTACCGACACATCATACAATGGACTAGCAACCTCTAGGTCTACTTTCTCTATGTTACCTCAGTAGCAGACTAGTTTTACTATCATTTTTTCTTTTATTTTGATTATACTTCTCAGATTTATACTTAGAATTTTGCATCTTAATCATTTAAAACTTTTAATGTCCCAAACAATCTGTTCCCTGTGTACTAACATTTTCCATTTAGCGTTGAATCAGAATCACAGATTTGATTTTATTTCTTTTAGCTAAGCTGCCCTCCTCTGTCGTTTTTTTAAGAAATTAAATACATCACGAATTTAATACTAAGGTAAACTATTCTCCCCCTAAAATTCTAAAACCAAAAATCTTTTTGTGTTTTTGGATTTAATAAACAGGAAAATAAAATAAAACAAAAGAAAATAAAAACATGTCGGACTATGCACTTTTTCCTCTAGAATCACATCACTTTTCTTTTTCACGCCATTAACCTCTAAAAGAGATAAAAACCTCGGTTTATCAAATGCTTTTGTGTAGAGGTCGGCGCATTGAAAATCCGTATTTATTTTAACAACATCGATTAATTGCTTTTCAAAACAGTCACGTATAAAGTGATACTTAATACCGATGTGTTTAGTTTTAGGATGTTGGATAGGATTTTTGGTTACAGCAATAGCAGCAGAATTATCAACAAAAATAGGAGTGTTAGAGAATTGCAAACCGTAGTCGCGTATTTGCTGTTAAATCCAAATGATCTGCGAACAGCAACTTGCAGCAGCAACGTATTCAGCTTAACAAGTTGACAGAGCAACCGATGTTTGCTTCTTACATTGCCAGGTGACTAATCGTCTACCAAAGAATTGACATCCTGCAGAAGTTGACTTGTAATTCATCTTGCAACCACCATAATCCGAATCACTATACGCTGTAAGCTCAAAATCATCGTCATGAGGATACCACAACTCGAGTGTTGGAGTACCCTTCAGATAGCGAAAAATCCGTTTAACACCTATGAGATGGTTGACTTTCGGTTTCGCCTAATATCTGGAACAAAGACAAGTCGCGTACATGATAACAGGACGAGACGCTGTGAGATACATAAGGGATCCGATCATTCCTGCAGTATTGGGTTTGTCACTTAAACACTTGGATTTCTCTCAAACTCACTTATATAACACTCAAATCAGATGAAGTAGAGTCTCTTGTAAGAGTTGATAATAACATAATAAGTAGCAAAGAACACACAGAAATAATTTCCAAGGCACTTGTATATATTACTTCTCAACTCAAAGTATTACAAGACTTTTACAAGCATAGAAGATGAGTTACAATGAGAACTATGTATACTAGATCCTACAGCCGGATATACTTTGATACCAACTGGAAACCTAAAACTAAAGCATATACTACAATGCTAAAGTTAAGGTATCTTAGATAAAGTATTATCTAAGATATGGTAGTCATGACATGTCCATGACTTACCTTTTGTCACCAACTAAAGTTGGCAACTATACTAACTTATAAAGGTAAAAAGTGGAATAAAGTATGGTCAACTACATGGCTTTTGAGAAAACGCCATGCAGTATCTCAGAGGTCTGCAGCGGAGTGTCAGGGAGACCATACTTATGTCCACTGGATAATAGTAGTATCTTCCGAAGGTAAGTTGGCTTCGGAAAAACAATTTCTTCCAAAGCCACTTATACTTCGGAAGAGGCTTCTGTACTTCCGAGGCTTGAGGACTTCTTTCATACTTCGGAAGTTGACTTCTGATCCATCACTCTAAGTCTTTATCTTTGGAAGTAAATACTTTGTCTTCGGAAGTTGGTGTTTTCCTTCGGAAGTTAGTTTTTACACTTTGTCTTCGGAAGAGCTCCTTTTTCCTTCAGAAGTTCCATACTTAGCTTCGGAAGTCCTTTATTAGTTGTACCAAAATAGTCTAAGTGATTTGGTTTTGGTTGCACCAGCCTTTCTAGATCCAACAAACTCCCCCTAGGCTAATGCTGCCAAAACCTCACTTGTTTCTGCTTCTCAAAGCTTTCAACACCAGGGACAGAAGATATTTGTCTGTTTCCTTGTTCTTCCCTGAAGTGGTGCTGAGAAGCTTGTACAAGTCATTAGAGGATAGGAGATCCAGTCTATCACTCTGAATGACATGTACCCTTAGTTGCGACCCCCTGAAAAGAGTTAGTTGATGGGACTTATAGTCATACTCCCATCTAACTATGGATTCAAGTTCAGGACCTTCAACCATTTGTAGAAAGGCTTTGCCTTTGGCTGTTGATCCCTTCCTTTTCTCCTCCTCTCTCAGTTTCAACTCTTCTTCAACCTTGGTCCTAGCAGTTAGCTCGGCCATATGAAGACTGCCTAGATGATTTCTGATATGAGCACCTACATCAGAGTTTGAGGGGTTGGAGAATGGCTTCTCTGCTAACTCAGCAATATCAAATCTGCTTAAGTGTAGCAGAGATCAGGCACTTAGCTTGTTGAGCTCTCCATTCTCTCTTTCAATAACAAAGTTGTGAGATGAGTCTTCGAACCTCCACTGGATGATCTTCTTCCTAGGTGCAAGAGGTTGTCTTGGCACCCGGTCACCTTTCTTGGTATCCAGCAGAGTCACCAGCCTTCTCTTTAACTTCTTTTCTTCCTCATTCAAAGTATCTGAATTGAGGCCAAGGAGACTTGCAGCTTGGTCCAATGTTCCTAGTGAGGGAACATAAGGATCCATCAACATAAGTCAATTTGACTGAATCCTTTTCACAAAAGATGTCGCTCAGGGTTGTGCAATTGATGAGCTTTGGCTTGATTGCCTTGAACTCCTCTAAGGGGAGATGTTTAGAAGGCTGAGGGGATGGTTTAAGTGGTTGTTGGGTAGGTTGAGGTGTTTGGGTTCTGTGCTAGTGTTTTGGGTTGGAGGATGGATAGTTTAGGTGGTTGAGGTGAAGAGGTTGGTAAGGGTGAATGTGTAGGTTAAGGGGTGTATGGTTTAGTGGTTGGTTCAATTTTGATGGGGAATAGAAAGGGAATTGGTTCAGGTTGTGGTTGGGTTTGAAGTTGGGGTTGAGTAGTTGATTTGAAGATCATCCCCTGTCCTCTTTTGTACATCTCCTTCCTCTTCCTCGAGCGAATGTCAGCCTTTATGTCACTGACATGTCGCTGGAGGGTCTTTTCAGACATAGGACCCACCTGTCTGCCAGAGAAGCCATGAGCCTGGAGATAGCTCTTCATCCAGGCCTTCTCACCTATCTTCTTGGCAGCAGCTAGTCCTGCTTCTTCTTCCTTCTTCCTCTTCAGCATCAGCTTTTCCCTGGCAGCTTTCTTTCTCTCTTTCTCCATTTGATCTTGCTCTTTGTTGAAGAGCCATAAGATCGTATCATTTTTGTTTGGAGATAATTATTCTAGAGAGAAACCTCTAGAGGTTAGGAAAGTTATCCTTTCCCTCCTGAGCTGCTGATCAGCTTCTCTTTCTTTCCTCTCCCTTTCTTCCTCTAAGGCCAACCTTGCTGCCTCTTCTCTTTGCTGTTTTTGTAGCAAAGTTGCCTTTTCCAGCTCAACTAACTCCTCTAGTGGTAGCAGGAGTACATCTTCACTCGTAGTTCCTAGACTGACAAGTCTATCAATGATCTCTACTCTTCTTCTATTGTTGACTACCTCCTGGTTGGCTGCAGCTGCTTTGCTACTGGCAGCTAGCAGTTTTCCAGTTGGAAGTCTACCTTTTCTTTTGAGTTTTTCTAACCTTTCTTCCTCCAGAAACTCTTCCTTAGTCATCTTCCTCTTTCCTTTGATGTCTTCGGAAGTGCTAGACTTCGGGGGTTCTTTGATGGAAGGTTCAGGTTGAGTAGTAGAAATGGAAGCTGGAGTTAATGCTGATGTTTGAGCTAGGGGTTGGGTGAGAAAATCCTCCCTATTAACCTCAGATGCAAGTTCTAGGATTGCATCTGTGACTATTAGATCATCGGATAAGAAGAATAGTCCTTCCGCAGCTGCAATCTCAGCTTCGAAATATTGAAATTGTTCTTCTGAGGCTTTGACTTGTGCTTCGGAAGTCTGTGAGAATGCACTATCTGTCCCAACTATCTCAGTTGCTGGGCCATCAGTCCTTGTTTCCCCTTTGAAGTTAATCTCAGGTTCAACTTGGACCTTAGGTTGACCAACTTTCTCAATAGTGGTAGAAGGTGCATTTCACCTCTGAAGCTCTTGAGCCCCAAAGTAGATCACAGACAGATCATGACTTGGCTGTTCAATAAGAGATTCCAACAGGAACTTGTTGAAGAACCTGTTAAGATCTTGGAGCATCCTTTGATCCATTTGAATTACAACTAGAGGAGGCTCAGGAAAAACTGAAGCTTGTTACATAGGGTATTTTGAGCTTAGGGAAGTGAGAGCTTGACTTTGTGGCTCCTCTTGTGTTTGGCTTTGTCCCTGAACACTCTCCCCCTTTATGGTAGCATCATCTCTAGAGCTTGATGAGCTAGAGGAACAGGTCAAAGAGACCTGAATTGGTACGTGCCTAACAGACCTCTCAATCTGTTTCTCAGCTAGTTTTGCCTTAAGATTTTCAATCTCAAGTTGCTGAGTGGCAGACCTATCCTCTAAAGTCCTAACCTTAGATTCAAGATTTGAGACTTTAATGGTGAGTTGCAGTCTTCCCTCATCTCTCTTTTTGAAGAATCACGCGGAGATGAGGTAACATACCTTGTATGTTCATCCTCACCACCAGATGTGGTTCTTGGCGTCCTGGTTTCCCTTGCTCAATGATGTCTCTTTCAGAGTCATCAAAGGGCATGGTTGCCGTATATTCAGTCTCAGTAATGTTACCACTGTCCTGAGGATCCCTTGAGGCTCCTTCATTGGTGGCAGCTGAATCTACATGAATCCCCTCCACATCAGTGGGACTCACCTCAGTAAAGGCTTGCTAATGGGGGCTAGAGATAAGAGATCTCTTTAGGCTCTGTTGATCCTTGAGAGGGTGTTGTGGATCAACTTCATTGCCCTATATAATCTCTTCATCAGATCCGATTAATAGGTCAGTAAAGGATATGGAAGTAAAACCTAGTGACCCGGGACTTTGATCAATGTCTAAAGGCATTGAGATTGTGATGGGGTTGTCCCTTTTTGGCTGCTTAGGGGAGTATAAAGACTCTCCCTGAGGGTTTTCAGCTTGGGTTTCAGGCTCATGGTCTGAGACTGAGGAGACTCAAGACCCATATTGAGGTCAATTGTGAAGGATGGTTGGACCTCAGGCTGAGTGGGAGCCCATTGTTCCACTCTAGCCTTTTTGGGTAGAACAGGAGGAGCTTGTTCAATCAGAGAAGATTGAACAAGGGTTCGTTTGGGGCGTCTTCGATAAGTGATGGTAATGGGGGGAGAAGGTAGATTTGGCAAAGTGAGGGTAGTTGCTGGTGTGGGTTCATCACCTGTGCGGTTAACAGGGTTGTCACCAAGAGCCATTGGCTCAATCATACCTGGAAGAGGTGCAGTATCCCTTCCGGTGAAGTTGGTGGACACTCTCTTCAAAGTTTTGAAGATGGTCGACCTCATTTGAGAAACAATCAGAGCAGCTGCACAGAGAAGCTTGCTCTGGTCCAGCTCATAATTGATTATATGCTGGAGAAACCTAGGATACATGAAGAATGTGTCCCGTTGAAGGTTTCCCATGAGATTGGTCAGCACAAATCTTGAGTGGTTGAAGCGGAGGCTTCACACCAAACCATGAACTAGGCACCCAAAGTCATATGGGATTTGATCCCATCCCCCAGATTTGTTGGACAAGCAGTGAAGAACTACATGCAGCAGGAACTTCCAGTTGTAAGAGAAGTTGAACTTGTAGACGGTTGACCTGCTAACATCTCCACCATATCCCATTTGGATATAAGTGTTGTCCATATCTGCTTTGGGGAATTCTGTAGGAGCGCCCTCATCATGAAGCTCTAGATGCTCCCTGATGATTGTTCAGAATGACCAACTCCTGGCTACAGATGCTCGATCTTATGACACGAACCCATTTAGGGTTTCAATCTGACCGTTTGCCCAAAATTCAGACATATGATTTGAGTAAACCATGGGGTTTACAGTCAGAGCAGTATAGTAAGAAGATTGAGTTAGAAAGGAGATGATATCTGAGAAGTCGGCATCCTTTGAAGAATCAAGGAGTGCGACTTGGTTGTGCAGAGGGTTTAGTGCCATTTGTGAAAGTTGCAGGAAGATAGTTCGGAATTGGGTAATTTTGGTAAATAGGATGAAAGTTATTAGCCAGAGGTATTTAAACGGGTGGAATGGTGTTTTGAATGGGGTTTGGATAAGATGATGGGAGGTTTCAGTGGATGATGTGACAGGGGCGGTAAGGTTAGTCCATTTAAATAATCCGACATCATTAACAAAATCTTTACTTTTTACAGAGTGGGGCCCAAAAGATTTCCGTTACACAGTATAATCTGTCTTCCGAGTATGAAGCATTTCCGAAGGTAAAGTTCTTCCGAAGGCAAATTTACTTCCGAAGGTAAAGTTTTTTACTTCCGAGAGTATATGTTGCTTTCCGAATGGAGAGTGTTACAATCTTCGAAAGTAGATCTGATATGAAATCAATCGCTTCTTCCGAGACTTAACAACTCTTATGAGAAGAAAATTATCCTTGGAGGAATTTGCTTCGGAAGATATGGAAAATATCTTTCGAGGGTTAATTCCTCTTCAGAAGAATTCATATTAAGAAAAATTTTAGAGAAAGACCTTTTGTAACAGGGCTTAGATTGTTTTGACATAAAACTTACACATTAAAAAGTTTTCAAATGAGATAGACTAATCAAGGTTTATCATCCCAATAGGTGTAATGAGATATTTGAATCTTTGTTCATCAAAGGCTTTGGTGAACAAGTCAGCATATTGTTCATTTGAATCAACTTTGATTAGCTTGATAAGGTTTTTCTCATGAATATCTCTAATGAAATGATACCTGATATCGATGTGTTTAGTTTTGGAGTGCTTCACTGGATTTTCAGTAATGGAGATAGCACTGTTGTTGTCAATGTGGATAGGAGTGCCCATGAAGTTGAATCCGTAGTCTATCATCTGGTTCTGAATCCATAGCAGCTGAGCACAACAACTAGCAGCAGCAATGTATTCAGCTTCAGCAGTTGATGTAGAGACACAGGATTGCTTCTTGCATTACCATGAGATGATCCTTCCACCAAGAAATTGACATCCACCAGATGTTGATTTCTTGTTGATATTGCAGCCACCATAATCACTGTCAGAGTAACCATAGAGATTGAAATCACTATTTCTTGGATACCAGAGACCTACTTTAGGTTCTCCTTTAAGGTATCTGAGGATTCTCTTGGCAGCAACTAGGTGAGACACCTTTGGAGCAGCCTGATATCTTGCACAAATACAAGTTGCAAACATGATATCGGGTCTACTTGTTGTGAGATACATCAGAGAACCAATAATTGCTCTATACTGATGTTGATCAGTATCCTCCCCCTCAGAGTCAGGGCAGAGATTGTGGTTTCTGGGTATAGGTGTTTTTGCTGCCTTACAATCTTTCATATCAAATCTTTCTAAGATGTCATTGACATACTTAGATTGATTGATGAAAAACACTTCCTTCATTTGCTTCACCTGAATTTCAAGGAAAAAGTCCATTTTTCCCATGGAACTCATCTCAAACTTCTTCTTCATGATGCTCTCAAAGTCTTTACACATTTGGTCATTTGATGAATCAAATATGATGTTGTCAATAGACTTGAATGAGCAAGATGTCTTTCCCAGACTTCCTTATGAAAAGAGTCTTATCAATGGTACCTCTAGTGTAACCATTCTTCAGGAGAAACTGAGACAATGTCTCATACCACAGCCTAGGTGCTTGGTGCAGCCCATATAGAGCTTTATCCAATTTGCACATATAGTTGGGATGTTGTGGATCTTCAAATCCCAGAGGTTGGCATGCATAGACTTCCATATCTACATCCCCATATAGAATGGAACACTTGACATCAAGCTGGTAGACAGTGAAATTCTTGGATGCATCATAAGCAAGGAAGATCCTAACTGCCTCAAGTCTTGCAACAGATGCAAAGACATCAGTATAATCGATTCCCTCCTCTTGAGTGTATCCTTGAACCACCAATCTTGCTTTGTCCTTGATAATCAAGCCTCTATCATCTCTCTTGTTTCAGAAAACCCATTTAGTGCCTATAGGTACTTGACCAGATGGTAGCGGACATAGGTTCCAAACCTTTTGTCTTTTGAATTGAAGCAGCTCCTCTTGCATTGATTCAACCTAGCTACTATCTTTCAAGGCATCTTCCACCTTCTTGGGTTCCATTTGGGATAAAAAGCATGAGTACAAGCAGACATTCCCATTGTGAGTTTGTCCTCTTGCTCTCACGCCTTCATAGACTTCCCCTATGATGTTCTCAGCTGGATGAGTGTTGTGAATCCTAAGTCTAGGAATTACCTCCAGTTGCAAAGATAAATCCAAATTGGACATATTTTTCTCAGGAGCTTGAACACTTGGTCCAGCTGCTGTTTCAAACTCATTCGATGTGGACTGATTGAATGAAAGAGAAACATCATCAGTTGTTTTCTATGAAGCAGCATTAACAGTTTCATGTTCCTTCAAGATGTTGCTTCCATCAGCTTGGTGTTGTGCAGGGTCACCTGAAGAGGTTTGAGAGTCATCATGTGAACCGCTTGTTGAAGCTCCACTATCTCTTGAGATGGTTATACTATCAGATCTGCCAATAGTGGGAAGTTGATTTGTTGCAGCTCTTGGAGAACTTGGAATAGGTCTGGGAAGCTCATACAGTTGATCATCATTAGAATCACTTTGAGCACCTGTTCCAGCTGAAACATTCTCACAATATGGTTTAGAATAGTTTGGAAACAATTCTAAATCAAATATATATGATCAGGGCCATTTCCCCTAACACAATGAGTGCGCTCATTAACTACAATGTTGAAAGATTCCTCAAATTGTTGATTTTTAATGTTATAAGCTCTATAAGCTTTAGAGTTAGAGGAATATCCAACAAAGATGGCATCATCTGACTTTTCAGCAAATTTTGCGAAATTGTCTTTTGTTTTAAGTATGGTACACCTGCTGCCAAAGGACCTTAGAAACCCAATGAACGGTGGCCTCTTGTTCCATAGCTCATAAGGGGTTTTTCCACGTGGCTTAACTACAAGGACCCTGTTCTGCATATAGCATGCAGTGCTGACTGCCTCTGCCCAGAATGTTAGAGGTAGCTTTGAATCAGCTAACATAGTCCGAGCAGCCTCAATAAGTGTCCTGTTCCTCCTCTCAGCAACACCATTTTGTTGAGGAGTTCTAGGAGCACTATATTGTCTGGCAATCCCTTTTAAGTTACAGAATTAGTCAAGAACGTGGTTCTTAAACTCAGTCCCTTGATCACTTCTAATTATTTTAACCTTGTTATCAATTTGATTTTCTATTTTAAGAATAAAAGATTTCAAAGTTTCAGCAGTTTCATCTTTGGTTCTTAAAATGAATACCCATGTAAATCTAGTAAAATCATCAACAATCACAAGGCAATATGATTTCCTTCCAATGCTCATTATACTTATGGGACCAAATAGATCCATGTGCAATAAGGGTAATGGAGTGGTGATGGAGTTAACAACTTTGGATTTATGACATGTCTTGTGTTGCTCCCCTTTCAGGCATGCAACACAGTTATCTTTGCAGAAAAATTCCTTTTTAGGCAAACCATGTACCAAGTTATTTTTAGCCAATTTATTCATTGTATTAAAATTTACATGACACATTCGTTTATGCCATACTGTTGACTCATCACCATCAGCTTTGGAAAGAAAGCATGACACTTCTCTCATTAGGGAAGCATTGTTCATATCCAGCTTGTACATATCCCCTTACCTGTGAGATATAAGAAGCACCAATTCCTGAGGAATTGTCATCCCAGGTTTGAGGATTATGCACTCATGTTCTATAAAGAGCATTTGATGCTTTTGATCACATAACTGAGAAACACTTAACAGAGATTGTTCAAGTTGTTTGACAAAGTTAACTTTGTCAACCTTTAATTTTCCGTTGGATATACTTCCTCTGCCAGAAATATATCCTTCGTCCTCACCTCCAAACTGGATAGGACCTCCATCATAATGTTGAAATTGTTGAAGGAGAGATCTGTTCCCTGTCATGTGCCTGGAGCATCCACTATCCACAATCCAAACATTGTTATTCTTGTCATATGGATGTCCCTGCACATAAGATGAGATGATTAGTTTTGATTGGAAACCCAAGCCTTGTTGGTCTTGGGTTCTTCCAATGATAGTCTTTGAAGAAGAGGTTTGGGCTACAACATCTTCCTTGATCTTCCATTCCATCCTTGGTTAATCATGGAGGATGAGCTTGTTGAAGCTTTTGCAGCTTGGCATTCTTCCGAAGCTTCTTTCTTTTCGGAAGAAGCCTTCACCACCTTTTCTTTGGAAGCAGTCTTCTTCTGGGATGGTCTCAAGGGGACTCTTTTATTCTTTTGAGTCTTGACAGCTTTAGCTTCCGAAGCCTTTTTCCCTTCGGAAGAAGGACCTTCTTCCAAAAGCAACCTTGCTTTGGAAACAAGCTTTCCCTTTTTCATCACTTGAACCATTTGATATGGTCCAAATGAGAAACCTTCCCTGAGTCCTTCCTTTTTAACATTATTTGCATAATGTGTGCTAGTAGGATTGTAGTAACAATCTTTGGCCATGTGGTTTTGCAGACCACACATTATGCATGCATTGTTAATCTTTTGGGAATTTGAGGATTGTTGTTTCTTGTTCTTTTTCTCTTCATCAGCAACCTTTCCCTTTAACTTCTGATCGTTTGGTAGGACAGGAGTGTTGGTACTACATCCCTTTCCTGAATCAGAATTTCCAACCACCTGGAATCCAGCTGAGATGAATACACCCTTTTGTTTTGGGTTTATCTTCAGCTTAGACTCAGCCACTTACTTGGCATTTTTTCTGGCTGCCTTAGCTCTGCTTCTTCAGGCTTTGGTGGTCGGGGTTTGATCATCACCGGTAGGAGAGGGTATAATTACCTGGTTCTTCCCTGTGATGATCTCCATGGTTGCATCATTCTTTGACACATAAGAAGGTGGGTCAGCAGATGGAACCTCTTGCTCTTCAGTACCACACCTTGGTTGTCTTATAGACTCATAGGAGTGTGGTGGAGCAATTTCATTGGTTCCCAACCCACCTTTGTTTTGGTAACAAAGTTTTGAGTGAGAGGATGATGCAAGAATGGCTTGGAAGTTTTGCTCAGAAATAGCATACTTCCTGGCTTGAGCCTCAGCTGTGACAAGCTGGGCTTGAGCCTCAGTCAATTTGGATATTAAATCCTTTATTTGAGTCTTATAGTTTGTGTGTTCATGTTTTAATAGGGACATAGTTTTCTATAACTCCTTAATTTTTCTTTGATAGTCAGATTCAGCTCTTTTAAAATCAGATTTTAAAACATTTAAAGACTCAATATCGGATTTAATCTCCGTATTATAGTCCTGATACAAATTAACCTTAGCTATACAGGCAGGAGTACAAAGATGTTCGTTCATATACCTTATTTTCATCTGTACCGGCCATGAGTGGTTGAGCGGGAGTCACATCTTGTACCATAAAGCTCCAGTAAACTTCTTGAGCCATTGCAGTTGTCTCTGTTGACTTTCCAGTGGGCTTTGGGGTAGAGGGATGTGTGGAGGCCTGTGGGGTTCCCGGATTCGACTTGGGAGCCTTGCAATGTTGCACACTTCTGAAGACGACTCAAGAAGGTAAATTCAGCGAGAAGGCTGATGAAGGAATCTTCCTAGGATACAACATACCGAACAAGAGAGTTTACAACAACTCAACGGGTCTAGTAGAAGTGTGGTGTAATGTTGATGTTCAGAGATATACCACACCACCTACTGGCAAAGGACCCGCCTACTTTTTCGACTATGATGGATTCTTCAAGTCCTTCAACATCCCTATCTCTCCTTTGGATGACGAGTTAGCTACTCGAATGATGTATGATATCTTGAACACACCAACTCTTGATTCAACATCATCAAGCTCACATGGAGAATCATCTACTCAGTCAGGGGGAGTAGTCGACGACAGTGAGTCCTCCTCGGAAGATGAAGCTGAAGAAGATGACCAGAACAGTCAGGAGGAACAGGTTCCAGTTCCTGATAGTCCACAAGCATCTAACAGTGATGCACCTTCGACTTCGGAACCTCAAACTCCTTCTACCTCAGATGTAGAACCAAATGTTCATAATCTTGGCTCTGAGGTAGCTGTTCCTACTACTTTGTCTTTACTATCAGACACCTAGAAAGAAAATTGAACTTCAGGATTCAAAACCTAGGTCTTCTAAGAGGAGTTCCTTAACTCCACCTAGAAGAATAGTGTACCCAAAGTTCAACCCATTAGCCAGTCAACTGTTTATCACAAACATGCCTTACACAAATCTGGCCTATGGAAAGAAAAGTCATCCTCCGTGTCTGATAATGAAGACAAGAAGGCACCTGAGCTACCCTCACCTTCTAAGGGTCAATGGGTTGAATTCATGATGTGTGATGCCTCTGGGAAACCCAAGCCAGTAAAGGCTTGGGTTCCTAACCTAAACTAATGTTTTACGCTGTATGTGCTGGGTGTTCGCTACATTGCTGAAACCAACACGTGGATTGTAGACAGCGGAGCATCCAGGCACATGACAGGAAACAGGGCTCTTTTATCAAACGTCAAACAAATAAAAGGAGGGCATGTTTCATTTGCTGGTAACAAAGGAGGCTATATCACAGCTCAGGGAGATGTTGGAAATCAGAAAGTTAAGTTTGATAAAGTGAACTACGTTCAACAACTTCAAAACAACTTACTTTCTGTTTCCCAAATATGTGACAAAGGATTTAAAGTCATATTCGACAACAAGAAGTGTTACATCCTAAAGAAAGACTACGTGATTTCGGAGGACCAAGTTTTGATGACAGCTTCAAGATATAAAGACCTTTATGTTTTGGATCTCTCAACGGCTTCTACAACGGATCATGAAGTTCGGTGCTTTCTATCAAAAGCTACTGAGAAGGACTCCATTTTAGGCATAGGAGAATGGGACACATTAATCAACGGAAGATGAATCACTTGATCCAGAAGGATCTAGTGAGAGGAGTTAACGTCAAAAATTTCCAACTTCCGCATTTCTGTGTAGCATGCAAGAAAGGCAAACAGACAAAGAAGTCTCATAAGGAAAAGAAAGTTCATTCTATCGAGCTTCCTCTTCAACTTCTTCACATGGATCTGTTTGGTCCAGTCAGTACAAAGAGCATTGCAGGTGACTTGTACTCTTATGTGGTTACTGATGACTACTCAAGATTCTCTTGGGTAATGTTTCTGAAGTCCAAATCAGAAACATTTGAGTCATTCAAGGAGTTAGTAACCACACTGGAATCTCTCTACAAGCTGAAGGTGAGACAGGTACGCTCAGACAACGGGACTGAATTCAAGAATCAGTGGATGGAGGCTTACTGCAAGGAAAGGGAATTGTGCACCATTCACTTCTGCCTACACGCCTTAGATGACATGAGATGAATGGTGTTGCTGAGAGAAAGAATAGAAGCTTGATAGAGACAACACGGACAATGCTGGCAGACTCGAAACTGCCTATCCAATTCTGGAATGAGGTAGTGGCAAATGCATGTTATACATTGAATCGAGTTCTGGTAGTCAAGCGCCATGGAAAGACATGTTACGAGTTACTATAACGACGTAAACCTAATCTGGAGTATTTCGAACCATTTGGCGCGCCGTGCACACTTCTGAAGAAGACTCAAGAAGGAAAATTCAGCGAGAAGGCTGATGAAGGGATCTTCCTAGGATACAACATACCGAACAAGAGAGTTTACAACAACTCAACGGGTTTAGTAGAACTGTGGTGTAATGTTGATGTTCAAAGATATACCACACCACCTACTGGAAAAGGACCCGCTTACTTTTTCGACTATGATGGATTCTTCAAGTCCTTCAACATTCCTATTTCTCCTTCTGATGACGAGTTAGCTACACGGATGATGTATGATATCTAGAATACACCATCTCTTGATTCAACATCATCGAGCTCACAGGGAGAATCATCTCACTAATCAGGGGGAGCAGTCGAAGACAGTGAATCCTCCTCAGAAGATGAAGCTAAAGAAGATGACCAGAACAGTCAGGAGGGATAGGTTCCAATTCCTGCAAGTCCACAAGCATCTAATAGTGATGCTCCTTCGACTTCGGAACCTCAAACTCACTCTACCTCAGATGCAGAACCAAATGTTCATAACCTTGGCTCTGAGGTAGTTGTTCCTACCACTCCAAGATCACATCTAAATGTCTATCATCCCCTAGACAATGTCATTGGGGATGTCAGATCAGGAGTGCAAACCAGAAATCAGCTGTACTCAGCTGATTATGCCTCGGTAATGGAAAAATGATACATTCATGATGGTGCTTATCGGTGTTTTGGCTCGCAGTTTGAGCCAAAATACGTCAGTGAAGCACTAAACGATGAGGTGTGGGTGAGTGCCATGCAAGAAGAACTTCTTTAGTTCAAGAAGTTAGGTGTATGGACTCTGGTAGATAGACCTAAAGGTGCTAAGGTCATTGGCACCAAATGGGTCTTGAAATGCAAGAAGGATGACCAAAGGGTCATTATCAGGAACAAGGCTCGACTGGTGGTTCAGGGATTTCGCCAAGTCGAGGGGATTGATTACAATGAAGTGTTTGCACCCGTGGCACGGATGGAAGCCATCCGTATCCTCCTTGCCTATGCATCGTATATGAAGATTAAAGTCTATCAATTAGATGTGAAGAGTGCATTCCTTCATGGGGAAATTCGAGAGACAGTTTATGTCAGTCAACCCGAGGGATTTGAAGGTCCTTATCATCGGGACAGAGTTTACAAACTTGACAAGGCGTTATACGGGCTTCATCAAGCTCCAAGGGCCTGGTATGAGAAACTCTCGACTTATCTTGTGAAACACGGCTTTCGTAGGGGAGTCATTGACTGCACACTGTTTATCAAAGAAAAAAATGGAGACTTACTGCTAGTACAGATCTATGTCGATGACATAATCTTCGGTTCAAAGAACGAAGAATTATGCAAAGAATTTGAAGCAGTAATGAAGGCAGAGTTTGAGATGAGTGCTATGGTGGAGATGAAATTCTTTCTTGGGTTACAGGTGGATCAGACACCAAAAGGGATATTTCTACATCAGACCAAGTATGTGGGAGACATTCTCAGTCGGTTTGACATGGAGAATGCTTCTGCAGCTGGGACTCCACTTGCTACAAACCATGATATAGCACCTGATGAAAATGGAGATCTGGTAGATGCCATAATGTACCAAGGAATGATTGGAACCCTCATGTACCTCACTACCTCAAGACCTAATATCATGTATGCTACATGTCTATGTTCTAGATATCAGGCTAAGCCTAAGGTTAACTATCTGATCGGGGTCAAGAGGATATTTTGTTATCTGAAGGTTTGGGTTGTGGTATCCTCATGATGATGACTTTGAGCTCACGACGTATAGTGACTCAGATTACGAGGGCTGCAAGATGAATTACAAGTCTACATCAGCAGGGTGTCAATTCTTTGGGAGGAGATTAGTGACCTGGCAGTGTAAGAAGCAGACCTCGGTTGCATTGTCAACCTGTGAAGCCGAATACGTTGCTGCTGCAAGTTGCTGTTCACAAATCATTTGGATTCAACAGCAAATGCGGGACTACGGTTTAAATTTCTCTTATACTCCTATTTTTGTTGATAACTCTACTGCAATTGCAGTAACTAAAAATCCAGTACAACATCCAAAGACCAAACACATCGGTATTAAATACCATTTTATAAGGGACTGTTTTGAAAAGAACTTAATTGATGTGGTAAAGATTAATACTGATTTTCAACGCGCTGACAAACCACGTTTTCTATATCTGTTAGAGGTCAACGACGTTAAAAAGAAAAGTGATGTTATTCCTGATGATGATCATGTGTAGTCCGATACAGTTAAGTCTAATTTTTTTTCTTTATTTATTCTATTTTCTATTTAAATTAAATTCATGTTATTTAGTTGTCTATTAAAATCCTAAAGTAATTAAATCCATTATGATTTTAGAATTTTAGGGGGAGAATAGGTCAGCTAGTAACATTAAAAAAAACACGAGGGAGAAGGAGAGGCTAGCTGATATAAGGTAGACCGTACGTGTGATACCGATTCAAACTCTTTGGAAAATGATAGTACACAGGAACAAATCAAGAGGGACTTTAAAAGTTAATTTAGAAAAGATGCAAAATTCAAAGTATAAGTCTGTGTAGTCTGAGCAATATAAAAGGAAAGATGATAGAAAAACTGGTAACTACTAAGGTAACACAACGAAAGTAGACCTAGAGGTTGCTAGTCCACAGATGATATGTCGGTAGATTCAACACAATAGATGATTAGACCTGACTCGTGATCTCAAGATCAAACTAAGTTGTTCAACTGACTTTGGGCTCCCATCTTGTCACTGGTTAACACAATCAACAATATTCCAATAAGGGGTAATGAGCATGTAAACGCCACAAATGTGTGCGGATGACCATAAATATAGCAAAGCACGAAAAAAATGAAAGGCAAATGCTATCAAGCTAATAACTTAGGTTGTTGGTGCATTATGTGCAAAAGAAAATTAAGATGCTCTAACAAGAAGATAGGTTGTGTGCCTCTCTGCTGTGCGATGGCACTGACTTGAGGATAAGCATAACCTAGATATTATAGAATTCATTGTTGTTTGCCGCCTCTCTCCTGTGCGATAGCACTGACCTGAGGATTGGCTTCTCTTTGAAAGCTCTAAGAATAGTCTCTTCTTGTCAAAATACCCGTAGACCGCTCAAAAGCTCCTGAGGAATGTTGATTACCATATAAGTGTGGGATCCACAAATGTTGGTTGAAATAATTAAACCTTAAACTATCACCAATCTGTGTCAAAAGTCTGTGTATGGATTTAAGAGGACAAATATACAGACAATCATCATGGCTACAATTCTTGAAAGTTAAAATCAATGTGGGAATCTAATAGTACCAGTATGATTTCCTAAATTTGCTAACGACTCTAGATGAAAACCAAGAAGTGAGCATCAAAAGGTTTTGATAACAAGTCCCAAATGATTTGACTTGCCTGTATGATTCCAAAATTGAATTGGTCCAGGTATGGTCAAACTAAATAGAAGCTGCCTATTCCGGAACCGAATCCAGTAGATTTCTATCTTAGGATTTACCTCTCACGAAAAGTGAAAAACAAGTTTAATTTTTGTACTTTAGTTTAATTTTCTAGTTATTTAGTCATTTCAGTTTCTTTGTTTGTCGGACTACATCATGAAATTCAGTAAGGGATTAATTCACCAAAAAGGGTCATGTATAAGATGACCACATGTGTTTTCAAAGGATAAATGGGTCACGTCTGAGGTGACAAATTGTTTAAAATGATCACGTTTGAGGTGATCATGTCACACCCCGGGCCCAGAGAGGCGGGACGTAACGGTTGGTAAACAACAACCAAAATGCAGCGGAAACTAAATGGTTTAATATAATGCATCTCACAATATTTACATTAGGATATGGGTTTAGTTTCAGTTTACAAGGTGCCTCAATCTACAATCCATGGGTATCATGACCTATCTCTTTGTCAATATTTCTTGAGGCTTCAGTAACTAAGGCCTCTAGGCTCAACCTTTTTCCTTCAACACCTACCCTCACTTCTTGCTTCGGATTTGGATATCTTCTATAGCTTGGCTAATCTACCTAGCTGTACCTGAAAGACATGCTCAAAAGATTTTGTGTCAACATAAAGTTGGTGAGTTCAAGTGCTTAAAGTTTAAAAAACAAAAAGAATTTAACAAATCCTCATTTGATAAAAATGAATGAATCATAGTTTCAACATCGTGGGAGAAAAATCACAATCAACCCTGCACTCAGTCCCAGTTGGCCTCTTCTAAAGTTGTGTTTAACCGGATATTCCCGAAGGAAGAACTGAGCCCCAAACCAGTGAACCCTACCTGCCCGGATGGTTCACCATAGTTTCTTAACAAAACCTGTTACATGCCACAAACGACCCCTTAGGATCTCAGTGGGGTAACCTTCCTGGAACGGAAGCCACTGTGTGTGGGGGATTCCCCAAATAGATCTATTCATATAAAACAAGCGGTTCACGAAAGAATTAATGATCATGACATAAGTATCAGCAGGTATTCCATAAATCCCACATACAATCATCAAGTAAAGCACAATTATAGTTCAAAAATAACAGAGCATGCTTCACCCCAAAACAATAGTAAAAAGGGGAATCACTAGAACTCACCTGGTATCCTCATATAAATTCTGAGCTCGGTAAAGATATGTGAAGGTCACCAACAAAGCAATCCTAATTAGAACATATGAGATTCATGTTTAGAATTAGCACGATGTCATTACATGCGTGCGGTTGAGCTCTTTAGTTAGCTTAATGTTAACGATTAGTATCATTGATGTAGATTAGCTTCTTGTGAAATTATCAATTGTTATGCACTCACTCGTGCATATTAGGTTAATTAATGCCTTTATCCGATAAATGATTCTTTGCATAAAGAATGTAGCCATAAACGGTTGATATCAAGGATTCCAAATCTTTATAGATAGTTTTTAATGATGAAGTAAGTAATCTATAATGTTCCAAATGATGTTTATAATGCTTACACTTAGATCATAATGTTAAATTGATTGATGCTAGAGTAATACAAATATTAATAATAGTTGTCGATATATTTAATAAAAGGGGTGATACAAATAATATTTATCCCAATAATAATTAGATGATCGACTATGAATAGTAACAAGATGATGGATTATTATAGTATTTTTAAGTCTTTTATCTTAAATAAAAACGTGTAGATGTCGGTTAACCCATGTATTTAATGTATATGTATATGCACAATCGTATTTGTATGTATTTTACATCTCGAAGCCTTGTAAGGATTTAGTGTGACATGGGATCAAATTGAGTTGTATCGTCATTAACATGTTATAATCCTTCTTATATTGTAATGATACATGTATTTCTATCTAGGTTGATTTCTGATAAATATCGTTGCTACTTAAGTCTCATGTTAGAACTATCCATTTAAATCAGATAATTATCTCAAGTGGCATTTGCTTTCGTTTTATAACTTATGTATTTTATATAATTAGAGCTCACGTAACACACATATAAATTATAATTAAATTTCAAATGTGTTGCGCGTGCGATTATACCTTTCACTCGGTTCACGTTCGCTAACCCACTCATATAGCTCTTGATCTAATCGCGTTCACGTTCCGTTGACTGCTCGTTGACCAAGTTTGTCCCGTGGTTATCCAAAACCTCACCTTGACTTTCTAACACAACCCCAACCATAATCGACAGCAACAATCACGATCCACACCACTACAACACCACTAAAATACTATTTCAACCATGATTTTCACAATCATCCTAACCGAACTTTAGTCCATCATCATAGCAGCCCAAAACAACAACCAAACTTGAAAATCCACAACCAAGAACCACAATCACAACCATCTCCACCATCACCGTGCACCGCCATTACAACCACCATCATCACCACCTAAACCCGACAACCATAACTCACAGCCAACTATCACAGCTGCCATCACCACAACCGCCACCTGCGGGAACCACCGATCGACCACCGCTGCCCACAACATCAGCCACAGCCGCGACAGCCACCTTCATTGCCAAAACCTTGCTGTCGTCATCTTCAAACGCCCATAACTTTCAAACCGTTAAGTGTTAGACAACGCAGCTACCACCGTTGGAAACATCTCGTCGAGACGAAAAAGAGCATGGGTGGCACTCGCCGCCACTCGCCACCAGTCGCCGGCGCCGGCGGCCTGAAAACTCGCCGGAACCCTAGCCGAAGCGGCCTTCTTTCTTCCATATCTTCCACACCGTTGCGAATTAGAAGAAACCGCCACCACCATCGTGATCAGGAGGTCGAGATTAGGGGGGGTAGGCTAAGACTTGGCCGGAAACCGCCGCGCCGCCGCCGTGGAGCCTCCTGCTCCGGCGAAGTCGGCTGCAGCAGCTCTTGAGAGCATTTTAGTGTGTTTTTAGGGTTTTCAAATGAGAAATGAGGGATTAGATGGCTTATATACCTAGGGTTTTTGAGTGGGCTTGATTTAAAAATCGCGTATACGTCCCGAAACTTCGTTATCGCGTATTGAATGGTCTTTTGGATAAAATCTTGTTAGAAAACCTATAATAGATTTATCTAATTACTTCAGCTTGAAATAAAACAATTCGGTATATTTATCGTCAGACTCTCGGGTTTGACCTATTCTCAGGCCGGTCCACGCTTCAGTCGCGTCTCGAACCACATTGCTCCTTGATAACCGCCACACTCTCTAATTTAGAATGTTATAATAGGTATGATAATTAGATAAATATTTATGACGTTATAGGGCTCGATTATTGCTTCAGATGTCCGTTAAATGCCGGTGTATCCGGTATTCGCGTTTTTCCGACGTATCATAGCTGATTATACACGTTTGGTTAGGATCTTTTAGCAAGTACTGTTTGCAGTATGCATCATGATTAACAATGATTTTAAAAGGGTATAAAACCATTATAAGTATGTTCTGATGTAAATTAGACGTTAGTACGCGTTAGATTAACGGACTTTACACGGTATAGGTTTTGAATCTGTTTTTGGTATGGATTCTTATCGTAGTTGCTTCGAATCACAATTTAATTTATTATCTTATGATCACTTATTTAATTAGATGGTAAATGGGTATTGGGCCTTAAATGGGCCTTGTTTATAAGTTTGGGCCCTTATTGGGCCTATTGGGCCTAAAAAGGCTAGTTTCTTTTCCAAGTTTTCTTTGGTAAGCCCAATTCAATCCGGACCTTTATTGGGTCCTATAATACATTAAGTTTTCTAATTGGGCTAGATTTCAGAGGTGTTACATTCTCTCCTCCTTAAAGAAATTTCGTCCTCGAAATTTTAGTATCGCTAAAATTGTTTCCGAGTGTGATGCACTCGTAGTATGAGTCTTGAGGATTTTAAGGTTATTCAGCTGAGCATTCCAAGACGAAAGTTGTCGATTAGGCATCAAACAACCGGGTTTGATTTAGATTCAAGTAATTATCCCAACGTTAGAACAGGTTTGACAAGATCAGTGAGTCATTTCATGAATAGATTTTTGGCTTCACAATCAGGTCATTTAACATTTGAACAAAATTAACAAGAAGAGATTCTCCACTGAGGTTCAATGCACAATCCTACTAGGTAGATCTAGCAAGGAAACAAATACTAAAAATCCTGGCAATATCACCGTCCTTACGGAGAGTCTTACGAAAGGTTGTGAAGTATCAGATGTGATGTGAATCCTTCAATTAGACTTAATAGTCAAGTCGGCTATACGTCACTAGTAACTCCTTAGAATCATAAGGTAATAGGTCGTAAGATGTCATAGATTAAAGTCTTCAGATCAAGGAGGGTTTTGGTTCCCTAAGGATTATTGATTAACATTTAGGAACCGCATGATTATTCCCACAAAGCTAAAACTAAGAAGTTTTCACAACTAATAAGAACGAAGAGGTTTGGTCACACAAAAGGGTCACTACTTTTCCAGCCTTCCTACTCCGGAACGATACTGCATGCGATAATCCTAGTCTTCGAGTAGTTCCATCTATCTTAACTTACGTATGTCGAGGGTATTCCCAATCAGGATGTGTCATAAGCTCTTGTGAACTGACGTTGGAAGAATTCGCAAGTTCACGATGGGATACGGGTGAAGTCAGTAGAAGAAAAGCCTAATTACAGGCTATCCGCATCCATCAATGCGGGTAAGTAGAGACAAATGTGGCCAAGACTTGTTCTTTCACATTTAGAAATGCGAGCGTCTTAGGATAAATGCGGATGACGGCCTCCTATCCGCACTTGTCAATGCGGTTGATATTACCGATTGATGATCACCCTATGGTGTTTGAACTAGTATACTAATGGGTAGTCAGGAATGTAGTACAGCTAATGTATTCGAATGCATATTGTTCCAGTTCACGTATAATGTAACTCTTCACGTGTTTCCTAAATTGTCGGGCGGCTAGAAGCTTGTCTTGTATCATTGCACCAACACACATCTGAAGCCTTCTGATCCGTGTCCAAACGGATTTGGCATATTCCTGGGATTACGATGCCAGTTGTATAGCTGCACGAGTGAAGCTTTTATTGATCCTCCTAAAATTTTCGCTTAACCCTAAACGTTGACATAACTCAATGAGTTTTTACTACTTCTCGAACTTTGATAGCCCCAAATTTTAGCGAATTGTCTCGATTTCATGCTTACTAGCAATGTCGAGATAACAAGCATGCCTAAGTATGACTTACTGAATCCCATTCATCAGGCTCATGAATACCGTGGGTGTGTGAGCCAGCCCAAACAAGCTTGAATGTGATTTTCATATTGACTCTAATGTATTTTAAATGCAATCCTTGGTAACGTCTTTATCACTTATATACCCGGCTGATAGCATTAGAAGTGTAGTCAGTATCTTACAACTGATTAAGCAGGTTAACAATTCTGGAAAAGGGGTTATCACTTCTTCTAGGTAACTTTATTCAACTCTTGATAGTTTGTCCATATTAAGAGCATTCCATTCCACTTCCTACAAAGTGTATTAGGGTTCTTCAAGGTGACACACTATGTCTTATGAACCGTTTATCTAACAGTTGTCGGATCTCCCTTCCTTCTACGAGCTTCTTAACATACTTCGAATTTCGTACCACCATACATTACTACTTCTCTCCGATTCACCTTCCTTTAGGGCAACTCCAGCTGTCATCTTATCTACAGAATCGTTGTATATTCTTCCACTAATTCCCTTGTAGTGCTTCCCAATCAAGGTCAACCTTCTAGATGACTTCTTTCTCGCTCCCCTTTCTCCAAAGTAACCGTATCCTGTAGGGGGTCCATTCGTGCAACAAGTAAGCCTCATCTAAAACCTAGTTACTTATAGGCCTATCAATTGTTCCACTGAAGTATGATAGTAAGCCTTCTGGCTCGGATTTCAACGAGTTTACTAGGGTAGGCTATTGGGTATGCTATTGGTGAATTGATCTGTAAAAGGTTTAGAAATTTAGAGGGGAAAATATTTAATGCTTACGACTGGTGATTGTTGTGCTGGTCTTTCTCGCCTACTATCTTCTGCATGTTCATTACTACGTCGTAGTTGGACCTCAAGTGATTTAACACATGAGATTTCTTGTAGCTGATCTTCTATGCTTCTTAATACATCTTTTGGAGCAACACATTCTCTCAGCTCCAACTGAGAGTCTTCCCGCATGAATTATTTGTTATCACCGGCATCTTGACTTGATAGGGTTCTAAAACTTCGTTAAGGTGCTTATTAGTAGAGAGGGAACTATCTACCACTCTATTAACCCCTTATATAACATCAGGATTGTAATCTAACTTTGTGATCTTCGCTCTCGCTTCACGAATTCATCACCCAAATAGTAGAGCTCTCGAGGTAGAGATGACTCACGGATTCATCACCATTCATTAGTCCAAGAGTTTAATAAAGAATAAGTTCGGAACAAAATGTGTGAAAACAGGGAATTCACCAACATTGTAGACTCAGATTTTTGTTTCGAAAGCTCGAAGACCAAATTTTCTCGGCGAATAACTTTGGCACTCGGGCTATTTATCTTTACGGAAATCGGGCTATAGGATGAGGTTTCATTTCCTACTTATTCTGGCACTCGAAAGGTTACCAAGAACACGGCCAGTTAAAAGCATGGTCAAAATAGTTCAACTTATGTTTCAATCGAAGTTTGTCACCGGGTGACTAACGGTTGAGGATGATGAAGGATTTCACAAGCATAGTACTATGGAAAACGATGGTTAATTACTATCGAAGCTGATATTAAGAATAGTGCTTGGGTTAAGGGGTTCTATTACCATGAATAGGCGTAGAGAAGTTATATTCATCAAGGACTTTGAGAAAAAGATCAGAGGTATTCTAGATTCCAGAATGTCCTATGAAGTGTGAGCTACTAGGGAAGAAGGAAGTGACAAGTCCTCTATGCCATTGATCACAATAGGTGCTTCTCGTAATTCTGTTACTCCGGTATATTCTCGGCTGCAACCATTATGTTAGAGGGTCCCTTACTATGTTGAGGAAGTTTTGTCGAGTCTATGTTAGGTAGGAAGAAATTTTCAGACATCGCGAAAATAGCGCGGCTAAAGTACACAGACAACTTAGGTGAAGTGCCATACTTTCAGCACCAAACTGGATGGGTTTGAAACAACATTTGATGATCTCCTGGGTTGGATAGTTGTATCATTATACTTCCAATAGGAGAGCAGAACAAAGAAAGAGAGAAAAAAAGGGATAATTACTACAATATCGTCCTTGGTAGCTCTTCAAGAGTTAAATGGTTTCTCTCAGCATGAAAGTTTTAAATTTATAATTGTTGAGTATATATTGGATATTGGTGTTTAATCTGGTATGTACTAGTTCCTTGAGTGTTATACTTGACATTAGTTTACATGACAGGGCCCACCAGAATTCAAGGGTACCTGTAAATTCACCATTACGTGTGCACCCGTAATCGTCAATTTACCTTACACTATCATTCTAGTTGTTCCCATCATAAGTTTCAAGTTTTGTGTAATTAGGTCTGGAGTTAAAATTTTCATTTGGTCATCATCTGCAATTAAGCACATTTAGATTCTAGTTACGCTAACATTCTTGCTAACCCAACCATTTTCAAAGTACAGTTCAACAAACCAGGTAACGAGCAATCAGGTACAAGCTATAATAGGGAGCAGATCAAACAAAAAGGCATCATGGTTGCTATCCTATCACTGTATTCCAACAAGTATCATCATATGAATGAAGCATATAACAAGTATCACTAAAGCAGTTGTCTCATGTAACGACACAAGTCGTATCAAGTATAAAATAATAGCTGTTGTTTCATATAGTGTCAAAAGTCAGTTGTGCAATCAGATAAGTATCTCCCAAGAATTTAAGTCTTAATATACCTGCACATCTTTGATTCATAATATACCTAGTCCCAGTGCTCAGGGGTCCTAGTAGTCAACTCCAGAAGATTCCAAATATTCTTAGTTTTACTCGGGTGCACCTATCATAGGTAGTACCCTAATGCAACAAGGTTTCTTATAGGGTAGGGAATTCTTAATAGTATCTATCCCATGAGGTATACAGATTAAAGACGAGTGTCCTTAATGGAATCTATTCTGTTGTAAACTTTAGATCACTAATTCATGGAAACAACCTACCAGGCTGGTCCTATTTATGGTTGTAGCTTAGGTGTCTCGAAGTAAACCCACTTTCCTATAACCTTGGCTTAACTAAACTCGGAAAAGTCTTCTTACAAAGGTGGTCCTATAGGGTTCATATGGTTGTAGTTTAGGTCTCGCGAAGCAGACCTACTTCTCTACAACCTTTGGCTCTGATACCAATCTGTCACACCCCGGGCCCAGAGAGGCGGGACGTAACGGTTGGTAAACAACAACCAAAATGCAGCGGAAACTAAATGGTTTAATATAATGCATCTCACAATATTTACATTAGGATATGGGTTTAGTTTCAGTTTACAAGGTGCCTCAATCTACAATCCATGGGTATCATGACCTATCTCTTTGTCAATATTTCTTGAGGCTTCAGTAACTAAGGCTTCTAGGCTCGACCTTTTTCCTTCAACACCTACCCTCACTTCTTGCTTCGGATTTGGATATCTTCTATAGCTCGGCTAATCTACCTAGCTGTACCTGAAAGACATGCTCAAAAGATTTTGTGTCAACATAAAGTTGGTGAGTTCAAGTGCTTAAAGTTTAAAAAAAAAAAAATTTTACAAATCCTCATTTGATAAAAATGAATGAATCATAGTTTCAACATCGTGGGAGAAAAATCATAATCAACCCTGCACTCAGTCCCGGTTGGCCTCTTCTAAAGTTGTGTTTAACAAATAGATCTATTCATATAAAACAAGCGGTGCACGAAAGAATTAATGATCATGACATAAGTATCAGCAGGTATTCCATAAATCCCACATACAATCATCAAGTAAAGCACAATTATAGTTCAAAAATAACAGAGCATGCTTCACCCCAAAACAGTAGTAAAAAGGGGAATCACTAGAACTCACCTGGTATCCTTATATAAATTTTGAGCTCGGTAAAGAAATGTGAAGGTCACCAACAAAGCAATCCTAATTAGAACATATGAGATTCATGTTTAGAATTAGCACGATGTCATTACATGCGTGCGGTTGAGCTCTTTAGTTAGCTTAAAGTTAACGATTAGTATCATTGATGTAGATTAGCTTCTTGTGAAATTATCAATTGTTATGCACTCACTCGTGCATATTAGGTTAATTAATGCCTTTATCCGATAAATGATTCTTTGCATAAAGAGTGTAGCCATAAACGGTTGATATCAAGGATTCCAAATCTTTATAGATAGTTTTTAATGATGAAGTAAGTAATCTATAATGTTCCAAATGATGTTTATAATGCTTACACTTATCATAATGTTAAATTGATTGATGCTAGAGTAATCAAATATTGATAATAGTTGTCGATATATTTAATAAAAGGGGTGATACAAATAATATTTATTCCAATAATAATTAGATGATCGACTATGAATAGTAACAAGATGATGGATTATTATAGTATATTTTAAGTCTTTTATCTTAAATAAAAACGTGTAGATGTCGGTTAACCCATGTATTTATTGTATATGTATATGCACAATCGTATTTGTATGTATTTTACATCTCGAAGCCTTGTATGGATTTAGTGTGACATGGGATCAAATTGAGTTGTATCGTCATTAACATGTTATAATCCTTCTTATATTGTAATGATACATATATTTCTATCTAGGTTGATTTCTGATAAATATCGTTGCTACTTAAGTCTCATGTTAGAACTATCCATTTAAATCAGATAATTATCTCAAGTGGCGTTTGCTTTCGTTTTATATAATTAGAGCTCAAGTACACGCATATAAATTATAATTAAATTTCAAATGTGTTGCGCGTGCGATTATACCTTTCACTCGGTTCACGTTCGCTAACCCACTCATAGCTCTTGATCTAATCGCGTTCACGTTCCGTTGACTGCTCGTTGACCAAGTTTGACCAGTGGTTATCCAAAACCTCACCTTGACTTTCTAACACAACCCCAACCATAATCGACAGCAACAATCACGATCAACACCACTACAACACCACTAAAATACATTTCAACCACGATTTTCACAATCATCCTAACCGAACTTTAGTCCATCATCATAGCAGCCCAAACAACAACCAAACTTGAAAACCCACAACCAAGAACCACAATCACAACCATCTCCACCATCACCGTGCACCGCCATTACAACCACCATCATCACCACCTAAACCCGATACCATAACTCACAGCCACTATCACAGCTGCCATCACCACAACCGCCACCTTCGGGAACCACCAATCGCCACCGCTGCCCACAACATCAGCCCCAACCCCGCACAGCCACTTCATTGCCAAAACCTTGCTGTCGTCATCTTCAAACGCCATAACTTCAAACCGTTAAGAGTTAGACAACGTAGCTACCACCGTTGGAAAGATCTCGTCGATACAAACAAGAGCATGGGTGGCACTCGCCGCCACTCGCTGCCAGTCGCCGGCTCCGGCGGCCTGAAAACTCGCTGGAACCCTAGCCGCCGCTGCCTTCTTTCTTCCATATCTTCCACACCGTTGCGAATTAGAAGAAACCCCCACCACCATCGTGATCAGGAGGTCGAGATTAGGGGGTGGGCCAAAGCTTGGCCGAAAACCGTCGCGCCGCCGCCGTGCCGCCGTGCCGCCGCCGTGGAGCCTCCTGCGAAGTCGGCTGCAGCAGCTCTTGAGAGCATTTTAGTGTGTTTTTAGGGTTTTCAAATGAGAAATGAGGGATTAGATGGCTTATATACCTAGGGTTTTGAGTGGGCTTGATTTAAAAATCGCGTATACGTCCCGAAACTTCGTTATTGCGTATTGAATGGTCTTTTGGATAAAATCTTCTTAGAAAACCTATAATTGATTTATCTAATTACTTCAGCTTGAAATAAAACAATTCGGTATATTTATCGTCAGACTCTCGGGTTTGACCTATTCTCAGGCCGGTCCACGCTTCAGTCGCGTCTCGAACCACATTGCTCCTTGATAACCGCCACACTCTCTAATTTAGAATGTTATAATAGGTATGATAATTAGATAAATATTTATGACGTTATAGGGCTCGGTTGTCGCATCAGATGTCCGTTAAATGCCGATGTATCCGGTATTCGCGTTTTTCCGACGTATCATAGCTGATTATACACGTTTGGTTAGGATCTTTTAGCAAGTACTGTTTGCAGTATGCATCATGATTAACAATGATTTTAAAAGGGTAAAAACCATTATAAGTATGTTCCGATGTAAATTAGACGTTAGTACGCGTTAGATTAACGGACTTTACACGGTATAGGTTTTGAATCTGTTTTTGGTATGGATTCTTATCGTAGTTGCTTCGAATCACAATTTAATTTATTATCTTATGATCACTTATTTAATTAGATGGTAAATGGGTATTGGGCCTTAAATGGGCCTTGTTTATAAGTTTGGGCCTTATGGGCCTATTGGGCCTAAAAGGCTAGTTTCTTTTCCAAGTTTTCTTTGGTAAGCCCAATTCAATCCGGACCTTTATTGGGTCCTATAATACATTAAGTTTTCTAATTGGGCTAGATTTCAGAGGTGTTACAGATCAAAAGTTCTTCAAGTTGAAAGGATCATGTCTGAGATGATCAAATGCGTATAATGTTGATTCTATAGTTTAAAAAGGTTTTTAAATTAAAATGGTAATAAATGCAGAAATTTCATAAGTATATCATTCCACAATGACCATTATTAATTTGACTATCATACGAATAAGAGCCATTCGTACGAGATGGACCATGAGTATGGACCATTAAACCGAATGGCCCATACAATGACTCCAGTCGGAGTTTAAGAGCGAATGAATGAGTAAGTCGCACGACTGAACTCCAGTCGGACGACTGAAGGTGGGCGACTGAACCAATCGCACGACTGAGGCCCATTCGCCCGAATGAAATGTGCGTATGAGCCCAGTCGTGCGATTGAATTTTGGTTAGTATAAATAGAGGGAGAGTCGGTCGCAGAGACTACCACTCTCAATTTTCCCTAAATCACACGACTAACGTTACTCTGCCCAAATTTCGTTTGATCACTATAAACCCTCGATTCTCACATACTGACCATTTGCATTGACTCTACAGGTAATTTGCGGTGCAGAAACATTACTATATCACTCAATTTGACAATTAATCTGGACAATCGGACTCGTTAGAAAACCCGTGACTTGTGTGGCAAATAACCTAACTAAACGACGTAAACAAATGAAATTAAAGGTGTTAGGTGTTAAGCGAATGGATTGCGAGTCTAATGAACCAGAACACGAAGTCTAAAACTCAAAATTGGTGAAAAATTGAATTTGAATTGAACAGACAGAACAACATGCGAATGGACAGGTTGATGAACTTCAGTCGCACGACTGAAGTGTGCGGATAGCTTAACCGCCCGACTGAACCATGCGTATGAGTTCAGTCGCACGACTGGTGTAACCGCATGAGGTTACATACGCATGAGTCCAGTCGCACACTCAGTCGTACGTATGGGGTCATTCGCACGACTGAATCCCAGTCGCACTGCTCATTCGCACGACTTGATCTCAGTCGCACAACCTCATTCGCATGACAGAAAAGAATTTTTTTCAAGTCCAAGTGTTACATGACATTCTTAGCCAATGGGTACTAATATTTACTTTCTTTGTGTAACAGATGGCGAGTCGATGGACCATGAGTACGAAGCACAATAATTGTGCTCATCTAGATCTGACCTCCAGAAATGCTTCAGACTTCTCTGGCATTATCACCTTTCTAAGGAGATCGAGGATTGCACACGCTATATCTGCTCCATGTACTCCATATCGTTCTATACAGCAGGCCTTCTGGGAAGGTGCAGTAGTTGATCGATCCTCTGAGCCTCACTGTATCAGGAGTACTATCTTTGGAGAGGCTATAGAGATCACAGAGGAGGATCTTAGGATTGTGCTACTGTTGGGGGACGATGCTGACTGTCCTACTAGACTACACCCCCTTACTGTCAGAGGATGTTTTCTTCGAGCTAAGTACTCTGGGGACATCAATGCAAGGGTGCTCAACAAGAGCAACATGTGTCCCCAGTTCAAGTACCTTGCTCATGTGCTGCTAAAGTGCATAGCATCCAGGAAGGGAGGATTTGATGAGTTGTCTGATCAGATCCAGAACGCCTATGTTGTGTTGGTGCTGAACCATCCGTTCAGCTTCTCCAGGATGATGTTCACCTACTTGGTGGAGAACATTGAGGGGAAAGGGAAGGAGGGCTTCTGCATGTACCCCCGATTCATGCAGATGATTATAGACCAGAAGCTCCCTTCCCTGCCGAAAGAGAAGGAAGATGCAGTAGTGCTTGAGGTGATGGATGATACCACCTTAGGCCGGATGAGGTATACAGGGGGAAGCAGGTGAAACCCCGTGTCAGGAGACTGTTTTGGGCATCTGGCCCGTGAAGACTATGGGGTGCCAGCTCGGAGGAAGTGGCACCACACGACAGTGATTCTGAGTTTGAGCAGATTGCTCTACCCACCGATGATTCTGATAATGATGACAGTGGGGATGCTGGAGATACCATGCCCATTCCACAGAGGGTCACAACTACTGATAGCACACCTCCAGTATCTGCTCCCACTGGAGATATAGCAGAGTCGGCTAGGTTCCACCAGGACTTTATACCTGGTGAGGAAGAAGAAGAGTCAGATGAGGAGCCGCTGACTAGGACTGTGGGAAGCAAAGTTGTTCCCACAGAACATGGACTCCGGGCGGTTGGTGAACGCCTCAGTGGATCGGGAGAGACTGCTGCTGACCCGACCTATGCTCCAGAGCCGTCGAGCCGTATTCTAGGGGGAGCATCCTCCTCGACAGGATCGAGGAAGAAAAGGACGGCTCAGCCCCACGGCATGAAGAAGAAGAAGCGCAGACTCACCTACATCACCACCACAGCCACCACCTCAGCCACCACCACTACCATCTCTACAGCCACACCATCCACCACCACAGCTACCACTACCACTACCACTACCACACCCCCTACTACTGTCACCACACCACCCACCACTACATATATGCCATCCACCACCATATCATTCACACCTACCTTACCACCACTATCATCTAGACCTAACCCAATCTTCACCACTGCCACCATCACCACCACTAGCCACTAAGCCGGTCCATCTTCACATCCCACCCATCTATATGGATCACCTCTACCTCCCATTGGGGTAGAGGAACAGCTATCAGCGCTGAACCGTATGGTGATGCGTCTGTTAGCAGCTAATGAAGAGAAGACTGCACAGATTCGTCAGCTGGCAGATCTCATAGCTGCGCAGTCCCAGCAGATCTCTCAGCAGGCTCAGCTGATCGAGCAGCAGGCCCAGCAAATGGCTGCTCAGAGCCAAGAGATTACCCAACTCCAAGAGCATAGAGTCATATCAGCTAAGAAGATTGAGGAGTTGGAGGATGCTAAAAAGACCATCATGCTCAAGCTCAAGGGAACTAAAGATGAGCCTCTGAAGATCAAGGAAGGAGATGGTGATGATGGTGATGATGGTGATGATGATGATGAGGATGAGGATGAGGATGAAGATGAAGAGAGTGATGATGATGAAGGGATTGAGGAAGAAAAGACAAAGGACAGGCAAGAGGATGATGATGATGAAGGAGGAGATGCAGCTGCATCTGCCTCAGCTCAGGGTCAAGAAAGAAGATCAAAGAGAAATCAAGACCAACGATCTTCCTCCTCTGCCTCACCGAGTGATGATCCAGCGATTCAAGATAAAAGTAATGATTAGATGTCTATGTATTTGATAGCTTTTGTACTTGAATCATGTATTTAAACTTATGTATTTGATGTTTATATTAAGATTAATGCATTTCTGTCTTGATTATTAACTAATGTTTGATGTGTTACATGTTTAAATCAAACAGATCCAAACTATCAAAGGGATGAATTTGATGTTGCTCCCCTTCAGCAGGTCAAGACTCAATTAACTATGATTCTTGATCTGCAAGGGATCGTTAGGAGATCTGTGAGTTATACCCCTAAAGAAGGGGAAATAATTCATGATCTTTCAAATGAGCAACTAGCTGAGATGTTCAAGCTAAATCCCGATGAGATCATTAAGAATGCTCCAACATGTGAGTCTACCAGTGACAAAGAGCTAAATGACATAGATGAGATAGAGATAGAAGACATCACAGCAGAGCACTATCCTCAGTATGCTGACAACGAGGGAAATGTGGTCCCCAATCTGGGTGAATCCCTAGTCAGTGATACATTTGAGGTATTAGATCAGATGGAGCAGGAGTCTGAGAAGACAGAAGGAAAGGCCCAAGCCTCAAACGACGATATTGATATCAGAAAGGCTGAATGGGCTGCGTGTTTTGAGGAAATCCGAGCCCAACGCACCGCTCCAAAACAGAATGTCTACACCAAACTCTACAGAGTGAAGAAACATCATAAGGTGTCAGGCAGGATTATAGCGTGGGCACATTTTGAGGATCTAAACGTTTATGCCATTAAGAGGGACAAGGGCATAGAGTACTTTAGATTTCCACATGATCTAAAGACTCTACCTGGTTTTGAGCTCAACCAGCTGGCGAAATTGAAGCTACTATATGCTGACCCAAGGAAGATGTCAGGTTGGTTTGAGGCTGCCCTGAAGAAAGAGTACCACACCAGGTGGGTCAACTTCAAACCTCAACAACCTACTAGGTATATCAGACGTTCAGAAGTTGATCCCATCACTGGTAAGCCCAAGATTGTGCTGAAGTGGAGTCCTCCAAGAACGATGTCAAGAATTCATCTCAGGGAAATGCCACAGGACTTCACTCCACACTTTAAGTGGTGGTACTATGATTGGAGAACCGGGGAGGCGGTCATAGTTCTAAATAAAGAGGGACAAATGGATACCATCAGGGTGTTTGACCCAATGTGGCTCACTAACTTGTCTTCTAATGATGTCTACACATTATACAAGTGGCCACTGTTCTATGACACTCAAGATATTGTACAAGCCCTCCAATTCCAGAATGTCATAAGACTCTGTTTTGCGTTTGAGATTCACGCAGGAGTCACAAGAGAGGAAAAGTACAAGAAGTATGAGGAGGTGATGTAGAAAGTAAGACATTAGATAGATCTACGTCCAAGGGGGAGTTTGTTGATACATATGTACCTAGATCCTGATATGAATGTAATATGTCTTGTTTGTCTTACACTGATGTAATGTTTGGAATATTAATGAAATGAGAATGGTTGTTTGTGATTTATAATGTTTAATATTTCATTAATGAGTTGATGTTGAATTGATTAAATAGGTTTGTGATTGTTTGAATTGATAAACATAATGTTATATTAATGAATACATTCAAACTTAACAAAATGAAGTTCTCATGCGAATGGCCCATGCGAATGGACCATACGCATGAATAACTTCAGGAGAATAACTCAGTCGCATGACTGAACCAGGAGACTGGATCAGTCGTATGATTGTAACATGAGATTGGCTCAGTCGCACGACTGAACACTCAGTCGTGCGGATGGATCAACCGCATGGCTCAATCGCACGACTGAACCATGCTAATGGTTCAATCGCCTGAAAGAGCAACCCTAACCTATAAATACCACCCAATTCGTGGAAAACGTAAGCATTCATTCTATTTCGACTCCAGACGTACCCTAGCTGTCTAAAAGCCTCCAAGTTCATACTCCAAGTTCATAGAACGTTGTAGATCGATTCTTAATCGATTCTTAACGTTAGATTCAATACCTTATTGATTCTACGTGCGTTCTCACTGATTGGATCGCTAATCAAATAGGATTCCACACTATTTGATTTGGTTTACACGTTAATCAGTTGGTGTTTCGTTCAAATACCAGATCCTAACAAACTTCACCTTCTGGTCTTCCCGGCACTCGCTGATATCAAGTACCGCCTCCATCTCTCTAATCCATCGGTGAGTAGCAACAGCAGTGCCATTACCATCAAAGATAGGGGGCTTGCATCATTGGAACGCCCCATAATTACAGCCTCGTGCAGTTTATTGCACAGGCTCTTCCTCTTCCTCCTCTCACCAGAAACAATCGTGTCAGTCTTTGGTCGTTCCCTTTCCCCCGCGGGCGGCCTCCTTTCCTTCCTCTCTCCTTCCGTAACAGCTTTAATCACTTCAGTCACCACAAACGGCAAGATTATCTGCATGACTTGGTGAAACTCCTCCACCACAGCCTCCTTCACTGAGGCCATTAGGTTAGCACTTTCATCACCACCCTCCCGATGAGGGCTCTCGGCTCTTCATGGGCAATTTCTTCAGCCCTAGCCCTTCCTCCTGTGACCTACCACATCCATCACGACCTCCACCTCGAGAATCCTTAGAAGATCTACCTCCACCCATCCTCTAAACACGCTATAAGATCCAAACACCAACACAATCATTCAAGGTAAAAGCTCAGTTTAGGTCAAGTATAGTAAGTCCCTAATTACAGTGGTCAGTTGTGATTAGCCACTTACTTTATTCTTCATACCCCAAGCATTTCCTATCCTGACTACATCCGTATGTAAATCTACTAAAGGCACATAAATCACATAACATGGGCACATAATACCAGTTAACTTTAAGAAAATACCTGATGCCATGTAGCTACTCAGACTGGCACCCTTCCATTTTATCTCATTCTCAGTTTAAGTTTAGGTTTTTGAAAATATTTACCTATTTTCTCTTAAACTTTGGCTCTGATACCAACTTGTAAGGCCCCGTTCCCGGGACGCTCACAGTTGGACAATCATCACACATAAAAAATATAACATATATTTAAATTTGTTAATACATCATAGCAGAATAATTAATCACCATTTCATACATTAATGACCACTTTTGCAAGACAATACAATCATTGTTAACTATTACAAAAATTTCATCGTTTACATTACATCACAAAAATGTCATTTATCATAAAATAGATGTCATCCAAAAACTTGCTGAGTAATTACGCATGTGCCATCCTTAGCAATCATTACCCACCAACTTGAAAATACATAAAAGTTAGTATTGCTGAGTGAGTCTAGTTTTATAAAAATATATTACCTTTCTTTCATTAAAACATTTTCTTTACTATCGCACGTGATCATACATCGTACATACATCAAGGTAATATTTATTATTGTTGGGTATTCTACCTTGGAAGAAATTGAAGATTTCAATATTATTAAAGTTGAAGACTTGAAGCACAAAATCAACAAAAATATTAGTATAGGGTTTATTTTGTAATTATTGTAAATGCTAGACTAGTATATATATTAGAACATATTATCATTGTAAAGTGTGAATAATTCACCACTTGTTACGGTGAATTAGGTCCATCACCAACAACATCATATCATCATCCTTCATGGATGATGATTTCAACAACATATCAATAAACATCAATCATTAAACACGTTTGTGTTCTTTATCATGTTCATCATTATTATATTTTAGCATCTAATCATTCAAGTGTTGTCTTTATCAATATGAATCCTAAGATCCATGCTCATTGTTCCGTTCATATAGGGAATACACAATTGGTATCAGAGCTGGAGTTGATGGATTCATATTGATTTTGATGAGATTTTATGTTTAGTTTGCTGAATTTATTGAAGAATTGAATAAAACAATTCAACAATCAATCAACATTAAGGTTTGCGGCTGCCTCAAGTTTCAATCAACTAGGGTTTTCGGCTGCCTCAATCAAGGTAATTAGGGTTTGTGGCTACCGAAGTGACATCCAAAAGAGGCTGCCGAAGGCAGTTCTTGCGAGCCAAATCGAAGCTGCTTTGTGGGATTCTAGCGGCCGAATGAAGCTACCAGAATATGGGTGCCGAATGTAGGCTGCATTGGGCACCTTGCGAACCAAAAGAAGCTACAAATGGCGCTGCCAAATGCCATTTTCGGCTGCCAAAATGGGGCTGCCGAATGAATGCTCTTGCGGATTAGGGTTTCTTGCGAATAGGGCTGCTCCCGAACCACATTAAGGCTGTCGAATGAGGATGCCTTGCGAACCAAGTGATGAGGCCGAAAATGGCTACCAAATGTGGCTGCCAAGTAGAGCCTCATGCGACTTAGGGTTGCCCTAATTAGGGTTGCCGAACCAAAGTTCATTTGCGGCCACATTAGGGTTGCAAAATTAGGTTTGCAACCTAGGGTTGCGAATGGGCTCGAGAACACAATTGGGTTTGTTTCTTGGGCTCCATCATTAAACAAAAACATTAGTTGGAATTGGGCTCAAGTGCAGAAGATTGGGCCTATGATCAACAAAACAAATTTGGGCTTCGTATTTGGGCTCCATTATTAAAAAAAACATTAGTTGGAATTGGGCTCAAATATTAAAGATTGGGCTTATGATCAACAAAACAAATTTGGGCTTTGTATTCACGCTCTCATCAACAAAAACAAGTAACATTGTTACATAATATAGTGGTACCAAAGTTTTGAAGATCTCGCTTCCGCATCAACAACAAAATTTCTTAACTTTGGACAACTATTCAACAAAAACAAGATCAAGCATCAATTCATATTGGAAATCTACAATTTAGGGGGAGTAGTGTTGGGTATTCTACCTTGGAAGAAATTGAAGATTTCAATATTATTGAAGTTGAAGACTTGAAGCACAAAATCAACAAAAATATTAGTATAGGGTTTATTTTGTAATTATTGTAAACGCTAGACTAGTATATATATTAGTGCATATTATCATTGTAAAGTGTGAATAATTCACCACTTGTTAGGGTGAATTAGGTCCATCACCAACAACATCATATCATCATCCTTCATGGATGATGATTTCAACAACATATCAATAAACATCAATCATTAAACACGTTTGTGTTCTTCATCATGTTCATCATTATTATATTTTAGCATCTAATCATTCAAGTGTTGTCTTTATCAATATGAATCCTAAGATCCATGCTCATTGTTCCGTTCATATAGGGAACACACAATTGGTATCAGAGCTGGAGTTGATGGATTCATATTGATTTTGATGAGATTTTATGTTTAGTTTGTTGAAATTATTGAAGATTTGAAGAAAACAATTCAACAATCAATCAACATTAAGGTTTGCGGCTGCCTCAAGTTTCAATCAACTAGGGTTTTCGGCTGCCTCAATCAAGGTAATTAGGGTTTGTGGCTGCCGAAGTGAGATCCAAAAGAGGCTGCCGAAGGCAGCTCTTGCGAGCCAAATGGAAGCTGCCTTGTGGGATTCTAGCGGCCGAATGAAGCTACCATAATATGGGTGCCGAATGTAGGCTGCATTGGGCACCTTGCGAACCAAAAGAAGCTGCAAATGGGGCTGCCAAATGCCATTTTCGGCTGCCAAAATGGGGCTGCCGAATGAATGCTCTTGCGGATTAGGTTTCTTGCGAATATGGCTGCTCCAGAACCACATTAAGGCTGCCGAATGAGGATGCCTTGCGAACCAAGTGATGAGGCCGAACATGGCTGCCAAATGTGGCTGCCAAGTAGAGCCTCGTGCGACTTAGGGTTGCCCTAATTAGGGTTGTCGAACCAAAGTTCGTTTGCGGCCACATTAGGGTTGCAAAATTAGGGTTTGCAACCTAGGGTTGCAAATGGGCTCGAGAACACAATTGGGTTTGTTTCTTGGGCTCCATCATTAAACAAAAACATTAGTTGGAATTGGGCTCAAGTGTAGAAGATTGGGCCTATGATCAACAAAACAAATTTGGGCTTCGTATTTGGGCTCCATTATTAAACAAAAACATTAGTTGGAATTGGGCTCAAATGTTGAAGATTGGGCTTATGATCAACAAAACAAATTTGGGCTTTGTATTCGGGCTCTCATCAACAAAAACAAGTAACATTGTTACATAATATAGTGGTACCAAAGTTTTGAAGACCTCGCTTCCGCATCAACAACAAAATTTCTTAACTTTGGACAACTATTCAACAAAAACAAGATCAAGCTTCAATTCACATTGGAAATCTACAATTTAGGGGGAGTAGTGTTGGGTATTCTACCTTGGAAGAAATTGAATATTTCAATATTATTGAAGTTGAAGACTTGAAGCACAAAATCAACAAAAATATTAGTATAGGGTTTATTTTGTAATTATTGTAAACGCTAGACTAGTATATATATTAGTGCATATTATCATTGTAAAGTGTGAATAATTCACCACTTGTTAGGGTGAATTAGGTCCATCACCAACAACATCATATCATCATCCTTCATGGATGATGATTTCAACAACATATCAATAAACATCAATCATTAAACACGTTTGTGTTCTTCATCATGTTCATCATTATTATATTTTAGCATCTAATCATTCAAGTGTTGTCTTTATCAATATGAATCCTAAGATCCATGCTCATTGTTCCGTTCATATAGGGAACACATAATTGGTATCAGAGCTTTGATGGATTCATATTGATTTTGATGAGATTTTATGTTTAGTTTGTTGAAATTATTGAAGATTTGAAGAAAACAATTCAACAATCAATCAACATTAAGGTTTGCGGCTGCCTCAAGTTTCAATCAACTAGGGTTTTCGGCTGCCTCAATCAAGGTAATTAAGGTTTGTGGCTGCCGAAGTGAGATCCAAAAGAGGCTGCCGAAGGCAGCTCTTGCGAGCCAAATGGAAGCTGCCTTGTGGGATTCTAGCGGCCGAATGAAGCTACCATAATATGGGTGCCGAATGTAGGCTGCATTGGGCACCTTGCGAACCAAAAGAAGCTGCAAATGGGGCTGCCAAATGCCATTTTCGGCTGCCAAAATGGGGCTGCCGAATGAATGCTCTTGCGGATTAGGTTTCTTGCGAATATGGCTGCTCCCGAACCACATTAAGGCTGCCGAATGAGGATGCCTTGCGAACCAAGTGATGAGGCCGAACATGGCTGCCAAATGTGGCTGCCAAGTAGAGCCTCGTACGACTTAGGGTTGCCCTAATTAGGGTTGTCGAACCAAAGTTCGTTTGCGGCCACATTAGGGTTGCAAAATTAGGGTTTGCAACCTAGGGTTGCAAATGGGCTCGAGAACACAATTGGGTTTGTTTCTTGGGCTCCATCATTAAACAAAAACATTAGTTGGAATTGGGCTCAAGTGTAGAAGATTGGGCCTATGATCAACAAAACAAATTTGGGCTTCGTATTTGGGCTCCATTATTAAACAAAAACATTAGTTGGAATTGGGCTCAAATGTTGAAGATTGGGCTTATGATCAACAAAACAAATTTGGGCTTTGTATTCGGGCTCTCATCAACAAAAACAAGTAACATTGTTACATAATATAGTGGTACCAAAGTTTTGAAGACCTCGCTTCCGCATCAACAACAAAATTTCTTAACTTTGGACAACTATTCAACAAAAACAAGATCAAGCTTCAATTCACATTGGAAATCTACAATTTAGGGGGAGTAGTGTTGGGTATTCTACCTTGGAAGAAATTGAAGATTTCAATATTATTGAAGTTGAAGACTTGAAGCACAAAATCAACAAAAATATTAGTATAGGGTTTATTTTGTAATTATTGTAAATGCTAGACTAGTATATATATTAGAACATATTATCATTGTAAAGTGTGAATAATTCACCACTTGTTAGGGTGAATTAGGTCCATCACCAACAACATCATATCATCATCCTTCATGGATGATGATTTCAACAACATATCAATAAACATCAATCATTAAACACGTTTGTGTTCTTCATCATGTTCATCATTATTATATTTTAGCATCTAATCATTCAAGTGTTGTCTTTATCAATATGAATCCTAAGATCCATGCTCATTGTTCCGTTCATATAGAAAACACACAATCCTGTGAATCCAAGGATCGTCAACAGGAATTATCAGTGTCGGTTGATGGCAACTCAACATTTGCGGAATCAACGTTGATTTGGTTTAATTGTTTTAAATAACTTTAAATATCAATAAATGATCAAGAACACACGTAACAAAACACAATTAATGGATAATCAGTATTTCATTAGAACATGTTAATGATTACAAATATAATGAATGAATGATATCTAAGTATGCTGTGATGTGACGGCTGCTTGGGTTTGGTTGAGAGACTTTGAAGTGATTGTCGTATTGCTATTGCTGTTGTCGATCAATCAATCGTCTAACACAATCGTTCTTGAATTGAAACCTAGGATCCATATATATAGACAGTGTTGTTTCAGTTATAGGAAACACCGGATCTCTTGGGATTTGATTTGTTTCAGTTGAGGAATCATCGGATTTCTCGGGATTCGCATAACTGCCTAGTTGACTTGTTGACTTGTAACACTTGTATTATACAAGTGTTTGGACTCCGCAGGAATAGTGTCTTCAGTAGGAATTTGTTCTTCCGTAGATGATTTGTTCTTCCGTAGAAGTATTTGTTCTTCCGAAGGAAACTTGTTCTTCCAAAGGAAACTTCTTTTCTGGTTGTTCATCCGCAGAAGATCTTCGGATGTAAAATTACTTGTAAGAAATATATCTACGGAAGAATAAAATGTTCATCTGTAGATGTTTCTTACACTTGGTCAATTTCATAAATTGACCAAGTATAATGTTTGTACCTACAACCATACATAAATCAACGCACACATAATGGGTTAACCTATATATTTAATGCATACACAATAATGAATTACAAATATTCATTACAGATATTAATTCAAGTACTAAGCCTATACATAATGAACTAGTTCTACTGATCCTAGACCTAACAATACTCCCCATTAGGCTTAGATACTTGCAATCAGTTCTTCAAAACTGAAAGTTCCTTGACTCTGGCAATGAATTTGTTGTACAAGTAAGACACAGCAGTCTTCTGATCATCATACTTGTAGTTGATCTTCATCTTGCTGAACTTCTTCAGAGTCTCAAAACTGATCCCTAGAACATCTTCCTCAGTAGTGAGTGTGTCTAACACATTGTTGTTATTCACCACTTCTAGCTCATCTTGCTCTGAAATTCTGAGTTCTGTTACTTCATCAAAAGTTGTTCCCTTTAGTAGTCCAGCATTGAATCTTCTTCTTTTGTAGGCTTTGACATGTAGTTTGTCAATCACTTGGATCACATGGACATGCAGGAACAAATCATTTTGGGCTTTTTCATCGGTCAGCTTGGGAAAGAATTTGTCATTGAGATATGAGGTGTAGCTGGGGTGGAGTAATTTGATTTCCACAGGATCAAAAATTCTGATCCTGTCAGCTTTCTTGTTTTCAGCATTTCTTAGCAAGACCAACTCCTTTGTCTTCTCAACATAACCCCATTCAGTGATAGGGTATGTGAATTGAGTCCCTTCAATGCATTTGATTGCTGCTTTATTTCTACTTTTGTAGCCAACCCTCTTTAAGAATTCATCATCCACATGTTCTGAGGCATTGAACTTGTATCTTTTGAGCCCTTTGATTCTATTCTGATGCTCTATATATTCTCTTTTAGCTTCTATCAGGACATCATCTTTAAATTTAGTCTTTAGCTTTCCCACTAGAGTTGAGAAGTCTCTTCCTCTAGGGTGAATTGGATAATTGCAGATGATCAGACTTTGAAGTTCTTTGATGTCATTCTCTGGCAGACTCACCACTGAGAGTACATCATGGAAGTATTCAACTTTTCTAGATGTTCTTTTAATAATGGCACAATCCTAGTCTGGATCATATTTCCAGGCCATGATCCTGTTTTCGTCCACAGAACTGGGAGTTGTGAGGTGGTCTATTAGTTGTATCAGAGTGGACTTCTGCTCAGTTATCTCTCTCACTGTAGTCCCAAGTGGCCATACTTTGCCTGGTATTACTTCTCTTGGCTCTCTGATCAATTTGTCCTTCCCTTTGTGCTGATCTTTAGATTCAACTGTTATAGGTTCAGCAGGAAGTTTGCTTTGTTGCACATAAGATGGATGTGGAGCTTCAGTTCTGAATTTTACACCAGTATCCAGCTCAACTTTCATCACATGCTCCATCATCCTTCTAAGTTCTCCTACTGATCTTCCCTTAAGCTCATGTGGTTTGTAATTATGGCCTTGTAACCAGCAAGTCATGTTGTATTTGCTCAGCTTAGCTGTGTCACAATGTCCCAACTCTTTCTTTGTCTTCTGGATGGATTGAAAGGTGCTGAAAGCTTCATAGTCACAATTTTGAAATTTTTAAAGCATGCAAGCTCAAATTCTTTCAACAGATTCTTCATCTCAGTCATGTTTAGCCTCTCAACCATATCATAAGGGAAACCATGGTTTATAAGTGTCATGAACATGGTTGATTCAGGCCTCTCTTCTAATATGTCTTTTGTAGTCAGAAGATCATCAGCCTTTGAGACTTCTTGTTCTGGTCGAGAGTCTTCATTGATCAGCTCTTTCCACTCTTCATCACTATTATCATCCTGGTGAGAGATAGACTTCACAGTAGATAAATCTACTGAAGGTGTGTGTTCAGGAGATGTGAGCTTTTGTTTCTTGGAAGAACTTTCATCAACAGTCATCTTCTTCTCTGCGGTACCAAGATACTTTCTCTTTCTTGAGTACAGAATCAGCTTTTTTGATGCCTCAGTAGATTGTTTTGTTTAAGCAGTTGAAACATTAGCATTAGATTCTAATATACAGATCTTCATTTTCAGCTGCTCAATCTCTTCTTTTTTTCTTTTTATCACATTTGACTGAGTAGTCATAGTGCTATTTGCTTGTTCAAACTTCATCATCATCCTTTCCTTTTCTTCCTTTTCAGTTGCTGCTGACTCTTTAAGCTCAGCCTCCTTATCAAGTAAAGCATCAATGACTTCCTTATCGCATTGAGCATCTTCTCTCAGCCTTTTTATTCTAGCTTGTTGTCTCATCAACTCTTCATCCTTTTCTCTTATCATTCCCTTCAGCTCCTGTATTCTTCGCTTTCTTTTGTTTGATTTCAGCACTAGCTTGTTATACTCAGCAACCAGATAACTCTTGCTGACAAGGATATCATTATCACTTAGATCATCTTCATTGTAGGCAATAATATCAACATAGTCTGCTTCTATATCTTCTTCTTGATGTTGAGAATCAATCTCATCATCTTTAACTTCTTCCTGATCAACACTTGCTGAGCTTGAACTGTGCTCAATGGCTTGATCTACAAGTTCTTGATGAGGTTGTTGTTGTTGATGATGATCAGTGACTGGAGAGACTTGTTCAGTTTCATTTGAGAGTACAGGGGATTCAGTTTTGGATGATGACAGTTTAACTGTACTTGCTAGTGAGGCTAACTCTGTCTCCCCAGTGTATATGCTCTCAGTGGCTGAATTTTCTGGATTAGGAGAGATTGGTTCTGTGTTTTGGCTGGCTGGTGATTGTTGTTGGAGTGTTTGTTGTTGATTTGGTGATTGATGGTGGATAGGTGAGATTGGTTCTGTGTTTTGGCTGGCTAGTGATTGTTGTTGGGGTGTTTGTTGTTGATTTGGTGATTGATGGTGGATAGGTGAGATTGGTTCTGTGTTTTGACTGGTTGGAGATTGCTGATGTATGGGTGATGTATCTGGTGAGTGAGTGTCTTGAGCAGAGTTGGTTGGAGAGTTCTCTTGTTCACCTTCCCACACAAGCTCTTGAGGAATGTTTGCAGTAGCATCCACCACATGTGCAAACATGTCCATGTCACCTCCTTCATATTTCCGAGAAATTTTGTTCAGAACAGATCTGCCAAGGTGTGCTTGAATAAACACACCACCCTCCACAGAAGTTCCAGGCAAATTAGCATTAATGATTAGTTGAATAAACCTTGGAAACATATACATCTTATCAGCCTTCTGTACTTTAATGTGATCACATAGACAGTTGAAGATGTACGTTGAGTAATTGTAGGTTCTTCCCTCAAAAATACCAATGATACCAGAGGATATATGTCTTGAAAATCTATCAAGCCCAGATTTTCTGTTTGAAATGCACTTCAGATAAGTGTGATACAGAAATCTGTATGGCTTACAGAGTCTTCCCTTCTTGATTTCTCCCTTTTCAAAATCACCATCATACCCCATCATGAGAAAAACTTTTTCTATGTATTCGTTTTCGAACACATCAGGGTGTCCGGCTTCAACATCTCCCAGTTCAAGAACCCTTCTTATTGTTTGTTCATCGATTCTTAGCCTTCGATTTTTAACATCAGCAACAATACCTTCACCATCTTCTTCTACATATGCAGAGTTCCAAAAATCAGTGATATGTGATCGATAAATCACAGGCTCTGCTGATAGGGCATAGAACAGCCTCGATCTTCTTAGATATCTAATAATTTCTTGACACCCTTCTGAAACAGGATCATCAGGGTTTAAGAAGGCACACACATTGTGTTCTCTCGCAAATCAATTATCCATCTGTTCATAAGAAAAAGACTTCGTTAAAATCACATTATTGATATGAGAATACGAACAGTTGTGAGATAAAACAAGAATCAAATGGTTCATTCTTGAATATTACGACATGTTTTACCTTAATAACAGCGGATTAAGAACACAGATATATGTTTGTTTAAGGTTTTGATTTGGTAAAATTTGAATGCTGAGGAAGTGGTAAAAAATTTGTTGAGTGAGTTTTTCTAGGTCTGAAAAGTGAGCTGAAAAAGCGAATAATGAATTTGAGAAGTCAAACCACATTATTTATACTCTCAGACACATTAATTTTATCTCATTTATTAAGTGGGACCCTCAATGTATTCTTCCGCAGAACATCTACGGATCAACAACATCTGCTAATGATGTGAAATTGTAACATTAAGTTACATTTGTTGATCTTTATTCATCCGTAGTTTACCAAACTACGGATAACATTTAAGATTGATTTCCACAATGTAGCTTCTGCTGATGCTTAAAGAAGCACAATGCAGAGAAATATTGTTGTATGTATGGCCCAACTCCATTGGTTCGAACCATTTATTGCTTTAGGACCTTGTTGGCTTAGTATACATGGCAATTTAGTACATGAAAGTTTAAAATGATTTTTACTAAAATTTTCATGTATCCAGAAGCTAAGATGATGCTCAGATTTCAATTCCTTCAAATTGATAATGATATAGACATTGCTGCTGCTGATTGAGACACTTTTTTATGTATTCTACTCCCCCTAAATTTGTGATTAATGGTGAACTTAAGCATTTATCATAAATTTCTTTAAGAGGGATAACATGATTTTTAACTGTATGATAATGAGCAGAAATATATACACATATGATGGGATCATACTATAATACTAAGCCTCTTCCTGATGAGTTATTTTGTTGATTTGATTACCTGAACAAGTTCTGATTGCAAGTATATTGTCCACATAAATCCATACAAGAGCTCATGTATCAACTAGGCATGCTGTTTATCATGTTTTCATATTGATTTGGAAATAACTATTATGGGCTTCACATTCAATTCACAAAGGTTTTGTCCTCCCTTTGCAAGTCAAATCATCACTTTTTCACACTTAAGTCTATGTACTTTAAGTTATAAGATCTATCTTGAGATGCATTTGGCATCTCATTGATGCATTGATGTAAAAGCTCAAGATAATATACAGTTGATCACATAGGATTCTTTTGAGAGCTTTAGATATGATCATCATCAGGTCGCCAGGTCTTTACTCACGTAAAATAGAGGTGCCTTTAACCCAGGTCTTTGTTCACACAAAACAGAGGGATGATGAGGATCATGATCTTTTCACCTTTTGTAACTGATATTCAGTATGGTGATCATACACCCAGGTCTTTGTTCACACAAAACAGAGGGTGTATGATTTGCAAAGATAGATATTATAAAGTGTTTTACATAGTGTGTTTAGATGAGTGATTTGGTCACATTAGAATAAGACTCACTTTGTATTCTCAAAATGAAGTTTCCCACAAACAATCATTTTAGCATTATGTTTGGCATGCACTCAGTTTAGTTTCCACTCAAGATGAATCTACTCACATATAAAGAAACTTGTTGAGATATATTGTTATTTATTTATTCAGGAATAGGCAAAGCTATAGTGTACTATCATTTTCCACACATATGTCATGCTGATGCATCATTACACAGTATTTTGTTTGTTTAAACTTGATTAGTCTAAGTTAATCATGCCTAGAGACTCAATCAGAAAATTAAATCTGACTGAATCAAAGGCTTTAGTGAATAAACCAGCAAGCTGATTTGATGTATCCACTTTGACTAACTTAATCAACCCCTTTTCTGAGCAATCTCTCGGAAAATGATATCTTATCTCAATATGTTTTGTTTTACTATGTTGCACAGGATTAGCAGTGATAAACATAGCAGCAGAATTGTCTATATAGATTGAAGTTTGAAGAAAGTTGTAACCATAGTCAAGCAATTGGTTTTGCAACCAAAGAACTTGAGAGCAACCAGCTCAAGCAGCAATGTACTCAGCTTCAGCTGTGGATAAAGAAACATTGGTTTGTTTCTTGCACTGCCATGATACTAGCCTTGGTCCAATGAATTGGCATCCACCGGTTGTTGATTTTCTGTTACTGTTACATCCACCATAGTCACTGTCTGAGTATGAGTAGAGTGTAAAGTCTCCATCCTTTGGATACCAAAGACCAAGTCCTGGTTTTCCCTTGAGGTATCTGAAAATTCTTTTTACAGCATTGAGATGTGACTCCTTGGGATCAGATTGGTACCTAGCACATACACACACAGCAAACATAATATCAGGTCTACTGGCAGTTAAATACATAAGTGAACCTATCATTGATCTATATAATTTTTGATCAATAGATTTTCCAGAGGGATCAGGAGCAATCTTATTAATTGTTGATGCTGGTGTTTTGCATGAGGATACTTCAGCAAGATTGTATTTCTTCAGAATTTGATGTATGTATTTCTCTTGGTTGATGAATATCCCATCTGATTTTTGATGAACTTGAAGGCCAAAGAAGAAGGTTAATTCACCCATTGAGCTCATCTGAAATTCAGATTTCATCAGCTCTTCAAAATTCACACACAATCTCTTATTAGTTGAACCAAATATAATGTTATCAACATATACTTGAACTACTAAGAGATCTTGATGTTCTTGTTTGAGAAAGAGTGTCTGATCAATAGTTCCTCTTTTGTAGCCATGCTTGAGTAAGAAAGATGATAGTGTTTCATACCATTTTCTTGGTGCTTGATGAAGACCATACAAGGCTTTATCTAGTTTGTATACCCTATGAGGATAATGAGGATCTTCAAAACCGGGGGGTTGTGACACATAAGCTTCCTCATCAATCTTACCATATAAGAATGCACACTTGACATCCATCTGATACACAGTAAACTTCTTATATGATGCATAAGCCAAAAACACTCTTATGGCCTCAATTCTTGCAACTGGTGCAAAAACTTCATCATAGTCTATTCCTTCTTCTTGAGTGTATCCATGTGCAATCAACCTTGCTTTGTTTCGTACAATAATCTCTATCATCCAGTTTGTTTTTGTATAGCCATCTTGTTCCAATAGGATGTTGACCTTCAGGAAAATCAACAAGAGACCACACTTTTTGCTTTCTGAACTGTTAAAGCTCTTCTTGCATAGCTTCAATCCAGCTATTGTCTTTTAAAGCAACAGTGATGTTTGGAGGCACCACTTGAGAAAGAAAACAATTGAAGAGACAAAGATTGGCGGTACTACTTTGGCTTCTTGTAGTTCTCTTTTTAGGATTTCAATGATGTTGTCAAGTGGATGAGTCTTATGGATTCTCATTGAAGGAGTTGATTCAACTGGAATAGACGATTCCAGGTTAGTCATTTCCATTGCCTCAGACTGATTCAGCTCAGGTTGAGAATTTAAGAAATAGTCAAAATGTTCAACGGGAGTTGAATGATCATGAGAGTCTGTTGTTTGGGCTGCAGAAGTATCTCCTGTTGTGTTTTGCTCTTCCGCAGGAACTTCTTCGGAAGCATTTTGCTCTTCCGTAGGAACTTCTCCGGATGCATTCTGTTCTTCCGTATGAACTTCTCCGGATGCATTTTGGTCTTCCGTAGGAACTTCTCCGATGCATTTTGGTCTTCCATAGGAACTTCTCCGGATGCATTTTGGTCTTCCACAGGAACTTCTCCGGATGCATTTTGGTCTTCCGTAGGAACTTCTCCGGATGCATTTTGGTCATTTCCACATGCAGTATCCGCTTTTACTGTCATGTTTTCATCCGAAGATGGGTGTATCCTTGGAGGATCAGCAGATAAGGTTACTTCAGTCATAAGAGGTGGAACAAATGGATAACATACTTCATCAGATCCTGCATTGTTCAAATGATCATAGTTAAATGATTTGGATAAAGCATCTATGTCAAATAACCATGATGAACCTTTAACTGATTTTGTAAATGCAGTTTCATCAAAAGATACATTAGGAGTCTCTTCCACAATGTTATGTTGTGGAATATAAACTCTATATGATTTTGATGTTGAAGAGTATCCAACAACGAAACCATCATATGCTTTTTCTGAAATTTTTCCCAATGACTCTTTTATGTTCAAAACAGTTACATGACATCCAAAGACTTTCAGATATCCTATGTATGGTTTTCTTTTAAATAGGAGCTCATAAGGAGTTTTGTTATGTTCTTTGACAATTAATGTTCTGTTTTGAACATTGCATGTAGTATTCACAGCCTCAGCCCAAAAAGTGATAGGTAGTTGTGAATCAGCTAGCATGGTTCTTGCTGCTTCAATGAGAGTTCTGTTTCTTCTTTCAGCAACTCCATTTTGTTGTGGAGTCCTTGGTGCACTGAATTGTCTTGCAATACCTTTGCTCTTACAAAAGGAATCCAGTTCAAAATTGACAAATTCAGTACCATTGTCACTCCTAAAAATTTTAACTTTTGTATCAAGTTGATTCTCAATCTTGATTACAAAGTCCATTAATGTTTCTGATGTTTCACTTTTTTGTTTTAAGAAAAAGACCCATGTGAATCTTGTGAAATCATCAACTATCACCAAACAATATTGCATTTTTCCAATGCTCATTACATTGGTAGGACCAAACAGATTCATGTGAAGCAATTTGAGTGGTGTAGTATTAGTATTGATAGTTTTGGATTTATGTGACACTCTATGTTGTTTTCCTTTGTAACAACAAGAACAGTGAGTTGAGCAATGAAACTCTTTATTTGGCAATCCAATGACCAGGTCATTTTTCACCAATTTATTCATGTTCTTCATGTTAGAATGGACAAGCCTTCTATGCCATAATTGAGACAAATCTTCTGAGAGTTTAGATATAAGGCATGTTTCATGTTTTGTGAGTGAAGTGTTGTTCATATCCAAAACATAAGTGTTTCCTTTTCTTGCTGCTTTGAGGAGGATCCAATCTTCTGGAACAATAAATCCTGGCTTAAGAATATAACAGTTAGTATCATCAAACAATGTAGTATAATTTTGATCAAAAATTTGAGACACACTAAGTAGATTATACTGTAAATTTTTACAGTAATTTACTTTATCAAATTTGAGTACACCATTTGTTATCATCCCTTCACCAACAATTTTACCTCCCATTTTATACCCACCAAATGCCACATAAGAAGCATTTTTATGTTTGAAATCATGGAGAAGAGAACAGTTTCCTGTCATATGCCTGGAACAACCACTGTCAACATACCACTTGTTGTCAGCTCTCCAATATTGTTCCTGCATTCAGAAAAGAAAATCAGTTAGAAGTGACAACCCAAGTCTTAGTGATCTTGGGTTTGTCAACAGAGTCTAAAATAGTTACTCCTTCATGAATAATTTTTGGAGTTTTAGTTTTAGATTTGATTGATTCATTCTGATTTGATTTAGATGAGGATGATTCTGCTGAATAGGATGTTGATGAAGTAGATTCTTGTTTCTCAATTTCTGCTTGACTCAAATCAACTTCATTTGTTTGAGTCTTTTGTTTTAATAATAAAACTTTAAATGTCTCACTATCTTTTGTTTTTGAAAGAGGTATTTGAATTCCCTTTTCAAATTTATCAAAAAATGAATCATCATCCTTTGATTCCTTATCTGTCAAATCTACCCTTTTGTGGGTGTTTTTGACTGCTGACCAGTTGTTCTTTTCTTCATTGGATGAGCACTTGATGACACTTTGTCCTTTGATTTTGACTTTGACTTTAGATCAGGCTTCTTCAATTTTGACCCTTTTTCACAGTTAGTATCAGTTTCAGACTTATCTGACTCTTTCTTCTTTGTGCCTTTTGTTTTGTTCTTTTTGTTGAAATAACATTCCTAAGTGGAATGATTATTTTTGTTGCAGATGCCATAATGTTGAAGTAACATTCAGTTGTCATGTGATTGTTCATATTGCAAATGGAACAGTAGCTACTGAAGTAACATTCTTCAGTATTGTGATTTTTCATGTCACACCATTTGCAATATTTTCCATCTGATTCTTTTTCAGAATCATTCTTATGGTTTGCTGACTTTTGATGTTTTTCTTTCTTCTTCAGATTTGGATGTGCTTCTACTCTTTCAACTGTATATTTCTGATTGATTGATTCTGAATTCCTCTTTCGTAGATCAACTGCTGAAGTTTTCTTTTTCAGTTGATGATCTACTGATACCTTTTTCTTTCCTTTTTCCTTGAATCTCTCTTTTTCCTCGGTGATGACAGATTCATCATTCAATTTCTTGGAGGAGTCTTGTTGCTGACTTAGTTCTTGAAGACCTTCATTCAATTGAGCTATTCTCTTGCAGATGGTCTTCAGCATGTTTCTTTGTTTAGGAGGATATGGCAACTTTGTTTCTTCAAGCACTTTTGGAATATGTGTTTTAAGATGAACATTCTTACTAGTGGTTATTTGCTCAACATCATGTTCATCAGAATCATCCAAGTCATCACAATTATCATAATCAAATTCAGAATCATTTTGATTTAAAGATTTTGATTCAGAAGATTCAGTTTCACTCCTCAGCTTCATCATTAATTTTGATTTGAGTTGATTCTTTTTCAAACTTGGTGCCAGGCACAAAATGATTTGACATAGTGTTGGTCATTGTTGTAGGTAAAGAAGTGTAATTATCATTTATAGGTGGTGCAACCGCATTATAACCCAACCCGGATCTTTTCTTTGATTCAATATGAGAATTTAGTAATTTCTCATATTGCTGAGATGATAATTGAAACTTCTGAAGTTTCACTTTAGTTGATGCATGATCAGCCATGGATTTTGTTAAGGAAGTGGTTAGATGCTCAACTTGGGCTTTTAGGTTATAATTTTCAAAAACAAATTTTTCTAAATCCTTTTGCAAAGAGTTAATTTTTATTTGATATAATTTATGTTCTCTAACATGGGATTCATTCAAAATCATAGTTTCTTTTACTTTGTCAGCCAACTGTTGAGCATGTGAAGACTTAGCTGTTGTTGCAGTTGTATCTTGTCTATCAGCAGTTCTTCCTTTATTCTTTTGATTCTTATCTTAGGATGATTTCTTTAAGGGTTTAGAAGCATAAAAGCTAACTTCCTCCTCGTCATCACTCCTAGCACAAGAGTTATCACTTTCATTGTTTGAAATAAATGCACTTCCAACATTATTTGTTTCTTTGAAGTGATAGGGTGAGACATGAGTTCTCACACTCTTGTTTCTTGATTTTTCGTCCATTTCAAGAGCTTCCACTTTTGCAACCAGAGTATCTAGACCAGTTGATTTCAGATCTATAGTGTTCTTGAACATGGATACAGTATGCTTCCAACTTTCTGTCAAAGTGTGGAGCATTTTCTTGTTTAATTCCTCACTGGTATACTTCAACTCCAGAATATTCATCTCAGTTACCAACTGCATGAATCTATGGAGTTGTTGAAGAATTGATTCACCCTCAATATGATGAAATGTTTCATATTGCGACCTGAGGGTGTCTCTCCATATGCTTCTTATCTCATCACTTCCTTCGCAGAGAGTGTGAAGTATCTTCCATAAGGAGTGTGTTGTTTTATAGTTCTCACAACTGATCAATATCTCTTCAGGTAAAGCCATACTAAGCAAACTGTATGCTTTGATATCAACTTTAACCTTTTTGACATCATCAGGTGATAGATCTTTGGTACTGATTGGTTGATTTTTGTCATTATAATCCGGCCTAAGAGTGGGTGGAGTATAAGGACCTTCAGTAATGGATACTCATAAGTCAGAATCAGTATAGTTTACATGATTCCTAAACTTAATTTTCCATGACTTGAAGTCTGCTTTTGCTTCCAACTTCAGAGGTTGGTAAGATGATCCACTAAAGTTGCTCATGATTTTAATTGATGAGAATAATTAACAAGATCTGCTATTCAATTGATTTGAATATAGAAACAAGTTAATTAAATCGATTGCGGTTAAACGACAGCCGTAGATCTAATCAGAAAGAACAGACAAATCTACGAAATTAAACTCAATTAAACACAACTAACACTGATAGATCAATCGATCTAAATCAATGAGCACTTGGCTCTGATACAACCTGTGAATCCAAGGATCGTCAACAGGAATTATCAGTGTCGGTTGATGGCAAGTCAACGTTTGCGGAATCAACGTTGATTTGGTTTAATTGTTTTAAATAACTTTAAATATCAATAAATGATCAAGAACACACGTAACACAACACAATTAATGATTAATCAGTATTTCATTAGAACATGTTAATGATTACAAATATAATGAATGAATGATATCTAAGTATGCTGTGATGTGACGGCTGCTAGGGTTTGATTGAGAGACTTTGAAGTGATTGTCGTATTGCTATTGTTGTTGTCGATCAATCAATCGTCTAACACAATCGTTCTTGAATTGAAACCTAGGATCCATTTATATAGATAGTGATGTTTCAGTTATAGAAAACACCGGATCTCTTGGGATTTGATTTGTTTTAGTTAAGGAATCATCGGATTTCTCGGGATTCGCATAACTGCCTAGTTGACTTGTTGACTTGTAACACTTGTATCATACAAGTGTTTGGACTCCGCAGGATTAGTGTCTTTAGTAGGAATTTGTTCTTCTGTAGATGATTTGTTCTTCCGTAGAAGTATTTGTTCTTCCGAAGGAGTCTTGTTCTTCCGAAGGAAACTTGTTCTTCCGAAGGAAACTTCTTTTCTGGTTGTTCATCCGCAGAAGATCTTCGGATGTAAAATTACTTGTAAGAAATATATCTACGGAAGAACAAAATGTTCATCCGTAGATGTTTCTTACACTTGGTCAATTTCATAAATTGACCAAGTATAATGTTTGTACCTGCAACCATACATAAATCAACGCACACATAAATGGGTTAACCTATATATTTAATGCATACACAATAATGAATTACAAATATTCATTACATAATGAACTAGATCTACTGATCCTAGACCTAACAATTATCTTCTATCATTGTTCATTTCGTACATATTGCGCGTTTCGTACATTTCGCACTTTTCGTACTTTTTGCACTTTTTATTATTTTTCACTTCTATCCATCATGTCGTATGCTTAACCCCCTCTTGGGCACAAAGCCATATCATCTAGGGTTAAGCGACAAGGATCCCATATCCACGTATGTAGCAGTCACCAAAACTGACTCCTCTGTGTGAACCATCATGGGTTAGCCAAGATCGCACACTGTAACACACAGTTGAGCTAACAACTCTCATTGAGTTATGAAACTCCTTACATATTCTTGCAAGACTTTCATACATTCTTTCGTGATGTTCCACTTTAATTATCTTAAATCTTTTGCTTCGTTAAGATTATACTTTACGTTCATTAACAAAATCACACCACGTAAAGCCATGGAATACTACGTATAAGGAACATAAAGAAAACATAACATACACATACATAACAAGTACAAATCATCATAGAACATAACCGACCCATGGGACAGCGGGGGTTCGGGGGCGGCAGCCCTTGACAGCGGGGTCCTAGGGGAGGAAGCCTCTAGTGGGGTCCAAGGTTTCAAAGAAATTTTATTTTTAAACATTTATATAGCACACTAAGAGCACCTTTCAAGTCGGCTGAAAAATAAAAAGAAATAAAGGCTTTCGTCGTCTTTTTCCCGCTTTCACCTTCGATTGCGGAAGGCTTTTTTCCCGGTTTTCAATTCCTCTCCGGCGAGGTTTGAACTTCGCGTGGTTTTTAGATGTCCTTTCATAGATTCTCGAACCTCCGACAGACATAATATCCCTACACTTGAGTGGAAAAGGAAAGCGAGACCTTACCTCTTTTTCCAGGCCTGTTCGGACATACGGTTCCCCCGGAAGATCAAGTTGATGAGCCGTGTGATGGGAAGTGACTTTGATGAAAGAAAGCATTCCGGGAATAGGAATAAAAAGGCCTTCCTTGTCATTGTAGTAGGCTTGTTTGCAAGAGAGAAGAAGCAACTTCAACGATGTAATCAGACCTGTGAGAGTAAGCATGAGAAGGCAGTCTGTCTGCAATTGAGTTGCCTTGTCTATAGATGTGAGAAACCATCATGCCAGAAGACAATAAGCCGATGCATTCTCTGATCAAGTAATTCCTCAGTACGGTCATTCGGGAAGTCCCTCCGAGGACGACTCCCATACAATTCTTGCGAGAGCTGGAGAAGCGTCTACGAGTAAAGCACTGTATACATATAACTGCTTGCCACCTACGCTCCGCCATCCATTCCAAGTTTAGGAACCTAGGTAATAGTATCTTTGACCAGGCGGCTAGGGGGCGGCAGGGCTGTGTCTTTTCAATAAATCTCCGGTCTGGAGAATTTAACATTAATGTATCAGGGTAGTACGCCTGGAACAAGAAGGTTCGTCGTACAATTTTATTATAGAAAAATCGATCTTCCTATTAAAACCTTTTAAAATCTTGGTCATTTAAAAATGTATATTTAGTATGCATAATAGCCCCAAAACGTGGAAAAACTTATAAATAAGGTGATCTAAAACTCACCTGTACTCAATGAGTAGCTTCTCAATTAAGCTTTCTAAGCTAGGATCACACTACACAGCCTGCAGATAAGTTAACACTCAAAGGGGTTAGTTTCTGCCTAATTTCGTTGCTAATTTCGCTGCAAGATCAGCAGATTCGCTGCTAGTTTCGCCAGCAGTTTTGCTGCCACCTTCACTGGCAGTTTCGCTGCCAGTTTCGCCCAACTTTCGTTGGAAATCCAAGTCTGTGAAACTACTGCGAAACTATAGTTTCGCAGAAAGCTCCACAGTTTCGCTGGACGACTACACAATCTCGCTGGACAAACCCACAATTTCGCAGAACGGGCTGAAATTACGAACCATCCCATTTTTAACCCAAAACTTCAATCTTTTACACCCAAAACCTTTGTTTATCATCCAAGAAGCTATATCTAAGCTTTTTACATGTTTTCTGTTGATACATGTATGTCCCTAGATCATGATATGAATGTAATAGGTCTTGTTTGTTCTTACACTGATGTAATGTTTGGAATGATTAATGAAATGATATTGGTTGTTTGTGATTTATAATGTTTAATATTTCATTAATGAGTCGATATTGAATTGGTTAAATAGGTTTGTGATTGTTTGAATTGTTACACATAACGTTATATTAATTAATACATTCAAACTTAACACAATGAAGTTCTCATGCGAATGGCCCATGCGAATGGACCACACGCATGAATAACTCCATACGAATGACTCAGTCGCACGACTGAACCAGGAGACTGGATCAGTCGTATGATTGTAACATAAGATTGGCTCAGTCGCACGACTGAACACTCAGTCGTGCGGATGAATCAACCGCATGGTTCAATCGCACGACTGAACCATACTAATGGTTCAGTCGCACGAATGAACAATACTAACCTATAAATACAACCCAATTCGTGGAAAAACGTAAGCATTCATTCTATTTTGACTCCAGACGTACCCTAGCCGTCCAGAAGCCTCCTAGTTCGTTCTCCAAGTTCATAGAACGCAGTAGATCGATTCCCAATCGATTCTTAAAGTTTGATTCAATACTTTATTGATTCTACGTGCGTTCTCACTGATTGGATCGCCAATCAAATAGGATTCCACACTATTTGGTTTGGTTTACACGTAAATCATTCGGTATTTCGTTCAAATACCAGGTCCTAACAAGTGGTATCAGAGCTTTGGCTCTTGATTACGTGTGATTCAATCAAGATTGATAAAAAGTTTGTGTTTTTACACTAAAAACGCAATCTTTTGTGTCAAAAGTTGTCTTGGACGTTCCCTGCTCATCAAGTTTCGGTTTCCACGGCCTTAGGCGATTAGGGTTAGCGAAAATTCGAATTTTTACGGCTAAAACATGTTTAACCTAGAAATTTTCGCAAAACAGCAGCTTCAGTCGCATGAGTGAGCCATTCGCACGACTGGACTTCATTCGCATTGTCCAGACGCACGACTGGACCTAGTCGCATCTCCATTCGTACGACTGAACCATTCGTTCACAGTGTTCATACGCATCAGCTTCATTCGCACGACTGAACCAATCGCTTAGTTCAGCCGCACGATTGAACCAGTCGCATAGTTCATACGCACGGATAGCCCATTCGCATCACCCAGTCGCACCAGTTTGACCGATTGTTTAGTACACTTAAGGTTAATCGAGATGGAAGATCAGATGTCAGCGTTTACTGCCGGGAAGGACTCAAGGATCCAGAACCTACTGTTGCTTGAGAGTGAGGTGGGGAATCATAATAAACCACCAAAGCTTTTAACGTTAGATGAGTTTCCCTACTGGAAACAACGTTTTGAGATCTACCTCAATGGAGTAGATCCAAATTTGTGGGAAGCTATCGAGATTGGGTATAGTATGCCGGTGGGAGCAGATGGGGTAAAGCTTACTTTGGGAGGGATGACTGATGCTCAGAAGGTTAAGTATAATGCAGAGAAGAGAGTCTATGCATTGATCACACAGTCTATTCCTAAAGATATTTTCCACCAGTACTCGGAGAACAAGCAGGCCAAGAAATTGTGGGATGAGCTGGAAAAGAGATACGACGGGAATGCTTCGCTGAAGGCAATTAAAGCTAAGGAGCTAAAGAAAGAATTTGACAACTTCTCATCGATGGGAAACGAGAGTTTGGACGATGTTATTGATAGATTCTACCATCTGATGAGTGAACTGCATACACATGGAGTTGCTACTACCATGGAAGAAAAAGTGTCAAATTTTGCAGACGGATTGCCAGAAAAGTGGGCTTCATTTGTGTCAAACCTGAGACAGAATGAGATGCTGGCAAAGCTGGATATCAATGACTTCATTCTAAAGCTGCGAGAAGAAGCACTTAGGATGAAGTACAGAGCTCAGAAGTCTTCGTACACTCAGAATCCAGCTTTGTACAATGCCACGCATCAAGCTAAGACGTCTAGAGCACCTCTTCAGACTGCATTTGTGTCTAGCTCATCGGGTCCTTCACAAGCTTCTCCTTCAGGATCAGAAACGTCAGGGTCTTCTTGTACCCACTACATTGGATCTGAAGCGAATGCTACTAGACTAAAGACCGAGAACCTCGGTAACGTAACTGTGAAAGTAGCTCGAGAGCACATGGATCTCTTGGCAGCAGTGGTTCATTCCTATGATGGACTTGTTGCTGGGAAGGTTGAAAACTGCCATCTGGCAGATGAGGACTACGAGCAAGTAGATGAAATGGAGCTGGAGAGGATGGACCTTATGTGGGCTCTAGCAAGTGTTGTCCGAAGGGCGAAGAAGTTTGTGAAAAAGACCGGACAGAACTTGGTTGCTACTAAGGATACCACATTTGGCTTTGACAAGAGTAAAGTGACCTGCTTTAACTGTGGAGAAAAGGGCCATTTCAAGACAGAATGTGTGAAGCCAAAGAAGACTGGGAACGGGAACCCATTCTCGTCCTTCACTCGTCAAGACAAGCAAGCTAGCAGTTCTACTTCATCAAGCAAGGATCCAAAAGCCTTGACTGCTCATGATGATGAAGGACAGGACTGGAGCTTTCGGTTTGTCTCTCCTGGGGAATCCAATATTGCAAGTGTAGAAGACTTAGACGATGATTCCGCGAGTGAAGGAGATATTGCAGTTGAGATAGCGATGTCAAATTGTAAAGAAACAACTGCAACGCAGGTCAGCTACAAGCCTGAAGAAGGGACTTCCACAGCAAAGACAGAATCACCAGAACCAGAGACATCTGATGTTGCATTGATGGCTAACTCTTCTGAACCTCCTCAGGTAAGTACCACTGACAAACTGTTTAAAAAACATGCTTGTTCTGATTGTGATACTTTTAGAGATAGCATAGATGAGAAATTTGCTAGGTTATTAGATCATAATGATAACTTAGTAAAAGATTTGTAACTGTGCACTGAGGCTAATAGAGTTTTAAAACAAAATGAGCATAGTTACAAAGAAAAGATAGACCTTTTGACTAAACAGCTTAGGGAAACTGAAGTAGTTGCATTTAACCAAGCTAATGACATTAGGTACTATCTTAACTCCCTAGAAGACACTAAGAAGCAAAAGGCAGTTTTAGAAGTAGAAGTAAACTCATTAAAGCAAAAACTGCACAGTTGGACAAGTTCATCACACATTGTCCAACACTTAGTGAGAGAAAGAAACAACGGGGAGGGTTTGGGTTATAAAGTGGTTCCACCACCACCTGAGACCTTGATGAACACTAAGAGTAGACCAATAAATAATAACCCAATCAAGGATCATGTGGTGTCTACTCCTCTTGTTAGTGATCCAGATTCCTCATGTTCATCAATTGAATCTGGAACCAAACAAAAGGAGGCCACTTCAAAGCCAAAGGGTAAAATGCTTTGTGTTAATCTGGAAAAAGAATTTGAAAAGGTTAATGTAAAGTCAGGGTCAAACAGAGTCAAATCAGAACCTAAAAAGACTGTTAATGTTAATCTTTCACAAGTTTCAAGTCAAAAAACAGTTAACCAAAAGGAGAAAGATGTTAAAAATGTTAAAACAGTTAATTTTGTTAAACAAGGGAAAACATCAAAAGAAAAAGAGTCAAAACCCAAATTAAGTGATGTTACTAGGGTGTCACACACATCTCCACAAAGAAAGTTTAATCATAAAGTTGATAGCAGGTCGTGCTACAACTGTGGAGAGTGTGGACACATTGCTTCCTATTGTCCTTACTATCAGACACCTAGGAAGAAAATTGAACTTCAGGATTCAAAACCTAGGTCTTCTAAGAGGAGTTCTTTAACTCCACCTAGAAGAACTAGTGAACCTAAAGTTCAACCTATTAGCTAGTCGACTGTTTATCACAAACAGGCTTTGCACAAATCTGGCTTATGGAAAGAGAAGTCATCCTCTGTGTCTGATAATGATGACAAGAAGGAACCTGAGCTACCCTCACCCTCTAAAGGTCAATGGGTTGAATTCATGATGTGTGATGCCTCTGGGAAACCCAAGCCAGTAAAGGCTTGGGTTCCTAACCTAAACTAATCTTTTACATTGTATGTGCAGGGTGTTCGATATAGTGCTGAAACCAACACGTGGATTGTAGACAGCGGAGCATCCAGGCACATGACAGGAAACGGAGCTCTTTTATCAAATGTCAAGCAAATAAAAGGAGGGCATGTTTCATTTGCTGGAAACAAGGGAGGCTATATCACAGCTCAGGGAGAAGTTGGGAATCATAAAGTTAAGTTTGATAAGGTGAACTACGTTCAACAACTTCAAAACAATTTACTTTCTGTTTCCTAAATCTGTGATAAGGGATTTAAAGTCATATTCGACAACAAGAAGTGTTACGTCCTAAAGAAAGACTACGTGATTCCGGAGGACCAAGTTCTGATGACAGCTTCAAGATATAAAGACCTTTATGTTTTGGATCTCTCAACAGCTGCTACAACGGATCATGAAGTTCAGTGCTTTCTATCAAAAGCCACTGAGAACGACTCCATCTCCTGACATAGGAGAATGGGACACATTAATCAACGGAAGATGAATCACTTGATTCAGAAGGATCTTGTGAGAGGAGTTAACGTCAAGAATTTCCAACTTCCTGATTTTTGTGTAGCTCGCAAGAAAGGCAAACAGACGAAGAAGTCTCATAAGGAAAAGAAAGTTCATTCAATAGAACTTCCTCTTGAACTTCTTCACATGGATCTGTTTGGTCCAGTCAGTACAAAGAGCATTACAGGCGATTTGTACTGTTTTGTGGTTACTGATGACTACTCAAGATTCTCTTGGGTAATGTTTCTGAAGTCCAAATCAGAAACATTTGAGTCATTCAAGGAGTTAGTAACCACACTGGAATCTCTCTACGAGCTGAAAGTGAGACAAGTACGCTCAGACAACGGGACTGAATTCAAGAATCAGTGGATGGAGGCTTACTGCAAGGAAAAGGGAATTGTGCATCAATTCACTTCTGCCTACACGCCTCAGATGAATGGTGTTGCTGAGAGAAAGAACAGAAGCTTGATAGAGACCGCACGGACAATGCTGGCAGACTCGAAACTGCCTATCCAATTCTGGAATGAGGCAGTGGCTAATGCATGTTATACACTGAATCGAGTTCTGATAGTCAAGCGCCACGGAAAGACATGTTACGAGCTACTACAAAGACGCAAACCGAATTTGGAGTATCTCGAACCATTTGGCGTGCCGTGCACACTTCTGACGAAGACTCAAGAAGGTAAGTTCAATGAGAAGGCTGATGAAGGGATTTTCTTAGGATACAACATACCGAACAAGCGAGTTTACAACAACTCAACGGGTTTAGTAGAAGTGTGGTGTAATGTTGATGTTCAAAGATACACCACACCACCTACTGGCAAAGGATCCGCCTACTTTTTCGACTATGATGGATTCTTCAAGTCCTTCAACATCCCTATCTCTCCTTCGGATGACGAGTTAGCTACTCGAATGATGTATGATATCTTGAACACACCAACTCTTATTCAACATCATCGAGCTCACAGGGAGAATCATCTACTCAGTCAGGGGGAGTAGTCGACGATAGTGATTCCTCCTCAGAAGATGAAGCTGAAGAAGATGCCCAGAACAGTCAGGAGGAACAGGTTCTTGTTCCTGAAAGTCCACAAGCATCGAACAGTGATGCACCTTCGACTTCGGAACCTCAAACTCCAACTACCTCAGATGCAGAACCAAATGTTCATAATCTTGGCTCTGAGGTAGCTGTTCCTACTACTCCAGGATCACGTCTAAATGTCTATCATCCCTTAGACAATGTCATTGGGGATGTCAGATCAGGAGTACAAACCCGAAATCAGCTGTACTCAGCTGATTATGCCTCTGTTATGGAAAAGGGATATATTCATGATGGTGCTTATCGGTGTTTTGTCTCGCAGTTTGAGCCAAAATACGTCAGTGACGCACTAAAGATGAGGCTGGGTGAGTGCCATGCAAGAAGAACTTCTTCAGTTTAAGAAGTTAGGTGTATGGACTCTGACAGATAGACCTAAAGGTGCTAAGGCCATTGGCACCAAATGGGTCTTGAAATGCAAGAAGGATGACCAAAGGGTCATTATCAGGAACAAGGCTCGACTGGTGGTTCAGGGATTTCGCCAAGTCGAGGGGATTGACTACAATGAAGTGTTTGCACCCGTGGCAAGGATGGAAGCCATTCGTATCTTCCTTGCCTATGCATCGTACATGAAGATTAAAGTCTATCAATTAGATGTGAAGAGTGCATTCCTTCATGGGGAAATAAGAGAGACAGTCTATGTCAGTCAACCCGAGGGATTTGAAGATCCTTATCATCGGGATAGAGTTACAAACTCGACAAGGCTTTATACGGGCTTCATCAAGCTCCAAGGGTCTGGTATGAGAAACTCTCGACTCATCTTGTGAAACACGGCTTTCGCAGGGGAGTTATTGACTGCACGCTGTTCATCAAAGAAAAGGATGGAGACCTACTGCTCGTACAGATCTATGTCGATGACATAATCTTCGGTTCAAAGAACGAAGAATTATGCAAAGAGTTTGAAGCAGTTATGAAGAAAGAGTTTGAGATGAGTGCTATGGGGGAGATGAAGTTCTTTCTCGGGTTACAGGTGGATCAGACACCAAATGGGATCTTTCTACATCAGACCAAATATGTGGGAGACATTCTCAGTTGGTTTGACATGGAGAATGCTTCTGCTGCTGGGACTCCACTTGCTACTAATCATGACATAGCACCTGACGAAAATGGAGATCTGGTAGATGCCACAATGTACCGAGGAATGATTGGATCCCTCATGTACCTCACTGCCTCAAGACCTGATATCATGTATGCTACATGTTTATGTTCTAGATATCAGGCTAAGCCTAAGGTCAACCATCTGATCGGGGTCAAGAGGATATTTCGTTATCTGAAGGGTACACCCACACTTGGGTTGTGGTATCCTCATGATGATGACTTTGAGCTCACAGCGTATAGTGACTCGGATTACGGGGGCTGCAAGATGAACTACAAGTCTACATCAGCAGGGTGTCAATTCTTTGGGAGGAGATTAGTTACCTGGCAGTGTAAGAAGCAGACCTCGGTTGCATTGTCAACCTGTGAAGCCAAATACGTTGCTGCTGCAAGTTGCTGTTCACAAATCATCTGGATTCAACAGCAAATGCGGGATTACGGTTTAAAGTTTTCTTCTACTCCTATCTTTGTTGAACACTTGAATCAAATATTATGAAGATTTGTTAGATCAAACAATGATGAACACAATAAATCCCCTTTGATCTAATACCATTGCATATAATTTGAATAATGTGGAAACCTCAATCAAATGGTCATTCAACCATTAACCAACACTAATGACAAGTAACCTATTTATAGTGACTATAATATTCACTAATTGCACTTAACTCTCTAGACTTAGGCTAATTAATGGAAATAACATATAAAGCATAAAAATTACTAAAAACAAGATAAAATATATTTTGTTTACAAAAAATATATTTATTACAATAAAACTCCTAGTCATCTAAATCTTCAACGTCTCGTCTCGGTTCTTCTTCTCGAACGTGTCGGGTTTGACTTTTGTTGACTTTGACCGTGACGTTGACTTTTGTTGACTTTGACTGTGTTGATAATATAGACTAACTTGTACAGCTCCAACAATACTCCCCCTTAGTCTATCATTATCAACGTCTTCATACAAATTCAGCCCCAAGAAGTCAACCATAGAAAAATCTTCAAATTGAAGTTTTCTGAATCTGATGAGAAAAATTATTTATCTCATAAGCTCCCCCTAATTATGTGCTCCCCCTTATGGAGTGCATCCTTTGTGAGGATGTCACACCCCAACCTTGACGGCGGAAACGTCGAGATGTGAGGGTTAAGATTGTTCACAGCCACATAACGCTATTATTAAATCCAAATATATTATACATAAGTTTCAAAATTACATTACAAGCATAAGTCTCAATAATGAAATAAGTTTCAACATGAAATAACAAACATAATCATTTTGTTTATTAACTAGGTCCAAGTCCTAGAATATGCCAGCAACATAAGTTCACTTCAAACTTGGGGGTTTTCCTGAAACATGATAAAAATAAAAGGTCAACTATAAATAGTTGGTGAGTTTCCAAGGTTTTCATACATAATATGAAAAGGTTACAAGTAGCAATTCATGTCATAGGTTATAAGCTAGTAAGGTTATAGAACACATATCGTTACAACCAAACCTCGACTTGATTACAAGTATAAAAGATTGGCTAAGTGTATTTGGTTCCCTAGTGCACAAGCGTACGACCCCTAGGAGTCGGCAATACCTCGACTTTAGCACCAAATAGGCTTGTCAGGCCCAAAGATCTAAGACGTCGCCAGGCTAGCAATAGTTAATGATTGTAAACAAACTATGTATCTCATATAAACACTTACAACACACAAATAACCATGACAAAATAATAAGATGAATTGCATGTGCTTACAAGTCTCAAACGTTTACAAGTGTACGATGTATAAGTATCATGTTTCACCCCAAAATAGTGTGGAATAAAGTAAAAAGGGGCAAGGAAAACTCACATGGAAATAAGCATTTCAAGATGATATAAAAGATTACAAGATAAATCCCAAGTGTCCATTACAAGCACCTAAATATATAATTTACAAGATGAAGATTAAGGTTAATATATTGATTATTGTTTAAATAAGAATTAGGGTTTCAATAGTTTTAGGGTTTTGATGAGTAATTATGTTTATAATGATGATGATAATAATTTAAACGAGGTTCCAAATGGTTTCTTTTACAAGTTGTTTAAACGTATAGATTTCAAGATTAGGTTTAATAATAAGATTACAATTTTTAGACATGAACTAGGGTTTCCAATAGAACTTGGAAGTTTAAATAAGTAATTAAGTAAAATAATAAATCATTTAGGTTTAATAAAGATGATGTAAATCAATTAAACCAATAATATGTAAAAAGAAATAATTAATTTAAAAATTAACTATTTAAAAGTTGATAAGGATATTACATATTAAAACCATATTATAAAGTTTTAAGCTTATTAAAATGATTTATTATAAAGGTTTTTAAAACCTTAAAATAAAGCAAATTATATTGTTTTATAATTTTCAAGAATTTAAACAAAAGTTAACGATTAAATTCATTAAATGGTATAACATGCTCAAATGATTTGATGAATAATAAATTATTCAAATAGTCATTTTAACAACTACTTGAATAATTATTTATCATTTAGATTTATAATGTTTTAATAAAATTTGAACCATAATAAGTTTTATCACACAAAAGAATTTATAACTTTTATAAAATAAAACTCCATTTAAAATATCGTGATTTAAACGATAAAATCTAAGGAAAGTTCGGATCACTACTATTTTGTTAATTATTTAAAATCTATGTTAATAATTCAAACATAACCTTTAAAATGTTTTATTACAAAGGTTTTTTTTTAATTGTTTAATATTTTAAAATATCACTGAAAATTATTTGACAACTTAAAATACATTTAAAGGTTATAAAATATTTTTTTATATTTATTAGAAATTTTCTAAAGTTGATTTAAGGCTTAAAAAGCCATTTTAAAAAAATATGTGGGTGCCCGGGGTCGAACCCGGGACCCCCAAGTTAGAATGTGTGTGGGGAACCAGTGAACCAAGGCATACAGCCGCGGTTTATCTTGGTTTTGATTTGTTTTAAACACAACTAATAGGTTCCCCCCATTCCCTTAGAACCCTAGATCGATTGAACCACAAATTGAACGCCAAAACGATTGTGTTAATGGAAACAATCATGGGGCTTTGATTCACCAAGTAAAACCGAGTATATTGATATGGTAAACTTACGTGTTTGAGTTTGGATTCGATGAAGATGATTACGAGGATAGCCGCGACTATGTTGAAGTCGGTTTGATACACAAACGTTGATGTCAATCAAATTAATTTTGCAGAAAGCTTTTATGGCCAAAGTTAATCAAAAGCCCTCTGTCAATTCGTGTTAATAGAGCTCAGAACATGGATAACGACAGTGTTGCAGGTCGCGAATGGGGATGATGATCGAACTTGATGTTTGTGTGGGTTTCAGATGAAATTGAGAGTTCAAGCAGTTTTGGAATTGATATTCGGTCGATTAGGTGAAGTTAATTTGATTATTATGGTGATTTAATGTTTGAACGACTATGAATCAATAAGTTTCGGTTACACGAACGAATAAACTTTGTAACCGATGTTTAAACTCGATTATTATACACCTCGAGTTTCGAATCATACCAAAGAATCGATTGAAAACGGTTTTGGTTAAAGAATCGAATTAATTTTAGTGTTTTGGGGTCGCCGGAGCCGCGCCGGAGCTTGCCGGCCGGCGACCGGGAAAACGGGGAGAGAGAAAGGGTGTTGGGTTTGAGTTTTCCAAATTACACAAATGGTCCCTGAGATTTCCAAGAGTTGACACTTGAGTTTTAAAGTTTGCTTAAGTTTTAATAATTTACAGATTAACCCCTGAAGTTTTGAAGTTTTATTATTTCATGTTCAAAACTTTCATTTTAAGTTCTAAATTTAACATAAAGGCCTCCTTAATTAAGCTTTAAGTTTAATATTTTATTTTTTTAGTATACATATATATTTATAACTTAACACTTATTTAACTTTCATAAATTATTTAAATTATTATTATTATTATTATATTTATTATTATTACTATTATTTTTATTACAACTTTTATTACGATTATTATTGTTATTGTTATTATCATTGTTATAATAATAATAATTATTATTTTTAAGATTAAAATCACTTTAAGTGTTATAACATTAAACAACATTACAACCCTTTTAATGCTATTGTTATTAATTATCAACCATAATAGGTCCTCAAGGTTTCAAAATGACATAAAAGGTCCTTTTAAAACTTAACGAAGTTAACCTTTTAAGTTAACAAAATACGAGATGTTACAGTCTCCCCAACTTAAAAGAATTTCGTCCCGAAATTAAAAATGAACTTAGATGAACAAAGGAATTATAATGAAAGGTAAATGTACAATGGCCAGTGATAGACGTTTGATTACAGATGAGATGTTCCATTTCATGGAATCTTACAAGTCTTTTGATATAATGCATGCCAATTTGAATTCTTCCAGTGAATTATGAGACGCTTTGAAATTTGGCATATGAAATGTTGAAAGACGATGACGAGTTACCGTGGTATGTTAGATTCATAAGTCACAACTTCTAGAATGTAATTTCGTAGTAAATTGATATCTAGAAATCAATAAAGGACCAACAATGATAAGAAAGGTTAACCGTCAGGATTTAAGAATCCCAAACGTCACCATATGAAACGATCTTAACGCATATCTTGTGAATATGTATCTCTCTTTTGACCAATCATCGGTCTAAGAATAATACGATATGCGAAGATTTTGAAATAAGTTCACGACGATGGTTGGGAACATTATTAAAAGCAGAGAATGAACCGGTCATCCAAAATAACGATCGATGTTTTAACGCCATACCATGGTATACGAATTCTTGAGTTAGATACAAGTCAATTTATTGACTCATTATCTCACATGAGTCAATATGAGATTAGTCAATTGGTCTATAATGCACCAATTATGACATCCAAAATAAGAGACATTCGGTGATGAGATATAAAACAGGAGATTCACAGGAACACGAAGGTTAGGTGTTGACATATATGAAGGTGAGACACTTGGACATATACCAAGTTATGTCTTTTCTTTCATGCCAAACCCATGAGTACAAATTACGAAAATTTATGATTCTCCATATCCGCGTCGCAATAACGAGTCTCGTAGATCGAATTCAAGATAAAGTTTTAAAGATCTCCAAGGTTAAGGATTCAAAAGCGATTCAAGAAGTAACGCAAACAATAAGACATGCATTTGTAACCATGTCTTGCAAGGTAACAAATTTCCAAATATAGATTGCATACGTAATTCATCAAACCCATAAGTACAGTCGAGAACATTCGTATGACTAGAAAGACATAACCACAAGTTGATAATGTCTTTATTTAGTAGAAAGATTGTTTAAGAAGGCTACCATCACACAATCATGTGTTGATGATATCTCAAAATGAAAGTTGATAAGTAGGGAATAAATGGTTCGATATAGCTAGATCAAATCAAAACATAAGGATAAAGGAAAGAAATCAATTTAAATGCTCCAAGCTCGGAATCAAAATTAACCTAGAGTGATCGGGTCTCCTTTCAAGTTCAGAAATCATGCTTTGGCTTGATAGGTCCAAACACTGACATTGGTTCACCCTTCAAGTTACTACATGTTTCTTGTCACTTGATTAAAACCTTGGTAAGTTGGAGATCAAGAAATGAGAATAGTCATCAAGGTGCGGTTTTCACTCCTAACTTGATGGTGCATTCCCAAGGTATGACCGCTAACTTACCAATTAAAAAGTTCGATCACAACTCCTTGTTGAGGATCCACAGAAATAAGACGAGGTAACTCACCATTAAGGTAAGGGAAGTCACTCCTATCTTAACGGTGAAGTTTTACAAAAACAAAATATAACGAGATGAACTTCTTCATCAAAATCCAGAATTCACTCCTACTTTGATGAAGTCGTCTCATTTGAACAAATACAATTCATAAAGATGATATTATCATCAAGGTATGGAATTCACGCCTATCTTGATGATTGAATTTCATAATAGCAAGAAAACAATCGAAGATTGACATTTGTCACCAAAGTACGGGTTTCAATCCAATTTTGGTGAGATCATGTCATTTGTGAAATGCCATTCCATAGAAAATAATTGAAGTCAATCCTCGGGATAAGGAAATCACCCTGATCCAGAGGATGAAATTTTATAAATCACATTTGGAAACCATTTATCGAAACGAATAGATTATCATCAAAGTAAGGGAATCACCCCTGTTTTGATGAGTTAGAATCATTTAGGAGATACGAGTGTTCTTAGTCATAAGTTGGCTTGCAAACACTTGCATCTCTCACGGTGCAGATGGTACGGAGTTTGACTTAACGACGAAAGGAAAATAGTATCAATTAGAAATTCGAAAAATTTCAAGCTACATCAATGTAACAAAAGGAAAAAAATTCATGCTTACAACTTAAGATCAAAATTCGAGATAGCAGAATTTGTTATGATGGTGTTCAAATCTTGGATGGTTTCAATCGGGAAGACGAAATTAAGGGCAGGAAATTATTCAACGCCACAACGAGATGTGAACGTTCGATCCACAATCGAAGGAATACACGGACTTCTCAAGATATGAGGTCAACCATAGTCTTATTGAAGACACACGTACTTATAAGTGATCACTCATCTCAAGGGTTTCGAGTCAAGTAAATGGATTCAATGATCAAGTCAAATCACCATTTACACTTTGCTTAGACAAAGTATCTCGAGATGTAGGAACTCCACCTATAGCATTGCATGTTCTTAGTTATGGGACACATCACTTGGGAACCATAAGTAACGGTTTAAAGTTTTTGATGACCATTCTGTTTAGATTCCCAATATCTTTGGGTATATTAAGATCCATGTTCACGTTGGTCAAGATATAGAAATAGTTACATGAAACGCTCAACGTGTAACGGTGTTTAAACGTAAGAGTTGAAATGTCGGTTAGATTCAATATTAATAGGGACATTATGTATGATAAGAATGAAGTGATACCAGTTCAAGAAATCAAAGATTTTAAGATACGAAGTGGATGGTTCCATTTGGTAACGCATTACCATTTGGAATCGTTGACACGTCAAGGTAAATTGACCCATTTGCCATAGAGACTTATGTATGTTGACCATAGTTTATCACTCATCCCAGAAATCCCCAGGTAAGCATAACTGGTCTCACAATGAGATTTATACGATATGCTTGCCTTAGCCCGAAGGCCTTTTGCCAGGAAATCCAGAATACAGGTGTCTATGTGTCACACAAATTTCTTTGGTTTATGAAATCAAAACCTTGATGAGATTTTCATAGATTAGACTTAGAGTCTGAGGAACTAAACCCACGATGATAAGTGTAGATTCCTCACGTCGTTGAGAATAGATTTAGGAAGTTCATTTGTCGGGGAGAATCAAAGAGTTAAAGTTAAGTTTAGGGAGACAAGTAACTAAGTTTAAGCATACATAAGGCAATCCTATGCTAAGGCATCAAGTTGCACAAATGGCATAGCATTATGTAGCATGCAAACAACATGTAAGCACAAAAGTATAAGAATCTTTCTATGAGGTTCATGCAACTATAGTCTAGGTCACCATTTCTAATAACCTAAATCCATATAGTTATGGGCTCTGATACCAATCTGTCACACCCCAACCTTGACGGCGGAAACGTCGAGATGTGAGGGTTAAGATTGTGCACAGCCACATAACGCTATTATTAAATCCAAATATATTATACATAAGTTTCAAAATTACATTACAAGCATAAGTCTCAATAATAAAATAAGTTTCAACATGAAATAATAAACATAATCATTTTGTTTATTAACTAGGTCCAAGTCCTAGAATATGCCAGCAACATAAGTTCACTTCAAACTTGGGGGTTTTCCTGAAACATGATAAAAATAAAAGGTCAACTATAAATAGTTGGTGAGTTTCCAAGGTTTTCATACATAATATGAAAAGGTTACAAGTAGCAATTCATGTCATAGGTTATAAGCTAGTAAGGTTATAGAACACATATCGTTACAACCAAACCTCGACTTGATTACAAGTATAAAAGATTGGCTAAGTGTATTTGGTTCCCTAGTGCACAAGCGTACGGCCCCTAGGAGTCGGAAATACCTCGACTTTAGCACCAAATAGGCTTGTCAGGCCCAAAGATCTAAGACGTCGCCAGGCTAGCAATAGTTAATGATTGTAAACAAACTATGTATCTCATATAAACACTTACAACACACAAATAACCATGACAAAATAATAAGATGAATTGCATGTGCTTACAAGTCTCAAACGTTTACAAGTGTACGATGTATAAGTATCATGTTTCACCCCAAAATAGTGTGGAATAAAGTAAAAAGGGGCAAGGAAAACTTACATGGAAATAAGCATTTCAAGATGATATAAAAGATTACAAGATAAATCCCAAGTGTCCATTACAAGCACCTAAATATATAATTTACAAGATGAAGATTAAGGTTAATATATTGATTAATGTTTAAATAAGAATTAGGGTTTCAATAGTTTTAGGGTTTTGATGAGTAATTATGTTTATAATGATGATGATAATAATTTAAACGAGGTTCCAAATGGTTTCTTTTACAAGTTGTTTAAACGTATAGATTTCAAGATTAGGTTTAATAATAAGATTACAATTTTTAGACATGAACTAGGGTTTCCAATAGAACTTGGAAGTTTAAATAAGTAATTAAGTAAAATAATAAATCATTTAGGTTTAATAAAGATGATGTAAATCAATTAAACCAATAATATGTGAAAAGAAATAATTAATTTAAAAATTAACTATTTAAAAGTTGATAAGGATATTACATATTAAAATCATATTATAAAGTTTTAAGCTTATTAAAATGATTTATTATAAAGGTTTTTAAAACCTTAAAATAAAGCAAATTATATTGTTTTATAATTTTCAAGAATTTAAACAAAAGTTAACGATTAAATTCATTAAATGATATAACATGCTCAAATGATTTGATGAATAATAAATTATTCAAATAGTCATTTTAACAACTACTTGAATAATTATTTATCATTTAGATTTATAATGTTTTAATAAAATTTGAACCATAATAAGTTTTATTACACAAAAGAATTTATAACTTTTTAAATAAAACTCCATTTAAAATATCGTGATTTAAACGATAAAATCTAAGGAAAGTTCGGATCACTACTATTTTGTTAATTATTTAAAATCTATGTTAATAATTCAAACATAACCTTTAAAATGTTTTATTACAAAGGTTTTTTTTAATTGTTTAATATTTTAAAATATCACTGAAAATTATTTGACAACTTAAAATACATTTAAAGGTTATAAAATATTTTTTTATATTTATTAGAAATTTTCTAAAGTTGATTTAAGGCTTAAAAAGCCATTTTAAAAAAATATGGGGGTGCCCGGGGTCGAACCCGGGACCCCCAAGTTAGAATGTGTGTGGGGAACCAGTGAACCAAGGCATACAGCCGCGGTTTATCTTGGTTTTGATTTGTTTTAAACACAACTAATAGGTTCCCCCATTCCCTTAGAACCCTAGATCGATTGAACCACAAATTGAATGCCAAAACGATTGTGTTAATGGAAACAATCATGGGGCTTTGATTCCCCAAGTAAAACCGAGTATATTGATATGGTAAACTTACGTGTTTGAGTTTGGATACGATGAAGATGATTACAAGGATAGCCGCGACTATGTTGAAGTCGGTTTGATACACAAACGTTGATGTCAATCAAATTAATTTTGCAGAAAGCTTTTATGGCCAAAGTTAATCAAAAGCCCTCTGTCAATTCGTGTTAATAGAGCTCAGAACATGGATAACGACAGTGTTGCAGGTCGCGAATGGGGATGATGATCGAACTTGATGTTTGTGTGGGTTTCAGATGAAATTGAGAGTTCAAGCAGTTTAGGAATTGATATTCGGTCGATTAGGTGAAGTTAATTTGATTATTATGGTGATTTAATGTTTGAACGACTATGAATCAATAAGTTTCGGTTACACGAACGAATAAACTTTGTAACCGATGTTTAAACTCGATTATTATACACCTCGAGTTTCGAATCATACCAAAGAATCGATTGAAAACGGTTTTGGTTAAAGAATCGAATTAATTGTAGTGTTTTGGGGTCGCCGGAGCCGCGCCGGAGCTTGCCGGCCGGCGACCGGGAAAACGGGGAGAGAGAAAGGGTGTTGGGTTTGAGTTTTCCGAATTACACAAATGGTCCCAGAGATTTCCAAGAGTTGACACTTGAGTTTTAAAGTTTGCTTAAGTTTTAATAATTTACAGATTAACCCCTGAAGTTTTGAAGTTTTATTATTTCATGTTCAAAACTTTCATTTTAAGTTCTAAATTTAACATAAAGGCCTCCTTAATTAAGCTTTAAGTTTAATATTTTATTTTTTTAGTATACATATATATTTATAACTTAACACTTATTTAACTTTCATAAATTATTTAAATTATTATTATTATTATTATTATTATTATTATTATTATTATTATTACTATTATTTTTATTACAACTTTTATTACGATTATTATTGTTATTGTTATTATCATTGTTATAATAATAATAATTATTATTTTTAAGATTAAAATCACTTTAAGTGTTATAACATTAAACAACATTACAACCCTTTTAATGCTATTGTTATTAATTATCAACCATAATAGGTCCTCAAGGTTTCAAAATGACATAAAAGGTCCTTTTAAAACTTAACGAAGTTAACCTTTTAAGTTAACAAAATACGAGATGTTACAGAGGATATTGGAACAGCTTTCCCGAATCTCTAATCTCGAGTGCTTCAGAAGATGTAGGAGGAGGATTCCTAGCTCAAGATCTTCTGCAAGCTTAAAGAACAGGTTCTCTAATCAGGTACACTGCTCAACTGATGATCGGCCATCGCTTACAACAAAAATCTGAAACACATTCTCAAACACAAGCTCGACATTTCTAATTAGATCATTTCATTTTAACAAAATAAACTCGTGTTTATCTGTGTGTGAAAAACAAGCGAACTCATGTTCGTTTGTGCGCAATTTCTGTGAAATGCATGAAAAATAAGAAAATTGTAAGAGCATAATATGGAAGACCTAGAAGAATTTTGAAATAAAAATTTATTATAATTTTTTATTTTTATTATATATATTTATTATAATTTTTTTAATTTTATATATCTATATTTTTTTTATTTGTATATATATATATATATATTTTCTAATTACCGAGAACTGAATCGATCATGAGATCACATCCTCAAGATATACTTTAGCACAAAGATGAAATTAATCATCGACAAACAACGAGATCACACTAATAACTGAATCTAATCATGGTCTTTGAATGATTTTGAAATTCTCAAACAGATCAATAACGATTGCTGATATGTTTGTCCACTAAAACTCATGCCCTATCTTTTTCAACAAGCAGCAAATGATTCGTTAAGGTTCGATTAAATACTTTAGAATGCTAGGACCCCACAATCATTTGGCAAAAACCCTCATTCAACCTCAGGATTTCTTGAATTTTGTTAAGATCTTTATAGAGCAAGACGTGTGCATTAGTGTGCAAGTGATTATCAACAGAAAGCATTCTGTGATGAATACATCGTTTAGATGATTTGACATTACTTAGACCAAAATGGTGAGAGCTCTAGGTCTATACTCACGTATAACAAAGGAGATGACCATTTAGTCATGTGCCGATGAGAGCTCCAGGTCAGTACTATCGTACAGCAAAGGAGATCATCACTCCAAGTCAGTACTTCCATACAACAGAGGAGATTAGCACAAACACAGGACACATAAATACACCAAACATGGCTCAAAGATATGGATTATATGATTTGTATCATGATGGGTGAAAGATCAATTTTCAATCCAATTTTTGTCGGGACTCAGTTTTCATGCAGGCCAAAATGATTGCATAAATCTAGACATCCTTAAGCATATATTTTAAATTAAATCATTATGCTATTGTCTACTTTATTCTTCAGGCTGAGTCTACCAAGTATATCATTAAAGAATCTGTTTGTTTTTCTATTATTTGCAATTAAAAATAAGATGTAAATCAGATAACAGCATCAGTTACTATCATTTCTCATTTTAAAAACGCAAGTCATGCAAAAACAAGCATTTCAAGATGATATACAATCATTTCTCAGTCATCTCGAATCAAGTTCTCAGTTCTCTTTTTATTTTTTATGTATTATACTCTCCCCCCTAAATTTTTATTTTTTCAAACCTATTCTTCTTTTTTTATTATTATTTTTTTATTATTTTTTTAATTTTTTTATAAAACTGTACAAAAATAGAAATTTACCAAAGAAGGTCTTTCAAACTACATGGTTATCAAGATAAGAAATGAATGATCAAGAAATATGTAGTGACTGTGAATCGAGAACTGTGATTGTGCAGATAAAAAATCCAGATTGTGGATAAAATACCATGACCTTAACCTGTTTGTTTCGCCTCAAATTTGAATCAGGAACAGTCTCTGTCAGTAAACCGGATTACTAACAGGCCTTCTGAACTGTTCCTGCACTCATTAACAAACTAGTTAAAGAGGGGAACCCAGGCCATCGTAGTCCTGAGAGTTCCTTTTTCATTAATATAAGAAACCTGCTTAAGCACACAACCTTTTGAAATATCAGGGATTTTTGTATTCTTATTTTTAATTTTCCAAACTTGTTTCAGTTCAATTATATTTGATTTAAAAGAATTAAGTTTGGAAATCACTTTCTGTTTAAGATTTGAATGAAAAGAATTTGGTTTTGAGTCTCTGGTCATTTTCATATTTGAATCGTGTGAAACAGACTTCACATGAAAAGGTTTGGATGGGGGTTTTTCATCCAACCATTCAACGATGTGTGCTTTTTACCTCTTGAACCAGAGAAGCAACCCATGTTGTTTTTACCAACCGGAACATTCTTTGTAGACTGTGATCCGGAGAAGCAATTCGGTTTGCCTTTACCATCCGAAACAAGTCTTTGAGGGCACTTCTTTACCAAATGACCTTCTTTGGAGACGAGATCCGTATTGGTCTTAATTCAGCTTTTGGAAGCTTTTGAGACTTGACAATGTTAGGAGATATCTTGATCTGTGAGGAACCAACACGCTCCTTTGTGTTTGATTCATCATCTAAGCTTATCTAGTCTCGTATACACAGATCTGCTTCCAAAGGATCTTGATTGACACCTCCTATTGTGTCGGCTTCGGTTATAGAATTCTGATTGCCTGACGATTCAACAATTGTTTCTTCTTTGACAAACCTGACAGGAACAAACAAAGGAATGTTACCTGTTTTGAATTTGTTGAAGAAGGTTGGAGAAGCAACTGATATTGATTTTGGAGTATCAGAGGTAGAATCGTCATTAATCTTCTTATCAGACCCCTGCCTGAGGAATCCCAAACCTACAGGAGAATCCTGCACATCTCTAACCTCTTTAATATTAACGTTGCTTAAACCTGCATTTAAACTATTAGTTTCTACAGCTTCAATCAAATCATTAGATGGATGAGGTTGAGGCATAGGAGAGTAACAATGGGTGCTAGGAGGAGGATAGACGTATGGATTTTCACCACAACCGACCCCTGTTTTAATCCTAGCTCCCCTTTGTTTACATAGTAGCTCTTCTTGTTTCATTCCGGATATGGTCCATCTATCAAGCTTTGTTTTAAGCTTGCTTGTTTCAAATTCAGCCAAGGTGACTCTTTCGTTTAAACGATTAATTTCAACATTTCTTTCAAGAATAGTTCGTTTTAAATGATCATTTTCTTTTAAAGCTTCATTTAATTTAATTGAAATACTTGGCTTCATTCTTTTTAAGTTCTGCGTTTATGGTGGTTAATTCCTTTTGGTTATCTAAAAGTAACCTATTAGCTTTATACACACCAAATAAACGAATTTTGCAAGCAGAAGAACACATATCCTGAACTGTCTCGTATGGAAGATCCAGGATGACTCTTTCAGCAGTAAGAGCTTTCTCGCAGTTGCAATCTCTAGTATTTCGCTTCCATTCCTCTTCCTTATCAGCATCACAAACTGCATCATTCAACTCAGCTCCACCTTTACCTATTGATGTCTGCTTAAGCTCCCCTTGTACCTCTTCAAATCCAGGTTTCGGTAAACCTTCGGAATTGGTGCCAGAATCTGATCTCTCTTTTGGTTTCTCTTTGGAGTTTGAAGTGATCTTTGGAGTTAGATATGTCGCTTCATAGTACTCACGACGCTTGATATCCAACTCCATTTCTTTCAGTTTGTTGATCACCTCCATTAGTTTGTAATCCCGAAAACCTCTATCTCTTTTGATCGACTTGCCGTGTGAGCTCCATTCTGATGAGAGGGAATCAAGCAATCTCAGAACTTGTTCATGATTTCCCAATTGGGCATCAAACTTCTTCAGATTACTTGCCACCAACAGAAAACGATCAACAAACTCAGACATCGTTTCATTCTTTAAAGCTGTAAAATTATCAATCCGGCATTGTGCAATTGTGAGATTATCAGATTCGAAGGATTTAAACATTTCTACAAAAGCTTTTTATTTTTATTTTATTTGAACAATTAAACGCCCCAAAAATATTTTTCCCGAAATTTTTATTTTTAGAATAATTCTCCCCGGGGAAAAATAATTCTTTTTTATAAATCTTTTAAAATCGTTGAATATTTCTTTATCGGGATTTTAAAGAAAAATTCAGCCCAATTTACTTAACCAAATTGAAAACTAAGCCCAATGAGAATTAACCCAATACCAAATTGTGAGCCCAATAATCTTGCAAAACCCATAAAACCCATTAACATACACAAAAAATCTCTAACAAAACCCTAACCTTAAAACACTCAAATAAAAAAAATATTTCAAAAAAAAAAAACACTAGGAGAGAACAACAGTTGAATCTGTTATCTTCTCCACCTCTAACATGTGCTCACCATAGACCACCGGCGATGCTATTGGAAAACCCCAACACACCACCACCACCACCATAACAACCGTCACAACCTCCACCACACTCCACAATTGTAACACCCGGAAATTTATTATTTTGAAGTCGACGAAGAAAGAAAAAGAAATAAAGTCCAAAGTCGAGGGACCAAACTCGCCAACGAAGAAAAGTTGGGAAATGTGGTGGTATGTGTAGGGAGAGGGCAGCCCACTCTCCCCACACACACACAAAATTCAGTTCACAAAGAAGAGAGAAGAGAGAAAGAGGAGAAAAGGGAGAAAAGTGGTGTTTCGGGTGATTCGGGTGTCCAAAGTCGTCGAGTAGCAAGCCAAATCGAAGCCCTTGACGTTGTGCTTGATTGTGTGAGTTCTAGGACCCCACTTTTACTTGTTTTCAACCGATTTTGGGGCTGGAAAGTGTCAAAAACCCGTTTTTATGTGTGTGTATGTTTGACCCATTTGGGTGTGATGTGTATGGTGTGTTTAGAGTATGATTTCGGGCTTGTGTGTGCTTGTATGGTGTTAAGGTATACATTCCTAAGGTCCAGGAGGGTTGATTTAGGCTTAGAATGGGTTTGGATGAGCTTGGAGGCCGAAAATGGCAGATTGGGTTCGGGATGAACTCCATTCTGCATCAGCTAGGGCTAGGCGACCGAATGAAGGCCATACGGCCGAATGAGGGCGACTGAAGGTTCATTCGCACGACTGGGACTCAGTCGCACGACTGGGAGTCCAGTCGCATGAGGGAGGTGCGACTGAGGGTTCAGTCGCATAAAGGCTTAGTCGCATGAGTTCATACGCATGAGGTTAGTCGCATAAGTGCCCATTCGTAGCAATCCCATTCGTACAAGGTCCATACACACGATTGGATGTCCATTCGTATAGGTGTTCATCCGCATGAGTCCAGTCGCATGATGTTCAGTCGCATGGAGGCCATGCGACTGAAGAGTGTCCATACGCCCGAATAGGGCTGTTGCACTCGAATGAATGTGTAGTTTGACTTCTGGCCTTCGGGGAAAGGTGCAGATGTAAGTTTGGATGTAAGGAAAACCGTAAGAGCATGTAAGAGTATGGTTGTGGCCTTAGAGTACATATAGGGCATGATGGTGGGGATGTTGCATGTTTATGCATATTATGAATGTATGACGATGCCCTGTATGATGTTGATGATTATGTTTGATATGTTCCTTGTTATGATGTATGATTACCTTTCTTATGGCTTTACGTATTATGACGAATGAAATGAAGTATTATGTAACGTAAAGTGGAAAGTAATGACACGCCTTGCATGCATCGGATAACGGGTCCTTCTTTGTGATTGACCATTATGTGGAACCTCTACCGCTTACCCTTAGTACTGTGGCATACGTTTAGCTGTTCATTTATTGACTTCGGCCCAGTGGCTATGACCGTCGGTTATCATTAGTACTGTGGCATACGTTTAGCTGTTCATTTATTGACTTCGGCCCAGTAGCTAAGACCGATTGGTTAACCCCAGTACCGTGGCATACGTTTAGCTGTTCATTTATTGACTTCGGCCCGGTAGCTGTGACTAATTGGGGTGTAGCATATGGTATTGGTATGGATGATGTCCGATGCGCAAGTAAGTTAAAAGGAACGAATGAACGAATGAATGAAGGAAGAAGGTAATAATGATGTTATCTATGCTTACGTATGATGTGTGATCACGTCAAAGTAACGAATGATTTTATATGAAAGTAAAGTATGTTTTATTATTAAAACTAGAACTCACTCAGCAACGCTGACTTTTATTGCATTTTCCAGTTGGCAGGTAAATGATTGCTGAGGATGGCACGGCGAAGCTACTCAGCTCTTTTGGGATGGCATCCAATTATATAGCTTTTGTGATGTAATGCAAACATAAATTTTGTAACCGGATAATGATGTATTATTTGGCAAAAGTATTTATAATGAAATGTGATGTCATTTTTGAATGTTTCCGCTGCAATGTTTTTCTAATGTAACTGAAATTATATGTTTTATGAGCAATGAATGACCAACTGTAGGCGTCCCGGGAACGGGGCCTTACAAGTTGGTATCAGAGCCAAAGTTTAAGTGAAATGGGTAAACTTTCAAAATAAACCTTAACTTAAACTGAGAATGGGACGGAAAGGGAATGGGATGCCAAACTGAGTAGCTGCGTGCCATCAGGTATTTTCTTAAAGTTAACCGGTTTTATGTGCGCATGGTATATGTTATGTGTTGTATGTAGATTTGAATACTGATGTAGTCAGGACAGGTAATACTTGGGGTATGAAGAGTACAGTAAGTGGCTAATCACAACTGGCCACTGTAATTAGGGACTTACTATACTTGACATAAACTGAGTTGTTTCCTTGAATGACCGTGTTGGTGTTTGAATCTTTCAGTGTGTTAGAGAATGGCTGGTGGTAGATCTTCTAGAGCTTCTAGGGGTGGAGGCCGTGATGGCCCTGTTGCTGAACCACGCCCTAAGAGAGGAAGGCCTAGAGCTGAGAAAGAGGTTCCTGCAGAACCTGAGACTCCTCATCCAGAAGTTGGGGATGAGAGTGCGAACTTGAGGGCCTCAGTAAAAGAGGCTGTCGTGGAGGAAGTACACCAGGTCATGCAGACAATCCTACCGTCTGTGGTGACCGAAGTCATCAAGGCTGTGAAGGAAGGGGAAAGGAAGGAGAGAAACCGGGCTTCGGGGGAGCAACCAGAGCCTGAAACTATTTTCTCCGATAATGAGGAGGAAGAGGAAGAGGAGCCTGTGCGAGAGTTAGCACGAGGCTGTAACTACGGGGTGTTCATGAGATGCAAGCCCCCAACTTTTGATGGTAATGGCAATGCTGCCGCTGCTCACCGATGGGTGAGAGAAATGGAGGCTGTTCTCGACATAAGCGAATGCCGAGAAGATCAGAAGGTCAAGTTTGCCACCCACTCCTTTGTGGACTCGGCATTATGCTGGTGGGACAACATTGTCCAAGCTGAGGGTAATCGGGCGATCGGGAGAATGAGGTGGCCCGAACTGAAGAAGATGGTAATTGAGGAGTTCTGTCCTCACAGGGAAATGGATAAGATTGAGAGGGAGTTCCTGCAGCTGGAGGCGGGATCCATGACGCACCAGCAATATACTACCAAGTTCAACGAGATGGCACGTCTGGTGCCGGATCAAGTGACACCTCTGTCCCGAAAGATCAAGAGGTACATTCAGGGTTTACCGGTGGATGTCCGCCGGCATATGATCGCCGCCCGGCCAAGTACGTTTAGGTCGGCGGTTGATTTGGCCGGAAGACTTTATGATGAGAGGGGAGTGGTGACGGTTGAAGCGAATAGGAAGGGTGGTGGTGATCGAAGCTGGAACGGGAAGAGGTTTGGTCGGGGTGAGGCCTCGACGGGTAACAAAAAGACACGGGTGGATGACCGCCGCGTGGCCACACCGGGAGCAGGGTCGAGGAGATGTGGTAAGTGTGGAAAGGAGCATGCGGGAGAGTGCAGACTGGGTTTGAACGTGTGCTTCAAGTGTGGGAAAACTGGGCATATGGCGAAGGATTGCCTGACGGGCAAATGTTTTAACTGTGGGGAAATTGGTCATATGAGCAGGGATTGCAAGAAGCCGAGGGCTGAGAGTTCAGGGGCGAAGAGGACGGGAGGTGATGGACCGAGGGCAAGCGCCAGGGCATTCACCATGACACAGGAGGAGGCTAGGACGGACCCTGACGTTGTGTCCGGTACGTTTCTGGTGAACCAAACTTTAGCTTCTGTGTTATTTGATTCTGGTGCTAGTAGGAGTTTTATTTCTGCTGCTTTCTGTGCTAAGCTGCCTGTTAGTAGTAGACGTGTTGATGCGCCCTTTGATGTAGAAACTGCCATAGGTAAGTCTACCAGGATTTCTGAGATGATAGAGAACTGTGATGTGGAGCTCGAGGGTCATAAGTTCCCGGTTAGACCGTTTGTAATGGCCTTAGGTGGTTTTGATTTGGTTCTTGGGATGGATTGGTTAGCGGACTTCGAGGCGAACATTGTGTGTCGCAAGAAGATGATTCGGTTGTTGGCGCCTGACGGTAGTTCAGTAACGGTTTATGGCGATCGGGTTACTACGATTCCAAAGGTGATCTCGATGGCAGTGGCGGGAAAGTGTATGAGGCGTGGATGTAGTGCCTACTTGGCCTATGTAAAGGATGTGGATACGCCAACACAACAACTAGCTGATGTACCGGTTGTGTGTGACTTTCCAGATGTGTTTCCAGAAGACTTATCAGGGGTGCCACCTGACAGAGAGATCGAATTTCAGATTGATCTGATACCGGGTGCCCAACCTGTCGCCAAGGCACCGTATCGGTTGGCTCCGACCGAGATGAAAGAATTGATGGAGCAGTTGCAAGAGTTGCTTGATAAGGGGTTCATTAGACCGAGTATCTCGCCCTGGGGTGCTCCGGTCCTGTTTGTAAAGAAGAAGGATGGTAGTATGAGGATGTGCATCGACTACCGCGAGCTGAACAAGTTGACAGTGAAGAACCGATACCCCTTACCGAGGATAGATGATTTGTTTGATCAGCTTCAGGGTGCCAGTTGGTTTTCAAGGATAGATCTTCGATCTGGTTACCATCAGTTGAAGGTAAAGGAGCAGGATATTCCTAAAACAGCTTTCCGTACGCGCTATGGTCACTACGAGTTTCTTGTCATGTCCTTTGGCTTGACCAACGCGCCAGCTGCTTTTATGGATTTGATGAACCGTGTGTGTCGGCCTATGTTGGATAAATCAGTGATTGTGTTTATTGATGATATCCTGATTTATTCGAGGAGCGAAGCAGAGCACGCCGGTCACATTCGGGAGGTTCTAGAGACGCTGAGGAGGGAGAGGTTGTATGCAAAATTCTCCAAGTGCGCGTTCTGGTTGCGCGAAGTTCAGTTCTTGGGTCACGTGGTGAATCCCGATGGGATTATGGTGGACCCGGCAAAAGTGGAGGCGGTTATGCAATGGAAGTCACCAAAAACGCCATCCGAGATTCGCAGTTTCTTGGGTTTGGCGGGTTACTACAGAAGATTTATCCAAGACTTCTCTAAGATTGCTTCTCCACTGACTAAGTTGACCCGAAAAGATGTGAAGTTCGTATGGGGTCAAGCTCAAGAGAAGGCGTTTGAAGAATTGAAAGCGAGGTTGACTCAAGCTCCTGTTCTGTCGTTACCCGATGGAAGTGAAGATCTGGTGGTTTATTCCGATGCTTCTTACTCGGGATTGGGGTGTGTGTTAATGCAGAGAGGAAAGGTTATAGCCTATGCATCCCGACAGTTGAAGGTTCATGAGGTCAATTATCCTACTCATGACTTGGAGCTAGCAGCTGTGGTCTTTGCATTGAAGATTTGGAGGCACTATCTGTACGGGACTAAGTGCACCATTTTCACTGACCACAAGAGTCTGAAGTATTTCTTTGAGCAGAAGGATCTAAACATGAGGCAGAGGCGGTGGTTGGAACTTATAAAGGATTATGATTGTGAGATCCACTACCATCCGGGCAAGGCCAACGTGGTGGCTGATGCCCTTAGTCGGAAAGAGAGACCCGAGCCGATTCGGGTGAAAGCCTATCAGTTGATCATGACCTCTGATGTAATGAAACAGGTTAAAGAGTTTCAAGATGAGGCACTGAAAGAAGATCATCTTAACTCTGAAAGGATGAGAGGTCTGGTTGGAGAATTGGGTGAAAACACGCTCGGTGTTAGAACCCGATTTGATCGTGTGTGGATTCCTCGTTTTGGGGATCTACGGGCGAAGATAATGGATGAAGCTCACAAGACTCGGTACTCCATTCATCCTGGTGCCACGAAGATGTACCATGATATGAAGAAAGATTACTGGTGGCCGGGTATGAAGCGCGACGTGGTGGAGTATGTGAGTAAGTGCCTTACTTGCTTACAGGTGAAGGCCGAGCATCAAAAGCCGTATGGGAAGATACAACCTTTGGATATACCGGAATGGAAGTGGGAGCACATCACCATGGATTTCATTACAAAGCTACCGCGTACCCCGAAGGGGTATGACGCCATATGGGTGATAGTTGACCGTTTGACGAAGAGTGCTCACTTCCTACCGATCCGCGAGACATATTCATCTGAGAGGTTGGCTGATCTGTTCATCAAGGAGATTGTGACTCGTCATGGTGTGCCGGTGTCTATTGTGTCGGATCGCGACACTCGGTTTACATCTAAATTCTGGAAGAAGTTCCACGATGCTATGGGGACGAGGTTACATATTAGCACGGCTTATCATCCCCAGACTGATGGTCAGTCAGAAAGGACCATCCAGACGCTGGAAGACATGCTTCGGGCATGTGTGATTGATTTTGGTGGAAGTTGGGACGACCACCTACCGTTAGCCGAATTCTCATATAACAACAGTTATCACGCCAGCATTGGCATGCCTCCATATGAGATGCTATACGGTAGGAGATGCAGAACACCCGTTTGTTGGGGTGATATTGGTCAGAAGGAATTGGGGAGCGTCGAGGTAATTGAGGCTACGACTGAGAAGCTTGAGAAGATCAAAGCCTTCATGAAGGCAGCCAAAGACAGACAGAAGTCGTATGCTGATAAACGACGCAGACCGATTGAGTTCCAGGTGGGTGACCGGGTTATGTTGAAGGTCTCACCTTGGAAGGGTATCATTCGCTTCCGAAAACGGGGCAAGTTGAGCCCAAGGTATATAGGCCCTTTCCGAATCATTGCTCGAGTAGGAGAGGTGGCCTATAGACTGGAGTTACCAGATGAGTTAAGTGGAATTCACCCGACATTCCATGTATCTCATCTAAGGAAGTGCTTAGCAGATGAAGATATGATTGTCCCATTGGAAGATATCGAAGTAGATGAGCGGCTCAATTATGTGGAGCAACCAGTGGCAATCATCGATCGAAAGGAGAAAAGGCTAAGGAATAAAGTGGTTCCTCTTGTGCGTGTACAGTGGAAGCACAGGAAGGGATCTGAGTCAACGTGGGAGACTGAGGAAGAAATGAGACAACATTATCCACGTTTGTTCGAAGAATAACAGGTTTCGGGGACGAAACCTATTTAAGGGGGGTGGACTTGTAACACCCGGAAATTTATTATTTTGAAGTCGACGAAGAAAGAAAAAGAAATAAAGTCCAAAGTCGAGGGACCAAACTCGCCAACGAAGAAAAGTTGGGAAATGTGGTGGTATGTGTAGGGAGAGGGCAGCCCACTCTCCCCACACACACACAAAATTCAGTTCACAAAGAAGAGAGAAGAGAGAAAGAGGAGAAAAGGGAGAAAAGTGGTGTTTCGGGTGATTCGGGTGTCCAAATTCGTCGAGTAGCAAGCCAAATCGAAGCCCTTGACCAAATTTGTGTGCTTGATTGTGTGAGTTCTAGGACCCCACTTTTACTTGTTTTCAACCGATTTTGGGGCTGGAAAGTGTCAAAAACCCGTTTTTATGTGTGTGTATGTTTGACCCATTTGGGTGTGATGTGTATGGTGTGTTTAGAGTATGATTTCGGGCTTGTGTGTGCTTGTATGGTGTTAAGGTATACATTCCTAAGGTCCAGGAGGGTTGATTTAGGCTTAGAATGGGTTTGGATGAGCTTGGAGGCCGAAAATGGCAGATTGGGTTCGGGATGAACTCCATTCTGCATCAGCTAGGGCTAGGCGACCGAATGAAGGCCATACGGCCGAATGAGGGCGACTGAAGGTTCATTCGCACGACTGGGACTCAGTCGCACGACTGGGAGTCCAGTCGCATGAGGGAGGTGCGACTGAGGGTTCAGTCGCATAAAGGCTTAGTCGCATGAGTTCATACGCATGAGGTTAGTCGCATAAGTGCCCATTCGCAGCAATCCCATTCGTACAAGGTCCATACGCACGATTGGATGTCCATTCGTATAGGTGTTCATCCGCATGAGTCCAGTCGCATGATGTTCAGTCGCATGGAGGCCATGCGACTGAAGAGTGTCCATACGCCCGAATAGGGCTGTTGCACTCGAATGAATGTGTAGTTTGACTTCTGGCCTTCGGGGAAAGGTGCAGATGTAAGTTTGGATGTAAGGAAAACCGTAAGAGCATGTAAGAGTATGGTTGTGGCCTTAGAGTACATATAGGGCATGATGGTGGGGATGTTGCATGTTTATGCATATTATGAATGTATGACGATGCCCTGTATGATGTTGATGATTATGTTTGATATGTTCCTTGTTATGATGTATGATTACCTTTCTTATGGCTTTACGTATTATGACGAATGAAATGAAGTATTATGTAACGTAAAGTGGAAAGTAATGACACGCCTTGCATGCATCGGATAACGGGTCCTTCTTTGTGATTGACCATTATGTGGAACCTCTACCGCTTACCCTTAGTACTGTGGCATACGTTTAGCTGTTCATTTATTGACTTCGGCCCAGTGGCTATGACCGTCGGTTATCATTAGTACTGTGGCATACGTTTAGCTGTTCATTTATTGACTTCGGCCCAGTAGCTAAGACCGATTGGTTAACCCCAGTACCGTGGCATACGTTTAGCTGTTCATTTATTGACTTCGGCCCGGTAGCTGTGACTAATTGGGGTGTAGCATATGGTATTGGTATGGATGATGTCCGATGCGCAAGTAAGTTAAAAGGAACGAATGAACGAATGAATGAAGGAAGAAGGTAATAATGATGTTATCTATGCTTACGTATGATGTGTGATCACGTCAAAGTAACGAATGATTTTATATGAAAGTAAAGTATGTTTTATTATTAAAACTAGAACTCACTCAGCAACGCTGACTTTTATTGCATTTTCCAGTTGGCAGGTAAATGATTGCTGAGGATGGCACGGCGAAGCTACTCAGCTCTTTTGGGATGGCATCCAATTATATAGCTTTTGTGATGTAATGCAAACATAAATTTTGTAACCGGATAATGATGTATTATTTGGCAAAAGTATTTATAATGAAATGTGATGTCATTTTTGAATGTTTCCGCTGCAATGTTTTTCTAATGTAACTGAAATTATATGTTTTATGAGCAATGAATGACCAACTGTAGGCGTCCCGGGAACGGGGCCTTACAACAATGGTAGCAACAAAAACCTTCATCCACTACTCAATCCTCCACACGCGAATTCAAGCATCGAGTGTCACATGCCTCAATAAGCTATCAGATTGCGATACACACTCCGCCGCCACGTCGAAGCTCGAATCGATCGCCAGAACCCTAACTCCTGACCTAATCTTACCGTTTTTGTCGTCTATCTCCTCCACTGACGCTTCTGGAAGTGAGGAAGAAGCTTCAGCTATCAAAGGATCAGGCGGTGGTGCTCGAAGAAACCTTTAAACAACACCATATACTGAATTTGGTGTCAGCTTCTATGATGTCACGCAGCTAGGGTTCTTCAAGATGTTGAGGAAGGAGATGGTGCCTCCGTCGCATCTGCTGGTGGTTAAGGCGAAGCTTTTGTCGATCCGTATATAAACTTGCGATTAGATCATTGTTAGTTTTTTTTATTTTCGATCCGTATGTAAATTTGTGTTCTTCATCTATCTTGTGTTAGGGTTTTTATTTTGTGAACATTAAATATTTCATGAGGTGTGAGCAGTATATGCAAAGGAAGGCTTAGAGAAAGAAGTTGCAGACACCAAAAGAAAAGTGCTGAACTTTCTCACCGCCTCGAGATGCTAATTTCGCAACATGGCATTATAATTTCGCAGCCTCCTTTTTTTATAATTTCGCTTATTTTTTTTAATTTCGCAGGTTGATAGTTTCGCCGAAAAATATGCAGTTTCGCCGGAGTTGCAGTTTCGCCGGAATTACAGTTTCGCCGGAGTTTCGCCAGACGAAACTGTAATTTCGCCGGAACAGTTTGAACTTTCGTTCAAGATCAGATCTAGTTTCACCCCATGAAGATTTGAAGCTCTCAAGAACACCAAAAACACACACACTAGTGTGTGTGAGAGAAATTTCAGATCTGAAATATTTCTTTGAGTTTTCTTGTATAACAGATGATGTAGATCCAATATATGTTGTAAATAGTGATAAATCTGATGTTGTTGTCGAATTTGTAGAAATCTGAACTCAGATCTACATTCTCTCTCTAGAAACCCACTTTCTCTCTCTACAAATATGATGAACAGCTTCAATAATCTTCAAAAATTCTTCAAATCTTCAATGTATTTGATCCAATATGGCTCTGATACCAAATTATAAATCCAGGATGAACACTTGAATCAAATATTATGAAGATTGTGAGATCAAACAATGATAAACACAATAAAGCCCCTTTGATCTAATATGATTGCATATAATTTGAATAATGTGGAAACCCCAATCAAATGGTCATTCAACCATTAACCAAGACTAATGACAATTAACCTATTTATAGTGATTATAATATTCACTAATTGCACTTAACTCCTTAGACTTAGGCTAACTAATGGAAATAACATATAAAGCATAAAAATAACTAAAAACAAGATAAAATATATTTTGTTTACACAAAATATATTTATTACAATAAAACTCCTAGTCATCTAAATCTTCAACGTCTCATCTCGGTTCTTCGTCTCGAACGTGTCGGTTTTGACTTTTGTTGACTTTGACCGTGACGTTGACTTTTGTTGACTTTGAATGTGTTGATAATATAGACTAACTTGTACAGCTCCAACAATTATTCAAAAATATATATAGTCAAAATAACTGAAATTTAATCCAAAAAAACTATTATTTAATTTCTAAAAATTTGTTGTCAAAATAAACTACACTTCAATGTTGAAAAAATAACTATTTAATAGCTATCAAAAATTTGAAATGGAGACTTATAAAAAGGAATCTGTAGATTTACAAGGTAAAAAAGGTGTCATATGAAGGCAAAACTAAGCCAAGTATCTTAATAATTTACAAATAAAAAATTTTCACCAAGAAGCAACACAAATAATTTCTTCCTAGAAGAAACAAAAACTATAAGGAATAGAATAAGTGGTACCGCCTCAAAACCTTACGTAACCATAGTTTTCACCTCCCATTCTTACCCATCTTAGATTCAAGTAACTACCAATTTTGATCAGTCCCTAAATTTTATTTGATTTAATAAACCAATAATAAGCTAGTTTAGAATTTTCCTTAATAGCCAACTAGCTGAATGGGAAGCTACTTGCTGCAAGTAGCAAAGCAGTTGTAGCAGCCCAAGAGGCTATCAACAACAAAAAAAAGAGTGGAGGCGATTGACAGACTTGTCAACCTGGGAGTTACAAATGAAGATATGCTTCTCCTATAACTTGAGGAGCTGGTAGAACTGGAAAAGGCAACCCTGGTGCAAAAATAACAAGAGGAAGTAGTAAGGTTGGCCTTTGTTGGATCTAGAAAGGCTGGTGCAACCAAAACCAAGTCACTTAGAAGATTTTGGTAAAACAAATAAAGGACTTCCGAAGCTAAGTGTGGAACTTCCGAAGGAAAAAGGAGCTCTTCCGAAGACAAAGTGTAAAACTTACTTCCGAAGGAAAACTCCAATTTCCGAAGACAAAGAACCTACTTCCGAAGATCAAGACTTAGAAAGAAAGATCTGAAGTCAACTTCCGAAGTACAGAAGTCCTCAAGCCTCGGAAGTATAGAAGCCTCTTCCGAAGTATAAGTGGCTTCAGAAGAACTTGTTCTTCCGAAGCCAACTTACCTTCGGAAGACACTGCTATTATCCACTGGACATAACTATGGTCTCTCTGACACTCTGCTGCAAATATCTGAGATATTGCATGGCGTTTTCTCAAAAGCCATGTAGTTGACCATACTTTAATCCACTGTTTACCTTTTTATGTTAGTATAGTTGCCATCTTTAGTAGGTGACAAAAGGTAAGTCATGGACATGTCATGACTACCATATCTTAGATAATACTTTATTTAAGATACCTTAACTTTAGCATTATAGTATATGCTTTAGTCTTAGGTTTCCAGCTGGTATCAAAGTATATCCGGCTATAGGATCTAGTATATATAGTTTCTCATTGTAACTCATGTATCATGCTTGTAAGAGTCTTGTAATATCTTGAGTTGAGAAGTAATATATACAAGTGCCTTGAAAATTATCTCTATGTGTTCCTTTGCTACTTATTATATTATTATCAACTCTTGTAAAAGACTTTACTTCATCTGATTTGAGTGTTTCTATAAGTGAGTTTGAGAGAAATCCAAGTGTTTAAGTAACAAACCCGATCCTGCAATTGGTATCAGAGCTTCTTAGGCTCTTGATTGTGAGATCTTACCATCCTAATAAACCTGTTTTTCACTCCTCCTTATACCTCATTCAAAATGGCCCTCAACAAATCTGAAGTAGAAATGGGGATGATGACCAAAGCACCCATCATCACCCCTGAAAACTTCAGGTCTTGGAGCAGAAGAATAGAAGGCTTCATCAGGTATCAAGACAGCAAGATGTGGCAATCCATTGTCAATGGCCCGTATAAGCCAAAAGTAGCTGGTGGAAACGGTGCCATGATTGAGAAAGTTGTTGAAGATTATTCTGATGAGGACAGGAAGAAGCTAGACATCAACAGCAACGCTATGACTGTTCTCATGACTGCAATTCCAAACTCCATTATGGTGGGGTTTGAGCATTGCAAGTCTGCCAAAGAACTGTTTGATGCGCTTGCTAAATGTACTCAAGCTCAAATGACTCCAATAAGGACTCACTGAAGCAGCAGTTTGAGAACTTCACCTATGTTGCTGGAGAGACTCTTAGCTAGCAATATTTTAGGTACGTGGATCTCATTTCTTCCCTTCAATCTGTGGGAATTGCTCATGAACTCAGAGACCTTTACAAGAAAGTTCATGAGTGCATTACCCAATGAGTGGACAATCTATTGTGTCTCTATCAAGAGAACAGAGAATCTGAATACACTCACCATGACCGAACTTTATGGGATCCTTGATGGATACCGTTTGGAAATGGAAAGTAAGAGGGGTCATTAGACAAGCAGACCCTTGAGTCTTCCTGCTAGCAACGCTTTAATGGTTGCTGAAGGCTCAGGAATCTCCAAGCCTCAACAATACCTGACTTACACCCAGCAGTCATCTTGTTCCTCTGGGTCATACATCACATTTCCTGAGACTCCAAGGTCTCAACAAGATTAGCAAAGCTCCTTTAGAACAGCTGTGCTTTTGTCTCAGGAAGTGGACACTCAAATGATTATCAATACAGCTTTGTCGATCTAGAGTGTTTCAGCCCGGATGTTGTGGAATACGTGGACATTGTCCAACAAATGGCTCTTCTAACCTACAGAGCAAAGAAGTTCTTTAAGAGAACTGGAAGGCAATTTCCCCAGAACCCAATCAACAACAAATTTGGGTTTGACAAAACCAAGGCCAAATGTTACAACTGTAACCAACTTGGTCATTTTGCAAGGGAATGCAAGGCTCCCAAGTCCAACCTGGGAACCCCACAGGCCTCCACACATTCCTCTACACCAAAGCCCACAGAAAAGTCAACAGAAACAGCTTCAATGGCTCAAGAAGTTGACTGGAGCTTCATGGTACAGAATGTGACTCCTGCTCAAGCACTCATGGCTGGAACAAATGAAAATAAGGTATATGAACATCTCTGTACTCCTGCCTGTATTGCTAAGGTTAAACTGTATCAGGACTATAATATGGAAATTAAATATGGTATTGAGTCTTTAAATGTTTTGAAATCTGACTTTAAAAGGGCTGAATCTAACTACCAAAGAAAAATTGAGAAGTTAGAGAAAACTGTGTCCCTATTAAAACATGAACACACAAACTATAAGACTCAGATAAAGGATTTAATATCCAAATTGACTGAGGCTCAAGCCCAGCTTATCACAGCTGAGGCTCAAGCCAAGAAGTATGCTATTTTCGAGCAAAACTTCCAAGCCATTCTTGCATCATCCTCTCACTCAAAACTTTGTTACCAAAACAAAGGTGGGTTGGGAACCAATGAAATTGCTCCACCACACTCTTATGAGTCTATAAGACAACCAAGGTGTGATACTGAAGAGCAAGAGGTTCCATCTGCTGACCCACATTCTCATGAGTCAAAGAATGATGCAACTATGGAGACCATCACAGGGAAGAACCAGGTAATTATGCCCTCCCCTGCCAATGATGATCAAACCCTAACCACCAAAGCCAGAAGAAGCAGAGCTAAGGCAGCCAGAAAAACTGCCAAGAAAGTGGCTGAGTCCAAGCTAAAGATAGACCCAAAGCAAAAAGGTGTATTCATCTCAGCTGGATTCCAGGTGGTTGGAAACTCTGATTCAGGAAAGGGGTGTAGTACCAGCACTCCTGTCATACTAAAGGATCAGAAGTTAAAGGGAAAGGTTGCTGATGAAGAGAAAAAGAACAAGAAACAGCAATCCTCAAGTTCCCAAAAGATTAACATTGCATGCATAATGTGTGGTCTACAAAACCACATGGCCAAAGATTGTTATTAAAATTTTGCTAGCACACATTATGCAAATAATGTTAAAAAAGAAGGAGTCAGGGAAGGTTTCTCATTTGGACCATATCAAATGGTTCAAGTGATGAAAAAGGGAAAGCTTGTTTCCGAAGCAAGGCTGCTTTCGGAAGAAGAGTCTTCTTCCGAAAGGAAAAAGGCTTCGGAAGCTAAAGCTGTCAAGACTCAGAAGAACAAAAGAGTCCCCTTGAAACCATCCCATAAGAAGACTACTTCGGAAGAAAAGGCGGTGAAGGCTTCTTCCGAAAAGAAAGAAGCTTCGGATGAATGTCAAGCTACAAAAGCTTCAACAAGCTCATCCTCCATGATCAACCAAGGGATGGAATGGAAGATCAAAGAAGATGCTATAGCCCAAACCTCTTCTTCAAAGACATCCATTGAACCCCCATGCATAAATTTTGGTTCAGTTATGTCATTATCATTGGAAGAACCCAAGACCAATAAGGCTTGGGTTTCCAATCAAAACTAATAATCTCATCTTATGTGCAGGGACATCCATATGACAAGAATAACAACATTTGGATTGTAGATAGTGAATTCTTCAGGCACATGACAGGGAACAGATCTCTCCTTCAACAATTTCAACATTATGATGGAGGTCCTGTCCAGTTTGGAGGTGAGGCCGGAGGATATATTTCTGGCAGAGGAAGTATATCCAATGGAAAGTTAAAAGTTGACAAAGTTAATTTTGTCAAACAGCTTGAAAACAACCTTTTAAGTGTTTCTCAATTCTGTGATCAAAAGCATCAAATGCTATTCACAGAACATGAGTGCATTATCCTCAAACCAGGGATGACAATTCCTCAGGAATTGGTGCTTCTTAGATCTCCCAGGAAAGGGGATATGTACAAGCTGGATATGAACAATGCTTGCCCAATGGGAGAAGTATCATGCTTTCTTTCCAAAGCTGATGGTGATGAGTCAACACTATGGCATAAACGAATGTGTCATGTAAATTTTAAGACAATGAATAAATTGGCTAAAAATAACTTGCTACATGGTTTGCCTAAAAAGGAATTTTTCTGCAAAGATAACTGTGTTGCTTGCCTGAAAGGGAAACAACACAGGGCATCTCATAAGTCCAAAGTTGTTAACTCCATCACCACCCCATTACACTTATTGCACATGAATCTATTTGGTCCCACAAGTATAATGAGCATTGGAAGGAAATCATATTGCCTTATGATTATTGATGATTTTACTAGATTTACATGGGTATTCTTTTTAAGAACCAAAGATGAAACTGCTGAAACTTTGAAATCTTTTATTCTTAAAATAGAAAATCAAGTTGATCACAAGGTTACAATAATTAGAAGCGATCAAGGGACTGAGTTTAGGAACCTAGTTCTTGACTCATTTTGTAACTCAAAAGGGATTGCCAGACAATATAGTGCTCCTAGAACTCCTCAACAAAATGGTGTTGCTGAGAGGAGGAATAGGACACTTATTGAGGCTGCTCGGACTATGTTAGCTGATTCAAATCTACCTCTAACATTCTGGGCAGAGGCAGTCAGCACTGCATGCTATGTGCAGAACAGAGTTCTTGTAGTAAAGCCACATGGAAAAACCCCTTATGAGTTTTGAAACAAGAGGCCACCGTTCATTGGCTTTCTAAGGTCCTTTGGCAGCAGGTGTACCATACTTAACACAAAAGACAATTTTGCAAAATTTGCTGAAAAGTTGGATGATGCTATCTTTGTTGGATATTCCTCTTACTCTAAAGCTTATAGGGTTTATAATATTAAAAATCAACAATTTGAGGAATCTTCCAACATTGTAGTCAATGAGCACACTCCTTGTGTTAGGGGGAATGATCCTGATCATATCTTTGATTTAGAATTGTTTCCAACTATTCTAAACCATCTTCCAACATTGTAGTCAATGAGCACACTCAAAGTGACTCTGATGAAGATCAATTGTTTGAGCTTCCCAGACCTATTCCAAGTTCTCCAAGAGTTGCAGCAAGGAGTTCACCTGCTGACTTTCAAATCTCTTCAGGTGACCCTGCACAACACCAAGCTGATGAAAGCAACATCTTGAAGGAACAGGCAACTGTTGATGATGCTTCACAGCAAACAAATGATGATGTTTCTCTTTCATTCAATCAGTCCTCATTGAATGAGTTTGAAACAACAGTTGGACCAAGTATTCAAGCTCCTGAGCAAAATATGTCCAATTTGGATTTATCTTTGCAACTGGAGGTGATTCCTAGACTTAGGATTCATAACACTCATCCAGCTGAGAACATCATAGGGAAAGTATCTGAAGGCGTGAGAACAAGAGGACAAACTCACAATGGGAATGTCTGTTTGTACTCATGCTTTTTATCCCAAATGGAACCCAAGAAGGTGGAAGATGCCTTGAAAGATAGTAGCTGGGTTGAATCAATGCAAGTGGAGCTGCTTCAATTCAAAAGACAAAAGGTTTGGAACCTATGTCCGCTACCATCTGGTCAAGTACCTATAGGCACTAAATGGGTTTTCAGAAACAAGAGAGATGATAGAGGCTTGATTATCAAGAACAAGGTAAGACTGGTGGTTCAAGGATACACTCAAGAGGAGGGAATCGATTATACTGATGTCTTTGCACCTGTTGCAAGACTTGAGGCAGTTAGGATCTTCCTTGCTTATGCCGCATCCAAGAATTTCACTGTTTACCAGCTTGATGTCAAGTGTGCCTTTCTATATAGGGATATAGATAGGGAAGTCTATGTATGCCAACCTCCAGGATTTGAAGATCTACAACATCCCAACTATGTGTGCAAATTGGATAAAGCTCTATATGGGCTGCACCAAGCACCTAGGCTGGTATGAGACATTGTCTCGTTTTTCCTGAAAAATGGTTACACTGGAGGTATCATTGATAAGACTCTTTTCATAAGAAAGTCTGGGAAGGACATCCTGTTCGTTCAAGTCTATGTTGATGATATCATATTTGGTTCTTCAAATGACCAAATGTGTTTGAGAGCATTATGAAGAAGAAGTTTGAGATGAGTTCCATGGGAAAAATGGACTTTTTCCTTGGAATTCAGGTAAAGCAAATGAAGGAAGGGTTCTTTATCAATCAATCAAAGTATGTCAATGATATCTTAGAATGATTTGATATCAAAGATTATAAAGCAGCAAAAACACCTATACCCAGAAACCATAATCTCTGCCCTGATTCTGAGAGGGAGGATACTGATCAACATTAGTATAGAGCGATTATTGGTTCTCTGATTTATCTCACAGCAAGTAGACCTGATATCATGTTTGCAACTTGCATTTGTGCAAGTACCAGGCTGCTCCAAAAGTGTCTCACCTAATAGCTGTCAAGAGAATTCTTAGATACCTCAAAGAAGCACCCAAACTAGGTCTTTGGTATCCAAGAAATAGTGATTTCAATCTCTATGGTTACTCTGACAGTGATTATGGTGGCAGCCATATCAACAAGAAATCAACATCCGGCGGATGTCAATTTCTTGGTGGAAGGATCATCTCATGGCAATGCAAGAAGCAATCATGTGTCTCTACATCAACTGCTGAAGCTGAATACATTGTTGCTGCTAGTTGCTGTGCTCAGCTGCTGTGGATTCAAAACCAGATGATAGACTACGGATTCAACTTCATGAGCACTCCTATCCACATTGACAACAACAGCGCTATATCTATTACTGAAAATCCAGTGAAGCACTCCAAGACTAAGCACATTGATATCAGGTATCATTTCATTAGAGATATTCATGAGAAAATTCTTATCAAGCTAATCAAAGTTGACTCAAATGAACAATATGCTGACTTGTTCATCAAAGCCTTTGATGAATAAAGATTTAAATATCTCATTACAGCTATTGGGATGATAAACCTCGATTAGTTGATCTCATTTGAAAACCTTTTAATGTGTAAAGTCTTATGTCAAAACAATCTAAGCCCTGTTACAAAAGATCTTTTTCTAAATTTTATCTAAGTATGAATTCTTCCGAAGAGAAATTAACCCTCAGAAGATATTTCACATATCTTCCGAAGCAAATTTCTCCCAGGATAATTTTCTTCTCGGAAGAGTGTTAAGTCTCGGAAGAAGCGATTGATTTCATATCAGATCTACTTCCGAAGCTTATAACACGCTCCATTTGAAAAGCAACATATACTCTCGGAAGTAATCAATTTACCTTCGGAAGTAAATTTGCCTTCGGAAGAACATTACCTTCGGAAATGCTTTATACTCGGAAGAAAGATTTTACTGTGTAACGGAAATCTTTTGATGTTGGATTCTTTTTGCCCAAGACACATAGAACATTGATGTGGTTAGTACGTTATGATCCAAGTCGGGTCATACCCAATAACAAGCTTAGCAAACACCAATTAATATTTAATTGATGATATGATCATGCAATTAAATAAATACACCAATTTAGAAAATGGGTTTTCTAAATAAGTTGCATATGAGATTGAACAACTTATATGGATATTTTGTTCATGGATATTATTTGTAATGTTGTTTAATTTGGTTAAATAACATCAAATAAAAGGAGTGTGTGTATAAGTTATATAATTAAAGGGGGTAATTGCATAACTTAAAAAAGACTTTTGATTAAAATGGATTAATGTTTTTGGGGGGGAAAACCCTAATAGAAACAAGGATTCGGCCGCCCCCCACTAGGCAGCCCTCTCCTTTTGTTTTTTTTGGGTTCTCTTGAGTTCTTGATCTCCTTGTACACACACACACTCTTATTTTCAGATCTCTCTCTCTCTCAAATATGCAAAAACGGTCACAAGAACATCAACTCTTCTTGTGGAAGAAAGAGTTCTAAGCTGGAAAAAAGGGTCCAGCACCCTTGTTGCTTGTTCACGGCTGAAACAAGTGTTCAGCAGCTTCTTTGACCCGATTTTGGTGTTCAAATCCTAGCAAAGATGGTGTTTTCTTGGAGGCTTGTGGGTATGAATGCTTGAGGACTTCTATCCTTGAAGTCTTGGCCATTTTTCAGACTCATTTCAGCCTTTTTCAAGTCGTTTTTGACAGCATCCTGAAAGGTAGTTTCATGGTATGATAATGTCACGATTTTGGGTGTTCTTGTTCATATTGTATGCTTGCTTTTCACATAATAAAGATCCTCTTGTTATGGGTTTGTTTGTTTACACATGATAATGGTAATTTTTCAGAAACTTTAACATGTTTAAAGTTGAATGTTCCGCTGCGTTTTGTATGTTTAAATGGTTAAACTAGATGTAAATGATCATACAAACCCCAACAATGGTATCAGAGCCGGTTATGTGGAAACTAGCATCATTATCCTTGTAAAATCAGTTTTAAAGGATGTTTATCAAGTCATTAGAGGCTGATTTTGGTTGATTTAATAAACCCCATGTCTTTCAAAGTTACATCTTCATGCTTATGATTAAACTTTGAAAGATAGAAATGTCAATTGGTTGATATGTTTTGGTTGTTGTTTGTTTGGACAAACAAACCCTAATTTTGAGTTTATGTTGGCTGAAAATTTGGGGTTTGATGGGGTTTATTTTGTTTGTTGAATGATGTATATGGATACATATTTTAGTGCATAACATAGCCTTGACCATATGTGTTTTGGATTTGGTTGATTGTGTTTTTGTCATGTTGGTTGATTTCATTCGTAAAGGGTTGTAATATTATTCTTTTGTGTTTGTATTTGGGTTGTAATTTATTTATTCATTTGGTTATGTAATAAATAGAATAGGTGTATTTCTTTTATTAGAAAATTGTATTAGGATATGATTTTGTAAAAGAAGATGCACAAGATGAAGACACAAAAGGAAGGACACAAGAGACATGGACACTTGAAGCATTTGGATGTGGAATCAAGTGGGAGTTCATGGACACATATGATGTGTCATTGTTAACCCTTAGGAAAGACCTTATGACAACACTTGTGATGGCAAACAAGTGTAGTCAACATAGTGGCTATGGTTATGCACATGTGGTTGTTTGATATATGCTTGTTTGATTATTCATTTTATGTTGATTGTTTGATATATGGATATGCTTAACAATCTAAATAAATTATCATAACAAGCTGAATTTTTGGTTCCTAATCATTAAGTGACTAATAAAAGGTTATTAAAAGGATTAATGATTTTAAAATAAAAGAAGTTTTATCAAAAGAGAACCATAGGGTACCATGTATTTGAAAGCATACGAATACAAGGTACATAGAGTTTTCATAACTAATATTAATGGAAACATAAATCCCTTTGGTAACAAGTCTAACACCATCCTTTTACACGACACTCGAATCACTTGGGAACTATTTGTGGGATAAAGGTCACCTAACCACTTGTAGGGAACTTGTATCTTTGAGCTGAGTCTAACGTACTTGTGGGATAAAGGTCACCTAACCGCTTGTATGTGAAAACTCACACGTGTGTGTAAGTAGGACGACTTGAATTGGAAACCATGTGATTAGGGTCACCGAAGCATGGCGTACAATGGTGTTGATGGGATTAAACATGCCGACTAAACATATGATGTTTAACCGATCCCATAAGACTAGAAGTTGCAATAGGTTGCAATTGTCAACTGTTGACTACCTTGTTAATTTAAATAATGGGATAAAGGTCACCTAACCATCATTTAAATGTAACGTTGGATTCTAGATTTTAATTATTAATTGTCTATGAGACATGTAAAGGGTATTAATAGTTAAAATGCAATTTTTCAGAAATACTAAAATGAACTTTGTAATTTTGTAGTAATGGCTGCAAACCATGATGCTACTACCCCGACCGTCCCTACCCTATCACCGAGAACCATATTAAATGGGGAACGTCTTAACCATAATAACCTTATGGACTCAATTTCGAAACTTGAGAATCGTTCTCAAAAATGAGTAAAGGCCTATGTCCTTGACGATCCCATACCTCACCTACCAACGCTGTTGATGTTAAGGCTTTTTGAAGATTGGCTTAGGCACACTAAGGATTCTGTGCAAGTATCCTACCTCATGTTGGGAATATGATTCCCGAACTCCAAAAGGGTTTGGAGCATCATGGGGCATATGACATGATAATCTAGTTGATGGAAATGTTCCTTCAACAAACTTTATTAGATTGCTTCGAAACGGTTCTAGCACTTTATGCATGTCACATGGATGAAACACAATCGATATCATCTTATATATTCTTAAGATGAAAAGCCACATTGATAGCCTCAAGATGCTTAACTGTCCTGTCTCAAAGTAGTTGGCCAAGGATTTGATCCTTGATTGCCTAACTAAAGGTTTGAGACATTCATAATAAACTGTAATATGAATGGGTGGGACAAGAGCATTGGTGAACTTCACGCAATGCTCAAAGCAACCAAGGCAGGGATGGGTAGAGAGGTTCTACCTATTCTCTCAATCAATGAGGGAAGCTAAAAGAAATGGCCAATCCCGATCCTAAGGCAATTATCGCCAAAGGAAAGGAATTCATCAAAGCAAAGGTTAAAGCGAAACCTCGAAAAACCTAAACTTATGAAGCCTAAGGTAATGGAGAACGATCCATGCTTTGAGTATGGAGAGATAGGATAATGGAAAGGAATTGTCCATCCTATCTCAAGGAGTTGAAAAACAAGAGGGATGTTGAGCAAACCTCAAATACAATTTCCATGATTCCCACATTGTATTAAATGTCATTTCTTCAAACACATGGGTATTGGATACCGGATGTGAGACTCATTCTTGCAATTGTTGCAAAGGGGTTCAAAAGAAATGTGCGCTTCAAGGAGGGAAACTCTATTTTGAGACTTTCAAATGGTTTGGAAGTTGTTCTCAAAAACATTTTTGTATGCACCTAGTTTGACTAGGAACATAATTAATGTTTCCTATTAAAACAATGTGATCATGATTTAAAGTTTGTAAATAATGGTATTAAGTTTTATGGATGATGTATTTTATTTTAAGGACATGCCTTTTAATGATATCCATGAATTGGTTCATGATAATTCGTCCTATAATAACTCATTATACACATTAAGCACCAAGAAACTTAAAATGGGTTTAAGTTATTATTATCTTTGACATTGTCATCTTGGTCACATAAACAAGAATTGGATTCAAACACTTCAAAAGAATGGTCTTTTGGAAACAAATGAAAATGTTTCATTTGATAAGTGTGAACCAAAAGACTTATTAGGAATGATACATTTGGATGTATATGGTCCTTTTATGACAATGACAAAGATTGGTGAAAGATGCTTCATTACTTTTACCGACGATTACAGTCGCTATTATTGTGTGCACTTGATGACACATAAGGATGAAGCTTTTGAAATGTTCAAAATCTTCAATAATGATGTAGAAAATCAACTCTACATAACTATCTATGTTCTTCATTCTGATAAAGGAGAAACTGAACCCTATTTGGATATGGTTCAATTTATTATGGCTATGAGCTTACCATCTTTATCATTGTGGGTTTTCGCATTGTTCTCTGAGGCTCATATTATGAATATGACCCGGACAAAGAAAGTGTATATAAGTTGAGAATCCACAGAGACTGTATGGGATACTCTTTCTTTGACTCAACGGAGCAAAAGTATTTATTGCTTGAAAGGCTAAGTTCTTGGAAACCGAGTTCTTTATGGAAGGAATGACGTATAGAACTGTGGAACTTGATAAGGATCAAAATCCACAAGCCGGTACACTTTTGGTTGACACTAGCTACCAACAAGAGGTTGTTGATGATAATCAAGAGGTTGATAAATATACACAAAACGTTCACAAATCTTGTAGAGTTAGTATTCCATCTAAGTGATATGAATATTCCAAGAATGGATGCTATGTGGTTGACCCCTGTAGGCTAACCATATACCAAGATGCTATGTCCAATTTGGATTGGGACAAATGGCTAGAAGCCATGAACGTAAGGATGCAATCCATTTATAACAACCAAGTTTGGGAATTGGTTGACCCTCCACTTAACTCCAAACCGGTTGGATACAAGTGAGTTTTCAAGATGAAAACAAATATGCATGGAGACTTGAATACTTATAAGTTAAAGACTTATAGCATAAGGTTTCCATCAAACTCAATTGGTTGAATATGATGAAACTCTTGTGCCCGTGGCAATGCTAAAGTCGATTAGGATATCATGTGCCATAACTGCATATTCTGAATATGAGTTTTGGAAAATGGATGTCAAAACCGTTTACCTTTTAATGGACATCTCGAAGAGACTGTCCATATTGTTTAGCATGATGGTTTTGTCGATCCATGACATCCTAATAATGTATATAAGTTAAAGTGATCAATCTATGGATTGAAACAAGCATCGAAAAGGTTGTGTATATATGAAGGCTAGTGGGAGCATAATTGTATTCTTAGTGTTGTATGTTGATGACACACTACTATTTGGAAATGATATTCCAACCTTGGAAGGTGTTAAAACCTAGCTTGGAAGATATTTTTCATATAAGATCTCGTTTAAGCCACCCATATTTTGGAATAAGGATCTATAAGGATAGATCGAGGTGGTTGATAGGGTTAAACCAAAGTGCATATATATTGATTAAATCTTGAAAAGGTTCAAGATGGAAAAACTCTTAGAAAGGTATGGTACCTATTCAAGGAGGGACAGTGTTGACTACGTCTCAATGTCCAAGCTCATAGGATGAGCAAAATCAAATGAAGGATATCCCATACACATCTGCTATAGGATCCATCATTTGTGTGATGATATGCACTAGACCGGACGAGTCATGCTTATTAAGTATGAAAAAATAGATACCAATAGAAATAACCATCGGATGGCTCTTAAAAGTATATTGAAATACCTTAGTAGGACTAAGGATATGTTTCTAATATACGGATCTGTTGAAAAGGAAGTTGTTGTAAAGGGTTACACGGATGCAGGCTTCCAAAACTGATCGAGATGATTTTTGATCACAATCGGGGTATACTTCCATTATGAATGGAGGAGAAGTGTCCTTGAAAGGTTCAAAGCAAGACACGGTAGCATTGTTCACTACAAAAATCCGAATACATAGCCGCTTCATTGGCAGCTTGGGAAGCTGCATGGATAAATTTGTCCATTGCTTATCTAGGGGTGGTCTCTACCATTCAAGACCCCCTAGAAATCTTTGGTAATTACGTGGGTGGGATTACTCAAATCAAGGAACCCCGTACTAATCAAAAGACTAAGCACCTTGAGCGGAGATTCAACATCATAAGGGATGGAGTTGAAAAGGGTAAAGATATGTATTCGTAAAGTTCATAAAGATCAAAACATTGCTGATCCACTAACGAAGCTCCTTGTTGAGGGCAAAGTATGAGGGTCATACTTGTGCCTTAGGATTTCAATTTTCTGGTGATTAGAATTGATCTGTTTAGCATATAAAATATAGAACAATTGTAATATTTAACTCTTTTATATATTTGAGTTATGTTCCCTTTTAGCATGTTTATATCCATGAATATGTTTATTATTCTAAATGTCCGTAGTCGGTCATATTTGTGGGAACAAATATGAATGTAAGACTATTATGAACATGGATTGGTAGATATTCATAAGGTATGAATATAGAGCAATTGGTTGCTACCAAGGTTCATAGATATTTGTGGGATGCAAATATTGGACTGACCCGCGTCTCAAATTTTACTACATAGAATCTCTTTGATTGATCATAAGTAATTTTGAGTAAAGGCGAATATCATTTAGTATCCTCAGACCTGAGATGCATATTGGGTTTTGATATTCACCAAATGTTATACCTTGAGTTAGTTCTTTACTGTTCTGAAATAATGGACAGTACATAAGGCTATGTTCAGGTGTGACACAAGGTGATTGTGAGAAACGTATGCAGTCAAGATGGGATTTGTTCCTCTTATTCGTTGAGAGCAAGATGTCTAAGGCCTGATTAAGTTAAATCCACAAGGAATGATCATTCTATGTCCTTGGATTTAACATGACATCTGTAACAAAAGGATAGATGATCGATTCACCTAAATCATTTCAAGTTTGGAACTTGAAGGGCATGATGTTATTGAATGGCTTTAAAGTCATGCGTATTAAGGGTAGTAAACCGTTGTTAGGCGGTATTTACTGCTTGCATCAATCTTCTATGTATCTTGTGCAAGTGGGAGATTGTTGGATTCTTTATGCCCAAGACACATAGAACATTGATGTGGTTAGTACGTTATGATCCAAGTCGGGTCATACCCAATAACAAGCTTAGCAAACACCAATTAATATTTAATTGATGATATGATCATGCAATTAAATAAATACACCAATTTAGAAAATGGGTTTTCTAAATAAGTTGCATATGAGATTGAACAACTTATATGGATATTTTGTTCATGGATATTATTTGTAATGTTGTTTAATTTGGTTAAATAACATTAAATAAAAGGAGTGTGTGTATAAGTTATATAATTAAAGGGGGTAATTGCATAACTTAAAAAAGACTTTTGATTAAAATGGATTAATGTTTTTGGGGGGGAAAACCCTAATAGAAACAAGGATTCGGCCGCCCCCCACTAGGCAGCCCTCTCCTTTTGTTTTTTTGGGTTCTCTTGAGATCTTGATCTCCTTGTACACACACACACACTCTTATTTTCAGATCTCTCTCTCTCAAATATGCAAAAATGGTCACAAGAACATCAACTCTTCTTGTGGAAGAAAGAGTTCTAAGCTGGAAAAAAGGGTCCAGCACCCTTGTTGCTTGTTCACGGCTGAAACAAGTGTTCAGCAGCTTCTTTGACCCGATTTTGGTGTTCAAATCCTAGCAAAGATGGTGTTTTCTTGGAGGCTTGTGGGTATGAATGCTTGAGGACTTCTATCCTTGAAGTCTTGGCCATTTTTCAGACTCATTTCAGCCTTTTTCAAGTCGTTTTTGACAGCATCCTGAAAGGTAGTTTCATGGTATGATAATGTCACGATTTTGGGTGTTCTTGTTCATATTGTATGCTTGCTTTTCACATAATAAAGATCCTCTTGTTATGGGTTTGTTTGTTTACACATGATAATGGTAATTTTTCAGAAACTTTAACATGTTTAAAGTTGAATGTTCCGCTGCGTTTTGTATGTTTAAATGGTTAAAGTAGATGTAAATGATCATACAAACCCCAACATTTGGGCCCCACTCTGTAAAAGGTAAAGATTTTGTTAATGATGTCGGTTTATTTAAATGGACTAACCTTACCGCCCATGTCACATCATCCACTGAAACCTCACATCTTCTTATCCTAACCCCCTTTAAACCGCCATTCCACCCATTTAAATACCTCCGGCTAATCACTTACATCCTTTTTACCAAAATTACTGCCCTAAAATTTTTCTTCATCTTCAATTTACCCTATTCCGAACTATCTTCCTGTAACTTTCTTCGATGGCACTTAACCCTCAGCACAACCAAGTCGCACTCCTTGACTTTTCAAGGGATGTTGACTTCTCAAACATCATCTCCTTCCTAACCCAATCTTCTTACTACACCGCTCTGATTGTAAACCCCACAATTTACTCAAACCATATGTCTGAATTTTGGGCAAATGGTCAGATTGAAACCCTAAATGGGGTTCGTGTCATTCGATCAAGCATCTGTGGCCAGGAGTTGGACATTTCTGAACAAATCATCAGGGATCATCTAGAGCTTCATGATGAGGGCGCTCCAACGGAATTCCCCAAAGCAGATTTGGACAATTCTTATATCCAAATGGGATATGGTGGAGATGTTAGCAGGTTAACTGTCTACAAATTTAACTTCTCTTACAATTGGAAGTTCCTGCTGCATGTGGTTCTTCATTGCTTGTCCAATAAATCTGGGGGATGGGATCAAATCCCTTATGAACTTGGGTGCCTAGTTCATGGTTTGGTGAAAAGCCTCTGCTTCAACTACTCAAGATTTGTGCTGACTAACCTCATGGGAAATCTTCAAAGGGACACATTCTTCATGTATCCCAGGTTTCTCCAGCACATAATCAATTGTGAGCTGGACCAGAGCAGTTTGTCTGCGCAGCTGCTCTGACTGCTCCTTAAATGAGGCCGACCATCTTCAATACTTTGAAGAGAGTGTCCACCAACTTCACCGGAAGAGATACTGCACTTCTTCCAGGTATGATTGAGCCAATGGCTCCTGGTCACATCCATGTTAACCCCACAAGTGATGAACCCACACCAGCAACTACCCTCACTTTGCCAAATCTACCTTCTCCACCCATTACCTTTACTTATCAGAGACGTCCCAAACGAACCCTTGTTCAATCTTCTCTGATTGAACAAGCTCCTCATGTTCTACCCAAAAAGGCTAGAGTGGAACAAAGGGCTCTCACTCAGCCTGAGGTCCAACCATCCTTCACAATTGACCTCAATATGGGTCTTGAGTCTCCTAAGTCTCAGACCCATGAGCCCGAAACCCAAGCTGAAGGCCCTCAGGGAGAGTCTCTATACTCCCCTGAGCAGCCAAAAAGGGACAGCCCTATCACAGGCTCAATGCCTTTAGACATTGATCAAAGTCCCGGGTCATTAGATTTCACTTCTATATCCTTTACTGACCTTTTAATTGGAGCTGATGAAGAGATTATGTCTCTTAAGGGCAATGAAGTTGATCCACAACATCCTCTCAAGGATCAACAGAGCCCAGAGAGATCTCTTATCTCTAGCCCCCATCAGCAAACCTTTACTGAGGTGAGTCCCACTAATGTGGAGGGGACTCATGTAGATTCTGCTGCCACTACTGAAGGAGCCTCAATGGATCCTCAGGACAGTGGTAACATCACTGAGACTGAATCTTCGGCAACCATGCCCTTTGATGACTCTGAAAGAGACATCTTTGAGAAAGGGAAACCAGGGTGCCAAGAAACCACATCTGGTGGTGAGGATGAACATACAAGGTATGTTACCTCATCTCCCCGTGATTCTTCAAAAGAAGATGAGGGAAGAATGAAACTTACCATTCAAGACCTACTTTCTAAAGTCTCAAATCTTGAATCCAAGGTTAGGACTTTAGAGGATAGGTCTGCCACTCAGCAACTTGAGATTGAAACTCTCAAGGCCAAACTGGCTGAGAAACAGATTGAGAGGTCTGTTAGGCATGTACCAACTCAGGTCTCCTTGACCTCTTCCTCTAGCTCATCAAGCTCTCAGGATGATTCTACCAAAAAGGAGGAGAGTGTTCAGAGACAAAGTCAAAGACAAGAGGAAACCCAAAGTCAAGCTCTTACTTCCTTAAGCTCAAAGTATCCTCTGCAACAAGCTTCAATTTTCCCTAAGCCTCCTCCAGTTGTCATTCAATTGGATCAAAGGATGCTCCAAGATCTCAATAGGTTCTTTAAAAAGTTCCTATTGGAATCTCTTATAGAACAGCCAAGTCCTGATCTGTCTGTGATCTACTTTGGAGCTCAAGAGCTTCAGAGGTTAAATGCATCTTCTACCACTATTGAGGAAGTTAGTCAACCTAAGGTCCAAGTGGAACCTGAGATTAACTTTGAAGGGGAAACAAGGACTGATGGCCCAACAACTGAAATAGTTGGGACAGATAGTGCATTTTCACAGACTTCTGAAGCGCAATTTAGAGCCTCGGAAGAACAATTTTAAACTTCCGAAGCTGAGATTGCTGCTGCGGAAGGACTATTCTCATTATCCGATGATCTAATAGTCACAGATGCAATCCTGCAACTTGCATCTGAGGTTAATAAGGAGGATTTTCTCACCCAACCTTTAGCTCTAACATCAGCATTAACTCCAGCTCCCATCTCTACTACTCAACCTGAATCTTCCATCCAAGAACCCCCAAAGTCTAGTACTTCCGAAGACATCGAAGGAAAGAGGAAGATGACTTCGGAAGAGCTTCAGGAGGAAGAAAGGTTGGAGAAACTCAAAAGAAAAGGTAGGCTTCCAACTGGAAAATTGCTAGCTGCAAGTACCAAAGCAGCTGCAGCCAACCAGGAGGCAGTCACCAACTATAAAAGAGTAGAGATTATTGATAGACTTGCTAGTCTAGGAGCTGCAAATGAAGATATACTCCTGCTACCATTAGAGGAGTTAGTAGAAGCTAGAAAAGGCAACCTTGCTGCTAGAACAACAAAAAGAAGAGGCAGCAAGTTTGGCCTTAGAAGAAGAAATGGAGAGGAAAGAAAGAGAAGTTGATCTGCAGCTCAAGAGGGAAAGGATAACTTTCCTAACCTCTAGAGGTTTCTCTCAAGAAGAATTATCTCCACATAACAATGATACGATCTTATGGCTCTTCAACAAAGAGCAAGATCAATTGGAGAAAGAGAGAAAGAGAGCTGTAAGGGAAAAGCTAATGCAGAAGAAGAAGAAGGAAGAGGAAGTAGGACTGACTGCTGCCAAGAAGATAGGTGAGAAGGCCTAGATGAAGAGCTATCTCAAGGCTCATGGCTTCTCTGACAGGCAGGTGGGTCCTATGTCAGAAAAGACTCTCCAGCGACATGTGAGTGACATTAAGGCTGGCATTCGCGTGGGGAAGAGGAAGGAGATGTATAGAAGGGGACAAGGGATGACCTTCAAAGCAACCACTCAACCCAAAATCCAAAGCCAACCACAACCTGAACCTATACCCTTTCCATTCCCCATCAAAACCGAACCAACCACTGAACCATACACCCTTGAACCTACACCATCATCCCTACCAATCTCTTCACCTCAACCACCTAAACTACCCATCCTCCAACCCAAAACTCTAGCCAGAACCCAAACACCTCAACCTACCCATCAAACCATCCCCTCAGCCTTCTAAACATCTCTCCTTAGAAGAATTCAAGGCAGTCAAGGCAAAGCTCATCAATTGCACAACTCTGAGCGATATCTCCTGTGAGGAGGATTCAGTCAATTTGACTTATGTTGATGGATCTTCATGTTCCCTCACTAGAGATCAATTTCTTGATCTGCCCAGAGGAACATTGGACCAAGCTGCAAATCTCCTTGGCCTCAATTCAGACACTTTGAATGAGGAAGAAAAGAAGTTAAAGAGAAGGCTGGTGACTCTACTGGATACCAAGAAAGGCGACCGGGTGCCAAGACAACCTCTGGCACCTAGAAAGAAGATCATCCAATGGAGGTTCGAAGACTCTTCTCACAACTTTGTTGTTGAAAGAGAGAATGGAGAGCTCAACAGGCTAAGTGCCTCATCTCTGCTACACTTGAGCAGATTTGACATTGCTGAGTTAGCAGAGAAGTCATTCTCCAACCCTTCAAACTCTGATGTAGCTGCCCATATCAGAAATCATCTAGGCAGTCTTCATATGGCTGAGCTAACTGCTAGAAGCAAGGTTGAAGAAGAGTTGAAATTGAGAGAAGAGGAGGAAAGGAAGGGATCAGCAACTAAAGGCAAAGCCTTTTTTACAAATGGTTGAAGGTCCTGAACTTGAATCCATAGTTAGATGGGAGTATGACTATAACTCCCGTCAACTAACTCTTTTCAGGGGGACACAACAAAGGGTACATGTCATTCAGAGTGATAGACTGGATCTCCTATCTACCAATGATTTGTACAAGCTTCTCAACACCACCTCAGGGAAGAACAAAGAGACAGACAAATTTCTTTTGTCCCTGGTGCTGAAAGCTTTAAGAAGCAGAAATAAGTGAGGTTTTGGTAGCATCAACCTAGGGGGAGTTTGTTGGATCTAGAATGGCTGGTGCAACCAAAACCAAGTCACTTAGAAGATTTTGGTACAACAAATAGAGGACTTCCGAAGCTAAGTGTGGAACTTCCGAAGAAAAAAGAAGCTCTTCCGAAGACAAAGTGTAAAACTTACTACCGAAGGAAAACTCCAACTTCCAAAGACAAAGAACCTACTTCCGAAGATCAAGACTTAGAAAGAAAAATCTGAAGTCAACTTTCGAAGTACAGAAGTCCTCAAGCCTTGGAAGTATAGAAGCCTCTTCCGAAGTATAAGTGGCTTCGGAAGAACTTGTTCTTCCGAAGCCAACTTACCTTCGGAAGACACTGCTATTATCCGGTGGACATAAGTATGGGCTCTCTGACACTCCGCTGCAAATCTCTGAGATACTGCATGGCGTATTCTCAAAATCCATGTAGTTGACCATACTTTAATCCACTGTTTACCTTTTTTATGTTAGTACAGTTGCCATCTTTAGTTGGTGACAAAAGGTAAGTCATGGACATGTCATAACTACCATATCTTAGATAATACTTTATCTAAGATACCTTAACTTTAGCATTGTAGTATATGCTTTAGTCTTAGGTTTCCAGCTGGTATCAAAGTATATCCGGCTGTAGGATCTAGTATATAGTTTCTCATTGTAACTTATGTATCATGCTTGTAAGAGTCTTGTAATATCTTGAGTTGAGAAGTAATATATACAAGTGCCTTGAAAATTATCTCTGTGTGTTCCTTTGCTACTTATTATATTATTATCAACTCTTGTAAAAGACTTTACTTCATCTGATTTGAGTGTTTCTATAAGTGAGTTTGAGAGAAATCTAAGTGTTTAAGTGACAAACCCGATCCTGCAGCCTTAGTAGAGGAGAGGAGGAGAAATATGGAAGAAGCTGAGCAATAAATGAGGAGTGAGGGGATAGCCTTCTTGTACTCTAGAGGCTATTCTAAGGAGGAACTGACTCCTCATGACAATTATACGATCTTGTGACTTTTTCACAAAGAGCATGATCAGATCAGTAAGGAGAAAAAGAAGGCAACAAGGGAGAAGTTGAATGAGAAGAAGAAGGAAGAGGAAGCCCAACTGATGGATGCCAAGAAGGTGGGAGACAAAGCCTGGATGAAGGCATATCTTAGAGCCCACGGCTTCTCAGGTAGACAAGTTGGTCCTATGTCTGAGAAGACCCTACAAAGACATGACTGTGACATCAAGGCTGACATTCGCTCAGGAAGAAGGAAGGAGAGGTATTCTAAAGTACACAGAGGATGACACCCAAACCTGCACCCAAACCTCAACCCCAACCTGAACCAACACCCTTTCCTTTCCCCATCAAAACAGAACCCACATCTGAGCCATACACCCCTGAACCCACACCATTAACCATTCCCTCATCATCACCCATTACCTCACATCAACCACCATCCTTACGTATCCTAAAGCCCAAAACACTACCCAGAACTCAACCCACCTCTATCGATCAACCACCCAAGTCATCCTCTAAGACATCAAAGCCTCTGACCTTGGAAGAATTTAAGGAGATCAAGAGGAAGCTCATAAACTGCACCACCCTTAGCGAAATCTCTTATGATGGGGAATCTATAAAGTTGTCAAACATTGATGGATCTTCTTGTTCCCTCACAAGAGATGCATTCCTTGATCTTCCTAGGGAAACTTTGGACTAGGCACTTCAACTCCTAGCATCAAACTCAGATTCCCGCAAGGAAGAAGAGAAGAAGCTGAGAGGAAGACTGGTGACTCTGCTGGACACAAGGAAGGGGTATAAACTACCATCTCAATCGCTTGTTCCTCGAAAGAAGATCGTCTAGTGGAGGTTTGAAGAACCTTCTCATAACTTTGTTATGGAAAGGGAGAATGGTGAAGTCAACCGACTGAATACACCATCTCTGCTACACTCAAGCAGGTTTGATATTGCTGAGTTAGCAGAGAAACCATTCTCCAACCCCTCCAACTCTCAAGTGGCTGCTCACATCTGAAACCATCTGAGCAGTCTTCATCTTGCAGAACTCACTACAAGGGCAAAGATTAAAGAAGAGTTGAAGCTGAGAGCAAAGGAAGAAAAAGAAGGATCAACCACTAAAGGCCAGACATTCCTGCAAATGGTTGAAGGCCTAGCTTTAGAACCCATAGTTAGATGGGAGTATGAATACAACTCACATCAACTGACTCTCTACAGAGGGACACAAAAAGGGTACATGTCATTCAGATTAACAGACTGGACTTGCTGACTACTAATGACTTGTATAATTATAGAAAGTAATTAGAACCTCCCACTCATGTTAAATACTCTCAAACTCCAAGACGTAGTTGTTCCATAAGCTTCCGCATCATAGCTTCAAAATTTTCTCGTTGGTTGTCCATGTCTTTTCATGCAGCATCTAACTTGGCCTTCAACTAGTTTTTTTCAACTTCAACACTTGCTTTGAATGATTCCATAAGGTCCCGTGAAATCATGTATGATGTATCACCACCATAAACTTTTTTCAACAATTTATTGGTAGCGCCTCTACCATATAGTCTACAATATCCATCATGGTCTTTGTTCATCACAACCATAAAAGGATCTCTCGAAGCACTTCGAACTTCTAGAGGTTTGTAGTTCTTCATTTGTTCCTATAATATTATTCAAAAAAATATATAGTTAAAATAATTGAAACTTAATATAAAATAACTGTTATTTAATTTCTAAAAATTTTTGTTGTCAAAATAAACTACACTTCAATTTTGAAAAATAACTATTTAATAGCTATGAGAAAATTGAAATGAAGACTTACAAAAAGGAATATGTAGATTTACAAGGTAAAAAGGTGTCATATGAAGGCAAAACTAAGCCAAGTATCTTAATAATTTACAAATAAAAAATTTTCACCAAGAAGCAAAACAAATAATTTCTTCCAAGAAGAAACAAAAACCATAAGGAATAGATTAAGTGGTATCGCCTCAAAACCTTACGTAACCATGCACATCCCATTCTTACCCATCTTAGATTCAAGTAACTACCAATTTTGATCAGATCCTAATTTTTATTTGATTTAATTTAACCAAGAATAAGCTAGTTCAAAATTTTCCATAATAGCCCACTACTTGAATGTGAAGACCCAAAAAGACCCAAAATAAGTTGTTTTGGGCTGGTTTTGCGGGGCAAGAAAGCAAAGATGTTAACATTTATGTGCAACCAAAACAAACACTTAGAAGAATTTTGGTGCATCAGAAGAAAGACTTCCAAAGACAAACCAGAACTTCTGAAGCTAAGTTAAACATCTTCCGAAGCCTGAAGTTAGAAGAACTTCCGAAGAGGAACTCAGTTTTCCGAGACCAAGTGAATTCTCTTCCAAAGCTAAATACTTAGAAGATTCAAGGAAAAGCTTTCTGAAGATAAAATTATGAAGACTTGGTAAAGCCTCGGAAGAATTTGATTCTTCCACAGTATAAATTGGCTTCGGAAGAACTTATTCTTCCAAGACAATTAACCTTCGGAAGAACTTATTCTTCTGAAGCCAATTAACCTTTAGAAGAACCAACTATGAACCAGTGGACATAAGTATGGACAGTCTGACAAGCTAGGCTGCCATCTCTGATATACTACATGGTGTTTTCCCACGCCCATGTAGTTGACCATACTTTATTCCATTGTTCACCTTTATCAGATAGTATAGTTACCATGTTTAGTTGGTGACAAAAGGTAAGTCATGGACCTGTCATCACTACCTAACCTAGGATAATATTTTATCTTAGATACCTTACTTCTAACAATATAGCATTTGTTTAGTAGTAAGTTCCATCTGGTAATCTAAGTATAACCGCCTGTAGATAGTAGTATATATAGTTTTTCATTGTAACTCATTTTAGCTTGTAAGAATCTTGTAAAACTTTAAGTTGAGATGTAATATATACAAGTATCTTGAAAACCATCTTTTGTGTTCATTAACTTAATATATTATTAATTCATTCACGGTTTTCTGCATTAGCATTCGAGTGTGTCCAAGTGAGTCTGATAGATAATTCTTGTGTTGATAAACAAACACCGATGGTGAAATATATATGTTTACTGTTGGCAGTCATAAAATTTAGGCAAACTCATAGAATTTCAACTCTATTTGGCTTAATACAACCATGTCATCTTTTTAATCTAAAGGAAACTAGTTTAATTTTTCCGGAAGAAAATTAAATTATAACAACTAAAAACTAACTTAATATTAAAATATAAAAATTGTAAGGCCCCATTTCCAGAAGCCTCATAGTTGGTTAATAATAGCATAAAATCACTTTATAAACAAAACATTGCAGTGGAATTTAATAAACATTCATTTAAAAAATTGTAGATCATATTGTAATCATACATTTGTCTCCCAAATAGAATAAAAACATTGTACTTTTTTAAATTAAAATAAACGATTTCATAAACATGGATGCCATTCATCACACGCCAAGTAGCTTCCATCTTTGTGCCATCCCCAGCATCATCCTTCACCTGCCAACTATTATTCATAAAAGTCAGCTTTGCTGAGTGAGTTCTAGTTTTAAGTAATATAAAAAAATATAGTTTTATCCTTCTTATAATGACCACGCGTACATCATAATGCATAACATTTCTTGCATCTTAATAAGCATGTTCATTATCTTTCATTCTTTCATTATCTTTCACTTTATCATAAACGAGATTGCACACATCAAGAGCCCCCTGTTGATCGACAACGAATGTCGATCTCTGTCGGTACACATAAACGCGGTAGCTAACCCCCGACAGTTGATCCACATTGCAAGGCATGTAGCCTGCTCATGAATATGGATCCATCATCATACATTAAACCCACACAAGTGAAGTCCATCATAGTGCTTGCAAGACTTTTTATCATCATATGGGCCCGGGTAACATTCGTTAAGTTTAACTTCTCATTAATATTATCTTCCACTTAATATACAATAGTTTACTTATTAAGTACACAACATACCAAATACAATTCACCATAAAAACATATCCGACCCTCCGCAGGACAGCGGGGGTTTGGGGGCGGCAGCCCTGACAGCGGGGTTCTAGGGGCAGCAACCCCTAGTGGATCTAGAACAATTTATTATAGAAAATTCTATCTTCCTGTTAAAACCTTTAGAGATATTTGCCATTAAAAAATATATTTAGTATGCATAACAGGCGCAAAACATAGAAAAACTTGTAAATAAGGGGATCACGGTACATGGCTTGCATATAAGTTAAAACTCAAATGCACACAGTTTCGCCGCCAGTTTCGCTGCAAGTTTTGCATGGCAGTTTTGCTGCCAGTTTCGCATGGCAGTTTCGCCTAACTTTCATTGGAATTCCATAACTGCGAAATATTTCTTAGGGCGAACTCAAAGTTTCGCAGTGTGAACTCACAGTTTCGCAGGATGCACAGACAGTTCGCAGAATGTATAAAACTTACAAACTAACCTGTTTTTTAATCCCAAGTTTTTACTTCCAAATCCTTAGTTTTCATCTATGAAACTATATCTAAACTTTTTACATGATTTCATACGTAAAAATGTGACCTTTATACGATTCTTTGCAACTTTTCAAAACCCAAAACCCTAGAATTCGGGTTTGACCTACAGAGGTGTTTATAGGCTAACTCTTACCTGGATTTCTTGCTTCTTTCTTGTGGTTTGATGATCTAATACTCAGATCTTCAATCCCTTAACCAATTAAGCTCCAAATCTTGAGTTTTCTTCACTTTCTCTTTCTACACACTCTTTTTCGAGAAGTTGATGGCAAGGGTTGAAAATGAAGAAGATGATGGCTGGTTAGGTGGTTTTACTGGCTGATTATAGGTCTTTAACCACTTAAATCTCTTTGCCCATAAGGCTAATCTGGCTCATGACCCATTTCCTTCCTTTATTTTTATTAAATATCGCTTAATTAAGCCCATTATTATTATATGACTTGTTTTGACTTTCCGGTGTGTTACAAATGTATTGTGTCATTGAATACAAACTTACAATTTTCTTGTTGTGTCATAATATGTATCAACATATTAATGTCCTTTGGTCCTTTTACATGTACGTTCAAAGAGTTGGATTAAAGTAGGTAACTCTTTGTTTCGGTCTTCATTTTTTTGATTCATGATAACATAAATGTTGGATCTAGAAAGGCTAGTGCAACCAAAACCAAATCACTTAGACTATTTTGGTGCAACTAATAAAGGACTTCCGAAGCTAAGTAAGGAACTTCCGAAGGAAAAGGAGTTCTTCCGAAGACAAAGTGTAAGATCAACTTCTGAAGGAAAACTCCAACTCCCGAAGATAAAGTATTCACTTCCGAAGATCAAGACTTAGAGTGAAAGATCAGAAGTCAACTTCCGAAGTATAAAGAAATGAAGAAGTCCTCAAGCCTCGGAAGTATAGTAGCCTCTTCCGAAGTATAAGTGGCTTCAGAAGAACTTGTTCTTCCGAAGCCAACTAACCTTCGAAGACACTACTATTAACCAGTGGACATAAGTATGGTTTCTCTGACACTCCGCTGCAGACCTCTGATATACTGCATGGCATTTTCTCAAAAGCCATGTAGTTGACCATACTTTATTCCACTGTTTACCTTTATCAGTTAGTACAGTTGCCAACTTTAGTTGCTGACAAAAGGTAAGTCATGGACATGTCATGACTACCATATCTTAGATAATAATTTATCTAAGATACCTTAACTTTAGCATTTTAGTATATGCTTTAGTCTTAGGTTTCCGGCGGGTATCAAAGTATATCCGGCTATAGGATCTAGTATATATAGTTTCTCATTGTAACTCTTGTTTCATCTTTCTAAGAGTCTTGTAATACTTTGAGTTGAGAAATAATATATACAAGTGCCTTGAAAATTATTTCTTTGTGTTCTTTGCTACTTATTATTTTATTATCAACTCTTAGAAGAGATTCTACTTCATCTGATCTGAGTGTAGTATAAGTGAGTTCGAGAGAATTCCAAGTGTTAAGTGACAAAACCCGATCCTGCAATTGGTATCAGAGCTTTTTAGGCTCTTGATTGTGAGATCTTACCATCCTAATCAACCTGTTTTTCACTCCTCCTTACACCACACGCAAAATGGCCCTAAACAAGTCTGAAGTAGAGTTGGGGACGATGACTAAAGCACCCATCATCACCCCTGAAAACTTCAGGTCATGGAGCAGACACATGGAAGGCTTCATCAGGTATCAAGACAGCAAGATGTGGCAATCTATTTGTTGGACCTTGTATGCCAAAGACACATACAAGATTGATGTGGTTAGTATGTTATGATCTAAGCCGGGTCATACCCAATAACAAGCTAATCAAACACCAATGAATATTTATTTGTTGATGAGATCATACAAATAAATATTCACACCAATTTAGAAAATGGGTTTTCTAAAACATTGCTTTTGTCATAGAACAAATTATATGGATAATTTGTTCATGAGAAATTATTTATTTGTATCATTATTTAAGTAAGTTAAATAATAATAAATAATAGTGTATTAATGTTATAAAATTAAAAGAGGTTTTAATTTTATAAACTTAAGGTTAAAAGAGTAAAAATCAAAATGGGGGGAACCCATTCGAATGGGATTTTCGGCCGCCCAAGGGTGGTCCCATCCTTGGGATTGCATGTCTTGGTTAATGCAAGACTTTAATCCTTCTTGCACTCAACCTAACTCACACACTCTCTCACACACACATTGCAAGTGAACTCTCTCCACAAAGCCTAAAAATTTCGGATCTAAGGCAAAAAGAAGCTGAACATTTCGGATTTTTGGCTGAACTTGAAGAATCTCTTGGCTGATTTTCGGGTTCACAACAAGGAGTTGGGTCTTGGTGTTCTACTACCTAACAAGTTAGGTGTTTGCTAAGGCTTGTGGGTATACAAGCTTGAGGACTTCTCGTTTGGAGGCTAGACATTCAAGAAGCATCATCATCTTCTTCTCATCCTTACTACAAAATCTTGTTCTTGAAAGGTAGTTTCAAGAACACCTATGGTTGTTCTTTTCGTTTTGATAGCATTCTATTTCACATACATTTGATCCTTTGTTCTTGGGTTTTGTTTTGGGTTAAAATGGTTCATATTTTTCAGATTGTTTAACACTTTTTAACCATTTATATCCGCTGCATTTTGAAGTTTAAATGGTTAAACTTGCTTTGATAAACATGTAACAAAACCCAACAATGGCATCTAGAGCCGGTTATGTGAAATGCTTGCTTCAAAAGTTATTGAAAAGTTAGTTTTCATGGACTTTTTCAACCCATTAGGGGCTGTTTTGTTATGGATGAATGAATCTCTTATGTTTCAAGGTTTAATCTTACATACTTTAGTATAAACCTTGAAAGATTAACATCAAATGGTTGATTATATTGTTTGGACAAAACCCTAAAGTTTTGGTTCATGTTGGCCAAAACTTTAAGGTTAAAATAAAGGGTTCATGGTTGTTCTTGAATGTTGAATATGATACATATTTTGGTGCATAACATAGCCTTGACCTTATGTGTTTTGGATTTGGTTGATTGTGGTTTTGTCATGTTGGTTTTGATTCTTGAAAGGGTTGTAATATTTGTGTTTGTATTTTGGGTTGTAATTTATTTATTCACTGGTTATGTAATAAATAGATTATGTGCATTTCTTTTAATAGAAAAATTGTATTAGGATATGATTTTGTAAAAGAAGATGCACAAGATGAAGACCCAAAAGGAAGGACACAAAAGACATGGACACTTGAAGCATTTGGATGTGGATTCAAGTGGGAGTACATGGACACATATGATGTGTCATTGTTAACCTTTAGGAAAGACCTAATGACAACAATTGTGATGGCAAACAAGTGTAGTCAACTTAGTGGCTATGGTTATGCACTTATGTTTGTATGATTATGCTTGTTTGGTTGTTTGTTGTATGGTTGTTGTTTGATATTTGGATATGCATAACAAACTTATTAACCAACATAACAAGCTGAAAATTGATGGTTCTTTATCATTAAATGATTAATAAAAGGTTATTAAAAGGATTAATTATTTTAATAAAAGGGGTTTTATTAAAAAGTGAACCATAGGGTACCTTGTATTTGAAAGCATGCAAATATAAGGTACACAGAGTTTTCTAAACTAGTATTATGAAAACTTAAAATTTCTTTTATAAACAAGTTTAACACCGTCCTTTTGCACAACACTTGAGTCACTTGGAAACTCCTAATGGGATAAAGGTCACCTAACCATTTTGAGGGAACTTGTGATTTGAGGTGGGGATACCATATTTGTGGGATAAAGGTCACCTAACCACTTATGTTGGAAAACTCACATGTGTGTGCAAGTAGGGTAACTTGATTTGCAAACCATGTTTAATGGATCACCTACAATGTGGTTTACAAAGGTGTTGATGGGATAAACGTGTCGACCACACATATGATGTTAAAGTCGATCCCATACCCCTAGAAGTTGCAAAAGGTTGCAATTGTCAAAACATTGACTACCTTATTATTTAAATAATGGGATAAAGGTCACCTAACCACTATTTAAATGTAACGTTGGATTCTAGAATTTTAAAATTGTGTTAGACACTTTAAAGGGCTTTAATTATTAAAATATGATAATATCGAGAATACTAAAATTGAACTTTGTTAAATTTTGTAGATGGCCACCAACAACAATGAAAATAATGATATCCCGTCTGCTCACTCACTATCACTTAAAACCATTCTCCAAAAGGAGAGTTTAAACCATAATAACTTTATAGATTTGTTTCGAAACTTGAGAATTGTTCTCAAGAAAGAGAAACGATCATATATTTTAGACGATCCGATTCCCGATCAACCTAATAAGGAGGATGAGGAGGCCTATAATAATTGGGTGAAATACACTGAGGACTCGGTCCAAGTGTCTTGCCTCATGTTGGCAAGTATGACTCGGGATCTCCAAAAGGAGTATGAACATCATGGAGCGTACGACATAATTACCTAGTTGAAGGAAACGTTCCAACAACAAGCAAGGGTAGAGCGCTTCGAAACGGTTCGAGCACTCCATGCATGTCGGGGAGTTTGCTGATACATATGTACCTAGTTTACGATCTTAATGTAATATGTCTATCATGTCCTAAATGTAAATGAATTGTATGAGTTGAATGAAACAGAATATGTCATTGATGATCTTAATGTTAAATGTTTCAGTGTTTGTTTCAATGTTTATTATTTATTAACGCATATTGAACTAACTATATAGGTTTGTGGTTGTTTGAATAGATCTTAGTCAAGTAATGATTGATAAACATATTAAAACTTAGTCGTATGAAGTTTTCATGCGAATGGACCATGCTAATGGACCATACGCATGAATACTCCATGCTAATGGACCAGTCGCACGACTGAACCAGGAGACTGGATCAGTCTCACAACTGAGACATACGGATGACTCAGTCGTACGACTGAACCTTCAGTCGTGTGATTGACTCAGTTGCATGCTTTAGTCGCACGACTAAACCATGCTAATGGTCCAGTCGTACGATTGACTAACCCTAACCTATAAATACCACTTAATTCGTGGAAAAACGGAACAATTTCAATATTTCAACTCCTATTCATACCCTAGCCGTCCAGAGATCTCAAGAACACCTGTTCCAAGTTCATAGATCGCACTAAATCGTATTGCAATCATTCTTAACGTTTAGATTCATTCTAAGATCGATTCTACGTGCGTTCTCAATGATTGGATCGCCAATCAAATAGGATTCCGCACTATTTGAGTTGGTATACACGTAAATTAGTTAGTACTTCGTCCGTACACGGTCCTAACAAGTGGTATCAGAGCTTTGGCTCTTGATTTGCGTGTGATTCAATCGATTTTGATATAAAAATCGCGTTTTCACTCAAAAACTCAATCTTTTGTGTCAAACAGTGTTTTTCGACGTCTCTAGGTCAAAAAGTTAACGTTTTTCGGTATACGGCAATTAGGGTTCGTGAGAAATTCGTGTTTTTGCGTCCAAGTGTTCAAAACCTTCGTTTTTGCAAAAACAGCAGCCTTCAGTCGCACGATTGACTCAATCGCACGACTGAAACCATTCCTCCCATATGCACGATTGAACTCAGTCGCCTTGTTCATTCGTACGACTGACCAGATTCATTCGCATAGACTCCAGCTGCATCTTCTTACGCACGACTGAATCCAATCGCACGATTGAATTCATCCGCACTCTTAATTCGCACGATTGACTCATTCGCATAAGTTCAATCGCACGAGTGGTCCAATCGCACAAGTGAAGTATTTGATCTCTAAAGTTTAAAGTTAACGAGATCGAAGAACAATACTTAGCGTTCACTGCAGGTACAGACACACGGATACAGAACCTCATACTTCTGGAGAATGAGACTGGGAATCATAATAAACCACCTAAGCTTATAACGTTAGACGATTACCCACAGTGGTAGCAACGTTTTGAGATCTACCTTAATGGAGTTGATCCCAACCTTTGGGAATCAATTGAAACAGGATATGACATGCCAGTTGGTGCAGATGGGGTGAAATTGACTTTGGGAGGGATGACTGACAGCCAGAAGACGAAGTATAATGCATAGAAGAAGGTTTATGCCCTATTAACTCAGTCTATTCCAAAGGATATATTCCATCAATTTTCTGAGAATAAACAGGCAAAGAAACTTTGGATAGCCTTGGAAAAACGCTATGACGGAAATGCTTCGTTAAAAGCTCTAAAGGCAAAAGCTTTAAAGAAGGAGTTTGACAACTTCTCGTCAATGGGTAAAGAAAGTCTGGATGATGTAATCGACAGGTTCTATCATCTCATGAGTGAGCTGCATATTAATGGAGTTACAACGTCAATGGAAGACAAGGTATCCAACTTGGCGGATGGCTTGCCAAAGAAGTGGGATTCGTTTGTTTCTAATTTGAAACAAAACAGTATATTGGGAAAATTAGATATAAACGACTTCATCCTGAAATTAAGAGAGGAGGAACTTAGGATGAAATACAGGTCGCAGAAAGGAACATATGACCAAAACCCTTCACTTTACAACGCCTCTTCCATAACAGCCAGTTCAGGAGCACCCCTTCAGACTGCATTTGTTTCAAGTTCATCTGCTCCTTCACCAACCATAGCTTCAGGGTCTAACACGTCTGGATCAACAAGTACCCATTATATTGCACCTGAGGCTAATGCTACCAAGTTAAAGACCGAGAATCTCGGGAATATCACTGTGGAGGTGGCTAAAGAACATATGGATCTATTGGCAGCTGTTGTTCACTCATATGACGGTTTGGTTGCAGGAAAGATTGGTAGCTGTCATCTAGCATATGAAGATTACCAACAGATAGACGAGAACGAGCTTGAGAGAATGGACATAATGTGGGCATTGGCAAGTGTTGTGTGGAGAGCTAAAAAGTTTGTTAAGAAGACGGGACAAATTTTGATAGCCAAAAAAGACACTACTTTTGGTTTTGATAAGTCCAAAGTTACCTGTTTCAACTGTGGAGAGAAGGGGCACTTTAAACGTGAGTGTGTAAAGCCAAAGAAGACAGGCAACGGAAACCCATTCTCGACTTTCAACCGTCAGGACAAACCAACAGGTGGAGCTACCTCGTCTAGTACAGAGACAAAGGCCTTGACTGCTCAAGCTGACGAAGGACAAGATTGGACCTTCAAATTTATGTCTCCGGGAGAGTCCAACATCGCAAATGTTGAAGTTTTGGATGATGACACGACAAGCGAAGGTGATATAGCAGTTGAGCTAGTAATGTTAGATCATGAAGATACTGCTACTGTGGTCACTCACCTGATTAAAGAAGATACCGAAACAACATGTTCAGAATCTCCAGCAGCTGAAGAGTCAACCTCTGCAATGATGGCAGATTCAACTAAATCTTCACAGGTAAGTACTAAAGATCAACTGTTTGATAATCATGCTTGTGTTGAATGTAATAAATTTAGGGAAAGCATTGATTTGAAATTTGCTAGGATATTAGATCATAACGATAGCTTAGTAATGGACTTGCAACTGTTCACAGAAGCAAATCGAGTTTTAAAACAAAATGAGCACAGTTACAAAGAGAAAATAGAACTGTTAAATAAACAACTTAGGGAAACCAAAGTTGTGGCTTTTAACCAAGCAAATGACATTAAGTTCTATTTAAAATCCCTTGAAGAAACTAAAAAGGAAAAAGCAGTTTTGGAAGTCGAAGTAAATTCATTAAAATAAAACTGCACAGTTGGACTAGTTCTTCTCACATAGTTAGAAACTTAGTGAAATAATGAAATAACGGGGAGGGATTAGGTTACAAAGTGGTTCCACCACCACATGAGATCTTGTTAAATACTAAATGTCGACCAGTAAATAACAATTCTATTAAGGATCATGTGGTGACCACTCCTCTAGTTAGTGATCCAGATTCCACTTGTCAAACGGTGGAATCTGTCACTAAACTGAAGGAGGACACTTTGAAATCTAAGGGTAAAATGCCTAATTTGAGAAGGTTAAGGTAAAGTCAGGTTCAACAATGTCCAATAATGAACCCAAAAAGACCAAACAAGTTAACCAATCACGTGATTCATGTCTAAGTCCAAATAAACAAAAGGGTAAAGATGTTAAAAAGGTTCAAACAATTAATTTTGTAAAAGAAGATAAAACATCTAAACAAGAAGTGACAAAACCCAACAAGCCCAAAGTCACCCCGGTCTCACACATTTCCCCACAGAGACGTCTTTCCCAACATGTTGAAGGTCGATCGTGCTACAATTGTGGAAAGAGAGGGCACATTGCTTCTAACTGTCCTAAGTATCAGACACCAAGAAAGAAAGTTGAACTTTATGATACAAAACATATTTCTTCTAAAAGGAGTTCTATTACTCCACCTAAAAGAAATAATGAAACTAAAGTTCAAACCATAAGCCAGTCGTCTGTTTATCACAAACAGGCCTTGCACAAAACTGGCATGTGGAAAGAAAAATCAAATCAAATGTCTGATACTGAGAGTAGTAAGAAGAATGATATGCCCTCACCTTCAAATGGACAGTGGGTTGAATTTATGATGTGTGATGCCTCTGGGTCACCCAAGCCAGTTAAGGATTGGGTCCCTAACCTAAACTAATCATTTCCTTTAAATGTGCAGGGTGTCCGCTATAGTGCTTCTACAAATACCTGGATCGCTGATAGTGGGGCATCAAGGCACATGATGGGGAACTTGTCTCTCCTCTCAAACGTCAAACAGATTAAGGTAGGACATGTTTCTTTTGCTGGATATAAAGGAGGTTACATCACTGCACAGGGAGAAGTGGGAAATCAGAAAGTTAAATTTGACAAGGTCAACTATGTTCAGCAACTACAAAATAACTTACTTTCTGTATCATAGATTTTTGACAAAGGTTTCAAGGTTGTTTTTGACAAAAAGAAGTGCTACATGTTGAAGAAGGAGTACATCATTCCGAAGGACCAAATTTTAATGTCAGCTTCAAGGTATAATGACTTATACATCTTGGATCTATCAAAGGTCTCCACAACCGATCATCAAGTCCAATGCTTCCTGTCAAAGGCAACTGAGAAGGAATCCATCTCCTGGCATAGGAGAATGGGACACATAAATCCAAGGAAGATGAATCATCTCATTCAAAATGATTTGGTCAATGGAGTTAATATCAAAAACTTTCAACTTTCGGATTTCTGTGTGGCGTGTAAGAAAGGGAAACAGACCAAGAAGTCTCACAAGGCAAAGACCGTCAACTCTATTGAATTGCCTCTCGAACTTCTACATATGGATCTGTTTGGTCCTGTGAGCACTAAGAGCATCGCTGGAGATCTGTATTGTTATGTAGTCACCGATGACTATTTCAGATTCTCTTGGGTAATGTTTCTGAAATCCAAATCAGAAACATTTGATTCGCTCAAACAACTTGTGACCACATTGGAATCTCTATACAAGTTAAAGGTACGTCAGATTCGCTCAGACAATGGTACAGAATTCAAGAATCAGTGGATGGAGGCATTCTGCAAAGAAAAGGGAATTGTACATCAGTTCACATCTGCCTACACTCCACAGATGAACGAAGTTGCTGAACGGAAGAACATAAGCTTGATAGACACAGCTAGGACGATGCTTGCAGACTCGAAACTGCATATCCAATTCTGGAACGAGGCAATAGCAAATGCATGTTACACTCTGAATCGAGTCTTGGTGGTTAAACGACATGGTAAAACGTGTTGCGAGTTCCTCCAACGACGTAAACCTAATCTGGAGTACCTTGAACCGTTTGGCGCACCATGTACACTACTGAAGAAACATCAGTCACGAAAGTTTAGTGAAAAGGCTGAAGAATGTATTTTTCTAGGATATAACATACTGAATAAGAGGGTTTACAACAACTCATCGGGTCAAGTAGAAGTGTGGTGCAACGTCGATGTTCAGAGATTCACCACCCCCCTGCAGGAAAAGGACCCGCCTTCTTTTTCGATTATGATGGATTCTTCAAGTCCTTCAACATTACTCTCACTCCTTCTGGTGATGAGCTTTCGACAAAGATGATGTATGATGTCTTAAACACACCGCCCGTAGACTCGACAATATCCGGGTCATAAGGTCAGTCTTCTAGTAACTCAGGGGGAGCACTGGAGGTAAGTGACTCCTTTTCTGATGATGAAGAAGTGGAAAACGTTCAGGTGGATCAGGAGGCACATGTTCCTACTACTACAAGTACACAAGCATCAGATGTAGATGCCTCTGACACTTCGGAACCCCATACTCCCACTGCCTCAGATACTGAACCTACGGTTCACAATCTGGATAATTAGGTAGTTGTACCCACCACTCCTGGATCTTGACTTAATGTTTATCATCCTCTGGACAATGTCATAGGGGATGTACAATCGGGAGTACAGACAAGAAATCAACTCTACTCAGCTGATTATGCCTTAGTCATGGAAAAAGGCTACCTTCACGACGCTGCTTATTGATGTTTTGTGTCTCAATTTGAGCCAAAATATGTAAGTGACGCCTTAAATGATGAGGCTTGGGTGAGTGCCATGCAAGAAGAACTTCTTCAATTCAAGAAGTTAGGAGTGTGGACTCTGGTGGATAAACCTAAAGGTGCTAAGGTCATTGGCACTAAATGGGTTTTGAAATGCAAGAAGGATGACAAAGGGGTCATTATCAGAAACAAGGCTCGACTAGTAGTTCAAGGATTTCGACAAGTCGAGGGAATTGATTACAACGAAGTGTTTGCTCCTGTGGCAAGAATGGAAGCCATCCGTATCTTCCTAGCCTACGCATCGTATATGAAGATTAAAGTTTATCAGCTTGATGTGAAGAGTGCATTCCTTCATGGTGAAATCCGAGAGACAGTGTATGTCAGTCAACCCGAGGGATTTGAGGATCCGTATCATCGGGACAGAGTTTACAAGCTAGACAAGGCTCTATACGGACTTCATCAAGCCCCTAGAGCATGGTATGAGAAGCTCTCGACTCATCTTGTGAAACGCGGGTTTTGAAGAGGAGTGATTGATTGTACATTGTTTATCAAAGAAAAGGATGGTGACTTACTGCTTGTACAGATCTATGTTGATGACATAATCTTCGGGTCCAAAAACGAAGAATTGTGTAAAGAATTTGAAGCAGTAATGAAGGCTGAATTTGAGATGAGTGCCATGGGAGAAATGAAGTTCTTTCTCGGGTTATAGGTGGATCAGACACCTAAGGGAATTTTCCTACATCAGACCAAGTATGTAGGCGATATTCTCAGTCGGTTCGATATGGAGAACGCTTCGGCAGCTGGGACTCCACTTGCTACTAACCACGATGTGGCACCCGACGAAAATGGAGATCTGGTGGATGCCACCATGTACCGAGGAATGATCGGTTCACTCATGTACCTCACTGCCTCACGACCTGATATCATGTACGCGACGTGTCTCTGCTCCAGATATCAGGCGAAACCGAAGGTCAACCATCTCATAGGCGTCAAAAGGATTTTTCGTTATCTGAAGGGTACTCCAACACTTGGGTTGTGGTATCCTCATGACGATGACTTTGAGCTTACTACGTATAGCCATTCGGATTATGGCGGTTGCAAAATGAACTACAAGTCAACTTCAGCAGGATGTCAATTCTTTGGGAGAAGATTAGTCATGTGGCAGTGTAAGAAGCAGACATCGGTTGCTCTGTCAGCTTGTGAAGCTGAATACGTTGCTGTTGCAAGCTGATATTCACAAATCATCTAGATTCAACAGCAAATGCGGGACTACGGTTTGCAATTCTCTAACACTCCTATATTTGTTGATAATTCTACTGCTATAGCCGTAACTAAAAATCCGGTCCAACATCCTAAGACCAAACACATCGGAATTAAATATCCCTTATACGTGATTGTTTTTAAAAAGAATTTAATTGATGTTGTTAAAACTAATACGGATTTTCAACATGCTGACCACTACACAAAAGCATTTGATAAACCAAGATTTTTATATCTGTTAGAGGTCAACAGGGTGAAAAAGAAAAGTGATGTGATCATAGAGGATGAAAGTGCTTAGTCCGACATCGTTTTTTTAATTTCTTTTATTTTATTTTATTTTTCTTATTTTATTTCTTGTCTCGTTAAAATCCAAAAACGCAAAAAATATTTTCGGTTTTAGAATTTTAGGGGGAGAATAGGTTAAATTAGTATTAAATTAGTTGTTTTAATTTCAGTACTTAAAAAAAACGAGGAAGAAGGACAGTCTAGCTAATCAAAATGATATCGTATCTGTGATACTGATTTAATGTTTATGGTAGTACACAGGAACAAAGAGTTTGGGACTTTAAAAGAATTTAATTGATTAAGATGCAAAATTCGAAGTATAAGTCTGAGAAGTCTAAGCAAAATAAAAGGAAAAATGATAGTAAAACTAGTATGCTACTAAGGTAACATAGAGAAAGTAGACTTAGAGGTTGAAAGTTTATTATATGATGTGTCGGTAGATTCAACACAATAGATGAGTAGACCTCATTGGCGACTTAAATTCAAACTAAGTTGTTTAACAAGCTGTGAGTTATCATCTTATCCCTGGTTAACACAATCAACGAAGTTCCAATAAGGCGTGACAAGCAAAATAAACGCCACAAATGTGTGCGGATGACCATAAAAAGAGCAAAGCAAAAAAAAATTGTGTAAACGCAATTGAGCTAATAACAAATGTTGTTGGTGCGTTACGTGCAAAAAGAAAAGAAAAATGCTCTCACAAGAAGATAGGTTGTGTGCCTCTCTACTGTGCGATGGCACTGACCTGAGGATAAGCATAACCTAAATATTCTAGAATTCATTGTTATTTGCGCCTCTCTGCTGTGGGATGGCACTGACCTGAGGCTTGGCATCTCTTTGAAAGCTCTTAGAATAGTTTCTTCTTGTCAAAACACCCGTAGACCGCTCACAAATCTCCTGAGGAACGTTGATTACCATATAAGCGTGGGATCCACAAAGGCTTGTTGAAATAATTAAACCTAACATATCACAAATCTGTGTCAAAAAAATCTGTATATGGATTTAAGAGGACAAGTATACTGACAATCATAGTGGCTGCAATTCTTGAAAGTCCAAATCATTGTGTGTATCTCATAGCACTAGTATGATTTCCTAAACTTGCTAATGACTCTCGATAAAAACAAGAATCTAGCATCAAAAGGCTTTGGTAACATGTCCTAAATGATTTGATAAACCTGTATGATTCCATAATGAATTGATCAAGTTATGATCAATGTAACTTGATGCTATACTGTCTAGAAAGAAAAATCTGGTAGATACTTATCTTAGGATTTCAACCTCACACAAAAATTCAAAATTATGTTTTAGTTTTTTTTTATTTCTAGTTGGTTAAGTTAGTTAATTTCAGTTAATTTAGTAGTTAAAAGTCGGACTACGCATCGGAACTCTATCTGGGATTCACTCACTTAAAAGGGTCACGTCTGAGGTGACCAAACTGGTTTTCAAATGGTAAAAGAGTCACGTCTAAGGTGACAAATTGTTTTGTTTAAAAGGATCACGTCTGAGGTTATCAACGGTTTTCTAAGTTAAAATGATCATGTCTGAGATGGTCGAATGCTTGAAAAGTTGTATCAACTGTTAAAAGGGCTAAGTGTTGAAGGGTCATAAGGTCAAACTCATAAGTATGAACCATTCGCACGACTAGACCATAAGTATGGACCAGTCGTACGATTGAATCATATTTATGAATCATTCACCCGATTGGAGCATGAGTTTGAACAATTCACACGACTGGCTTACAAGACTGAGCCAATCACCTGAATGAGGTGACCGAATGTGTTAATCGCCAGACTGAACCCCAATCGCCCGACTAAGTGTGACCGACTGGGCCAATCGCACGACTCAGCTCTAATCGCACTCTTGCAAAGTGCGAATGGACCCAGTCGGCCGATTGAAAGCAGATTTAGTATAAATAGGGCTAAAGTCGGTCGCATTTGTTCATCACCCTTCAATAGCCCTAAAAACGCCCGATAGTGCCGTTACTCTGCCCAAATCTGATTAGATCGTTTTAACTTCTCCATTGTGTCACTGACGAGTTCTTACATCTTCTGCAGAATCATGGCTGATAGGTGGATCATCAACACCAAGCACAATATTTGTGCTCACTTGGATGCCACCACTCGGAATGCTGCCGAGTTTGCCGGCATTATTGCATTTCTAAGGAGATCGAGGATACATCGAGCGATATCTACACCATGCACACGTTATCGATCTATACAGCAGGCTTTCTAGGAAGGTGCATATGTTGACAGATCGACTGAGCCCTACAGTATTCGTAGCACTATCTTTGGCTAGGAGATTGAGGTCACAGCAGCCGATCTGAGACGGGTACTAGATTTGGGAGATGATGCTGCCTACCCAACCAAATTACATCCACTTACAGTAAGGGGATGCTTTCTTCGGATGAGGTACACTGGGGACATCAACGCACGTGTGCTCAATAAAAGCAACCCGTGTCCCCAGTTCAAGTACCTAGCTCATTTTATTCTAAAGTGCATTGCTTCACGAAGAGGTGGATTTGATGATTTATCGGACCAAATCCAGAATGCCTATGTGGCACTGGTGCTGAATAACCCCTTCAGCTTCTCCAACATGATATTCTCCTACTTGATCGAGAATCTAGAGGCCAAAGGCAAGGAAGGATTCTGCATGTACCCGAGATTTCTGCAGATGATCATAGACGAGAAGCTTCCTTCGCTGCCTAAGGAGAGTCATGACGCTGTCTCTCTCGAGATTATGGATGACACTACTCTAGGGAGCATGAAGGTCTACAGGGGCAAGCAGGTAAAGCCCCCTGTAAAGAGACTGTTTGGGCACTTGGCGAGAGAAGACTACGTGGCGCCGGCTAGGCGTAAGTGGCGTCACGAGGAGAGTGACTCGGACGTTGAGCAGATTGCTCTTCCATCAGATGACTCTGATGATGATGACAGTGGTGATGGTGGAGACACTGGCCCCACTCCATCTAGGGCCACCACTACAGATGTCACACCTCCACCATCCAATCATGGAGAAGCTGATATAGCAGGTTTCCATCAGTATTTCAGACCTGATGAGGAGGAATAGAGTGATGATGAGCCGTTAACGAGAACGGTGGGCAGCAGGGTGGTTGCCACCGAACGTGGATTGGAGGCGGTTGGAGGACGCCAAGCTGCGTCTGGAGAGACTACTACAGATCCTACTTATACCCCAGACCAGCCCAGCATCCTAGGGGGAGCATCCTCCTCGAGGGGTTCAAGGAAGAAGAGGATGGCTCAGCCCCATGGGATGAAGACTAAGAGGAGGAGGATTACACTCATCACTACCACCACTACAGCCACCACTACCTCTACCACAACCACCACTACCACCATTCCACCCACCACCACTACCACCATTCCACCCACCACCACTACTACCACTCCACCCATCATGACTACCATACCTCCACCTGTCACCACTACAGCCACTCCCTCACCATCCACATATATCCCACCACCCATCTTCTCTACATCCACTACCACCACAACCACTCATGGAGCCGGGACCTCATCACAGGTCCCACCTACTTTTGGATCCTCTTTCCCATCCATTGGGTTGGAGGAGCAGCTGGCTAACCCGAACCGGTTAGTACTGAAGCTACTGGCGACGGATGAGCAGAGAGCCACTCAGCTTAATCAGTTGATGGAGCTCAATATCTCCCAAGCCCAGAGGATTGAGGCTCAGAGTCAGGAGATCACAGAGCTACGTGAGCTGCAGACATCCTCTGTTTAGAGGATACAGGATTTGGAGGCAAAGAACAAGACGCTCATGCTGAGGCTCAAGGGATCCAAGGATGAGCCTCTAAAGATTAGAGAAGGGGATGATGATGGTGATGATGATGATGATGAGGATGATACTGTTGATGATGGAGGAGATGATGATGCGGGAGAGGATGAGAGCAGAGATGATGAGAAGGGTGATGATGCTGCTGCATCTGCTGCCACTCAAGCAAGTAAGAGACGATCCAAGAAAGCTCAGGATCAGGGTGCCTTGTCCTCGGTCCCGCTAGCTGAAGAACCCATGATTCAAGATCAAAATCAACCATATCATCAGGATGAATATGATGTTGCTCCTCTGTAGCAGATCAAGTCTCAATTCACTATGATACTTGATCTGCAAGGGATTTTCAGGAGGTCAGTAAGCTATACTCCCGAAGAAGGAGAAATCATTCACGACCTCACTGATGAGCAACTCGCAGAGATGTTCCGGTTAAATCCGGATGAACTGGTTAAAGATGCACCTACCGTCGATGTTGCTACTGATGACGAGCTCAACGATGTGGATGAGATAGAGATTGAAGACGTCACAGCACAGCATTATCCAGAATATACTGATCGAGAGGGAAATGTGGTTCCTGAATTTGGAGATACTCTCGACAGTGATATGTATGCTAAACTGGATACGATGGAGAGGGAGGGCGAGAAATTACAAAGCCAAGCCCAAGCCTCGGACGTCGATGTTGAGATCAAAAAGGCTGAGTGGGTGGCTTGTTTTGCAGAGATCCGTGCCCAACGCACAGCGCTAAAGCCGAGTGCCTACGCCAAGCTCTACAAAGTAAAGAAGCATCTAAAGGTGTCTGGCAAAATTATAGCGTGGGCTTATTTTGAGGATCTTAATGTCTATGCCGTGAAGAGGGAGAAGGGAATCGAGTACTTCAGATTCCCACATGATTTGAAGACTCTCCCTGGTTTTGAGCTCAACCAGCTAGCACGCATGAACTTGCTGTATGCTGACCCTAGAAAGATGTCAGGCTGGTTTGAAGCTGCGTTGAAGAAAGAATACCACACTAGATGGGTTAACTTCTAGCCTCAACAACCTACGAGGTATATTCGAAGGTCGGAGGTGGACCCAAGGACTGGGAAACCCAAAGTGGTGCTGAAATAGAGTCCTCCACGCACTATGTCAAAGATTCCCATGAGGGAAATGCTACAGGACTTCACTCCCCACTTCAAGTGGTGGTATTATGATTGGAGAACAGGAGAAGCAGTCATAGTATTGCAGAAAGAGCGCCAAATGGAGACCATCCGAGTATTTGACCCAATGTGGCTAACCAACCTGTCAGCTAGTGATGTTTATACTTTATACAGGTGGCCATTATTCTATGATCCGCAGGATATCGTACAGGCCCTCCAGTTTCAGAACGTGATAAGACTCTGTTTTGTATTCGAGATACATGTTGGAGTCAAAGTCAAGGAGAGGCATAAGAAGTTTGACGAGCTAATGAAGGATACCAGATGATGAAGGAAACTAGGTCCAAGGGGGAGTTTGTTGATACATATGTACCTAGTTTACGATCTTAATGTAATATGTCTATCATGTCCTAAATGTAAATGAATTGTATGAGTTGAATGAAACAGAATATGTGATTGATGATCTTAATGTTAAATGTTTCAGTGTTTGTTTCAATGTTTATTATTTATTAACGCATATTGAACTAACTATATAGGTTTGTGGTTGTTTGAATAGATCTTAGTCAAGTAATGATTGAGAAACATATTCAAACTTAGTCGTATGAAGTTTTCATGCGAATGGACCATACACATGAACACTTCATGCTAATGGGCCAGTCGCACGACTGAACCAGGAGACTGGATCAGTCGCATGACTGAGACATACGGATGACTCAGTCGCACGACTGAACCTTCAGTCGTGTGATTGACTCAGTCGCATGCTTTAGTCGCACGACTGAACCATGCTAATCGTCCAGTCGTACGATTGACTAACCCTAACCTATAAATACCACTTAATTCGTGAAAAAACGGAACACTTTTAATATTTCGACTCCTATTCATACCCTAGCCGTCCAGAGACCTCACAAACACCTGTTCCAAGTTCATAGATCGCACTAAAGCATATTGCAATCGTTCATAACGTTTAGATTCATTCTAAGATCGATTCTACGTGCGTTCTCACTGATTGGATCTCCAATCAAATAGGATTCCGCACTATTTGAGTTGGTATACACGTAAATCAGTTAGTACTCCGTCCGTACACGGTCCTAACATATGGATGACACCCAACCTGTTTCATCTTATGTACTTAAGATGAAAAGCCACATTGACCGCCTCGAAAGGCTGAATTGTCCCGTCTTGAAAGAGTTGGCTACGGATTTGATCCTCAACTCTTTGTCAAAAAGGGTTGACAACTTTGTCATGAACTATAACATGAACGGGTGGGACAAGAACATAAGTGAGCTTCACTCTATGCTCAAAACTGCCGAGGCGGCCATGGGTAAAAAGGTTTTACCCGTTCTCATCATCCATGAAGGTGGGAACAAGAAGTGGGCTCACCCCGCACCCAAGGCCAATGTTGCTAAGGGTAAAGGACACATTAGGGGAAAAGGAAAGGGAGTGGTAAGAGCGCCGCCACCAAAACCAACGAAGAAGAAGCAAAAGGTTGCTTCGAATGACCCATGCTTTAAGTGTGGGGAGATAGGACATTGGGCAAGAAATTGTCATGTCCATCTCAAGGAGTTGCAAGCTAAGAGGGATGCCAGGCAAACCTCAGATTCAAGTTTCATGATTCATATTGATCTCAATTTAATATCCTCTAACACATGGGTATTGGATACCGGATGTGGAACTCATATTTGCAATTTGTTGCAGGGGTTCAAAAGAAGTAAGGACTTCAAGAAAGGGGATGTAAGCCTCTACATGGGGAATGGGGCAAAATTTCAAGTTGAAGGCCAAGGGGACTACACCTTGAAGCTTCCAAATGGTTTGGAAGACTTTTTGAATAATATTTTGTATGCTCCTAGTTTGACTAGGAACATTATTTCAGTTTCCCAATTGAGACAATATGGTTATGTTATGACATTTATTGAAAATGAAATTCATGTTTCTTTAAATGACACCTTTTATTTTAAAGCTATTCCTATTAATTGTATTTATGAATTGATTCGTGAAAACACATTGTTGGAGCTGTAAAAGATAGTCTATATTATCAACACAGTGAAAGTCAACAAAAGTCAACGTCACGATCAAAGTCAGCAAAAGTCAGACCCGACACGTTCGAGACGAGGAACCGAGACGATACGTTGAAGATTTAGATGACTAGGAGTTATATTGTAATAAATATATTTTGTGTGAACAAAATATATTTTATCTTGTTTTTAGTCATTTTTATGCTTAATATGTAATTTTATGTTAATTAGCCTAAATCTAGGGAGTTAAGTGCAATTAGTGAATATTAGTCTAGACTATAAATAGGTTAATTGTCATTAGTGTTGGTTAATGGTTGCATGACCAATTGATTGAGGGATTTATTTGTAAACAATATTATTAGCAATCAATAGAGATCAAAGGGGTTTTATTGTGATTATCATATTTTGATCTAATTCTTCATGATTGATTCAAGTTTGATCTTCCTGGATTTACAATTTGGTATCAGAGCCATTTTGGATCAAATTCACTGAAGATTTAAAGATTTTTAGAGAGTGAAGTTGAGGTTTTGGTTGTTTTTGTTCAATATCAAGTTTTCATCAATTTCGGATCAGATTTGAGTGTTATTGATATGGAAATTGATTAAAGTTTGCTTGTTATTGGTTGGAAAAGCTCTGTTAACGATCAGATTTCAATTCCATTGAGATTTCAGATTGATTTCGTGTTGAAAAAGCTTTTCAGCTTCGTCCAGCGAAACTACGAGTTCTTCCAGCGAAAGTGCCTGTTCTTTCAGCGAAACTACAAGTGTTTTACACTTTGTAGTTAATTTCAGCACCTCAACGAAAGTAGTGATCTTGAACGAAAGTTCAACAGTGCTTGTGGGTGATTTACAAGTGACATTGCTGCCGAAAGTATCATTGAACAAAAGTTCAAGCTTGTTTTGTGCGAACTTATTAGCGAAACTAAGCCATTTGTGACATTCGGCTAGCGAAAGTGCTGCCGAAATTTCCAGCGAAACTACTGTCGGCTCAGCGAAACTAGAGTTCACAGCGAAACTAGCTCCGTGAAACTGAACAGCGAAACTACTGTCAGCTTGACCCCAGTTGCTAAGATTGTCTAGCGTGACATTTAAAAAGAATATATTTTTCCCGGGGGAGAATTATTCTAAATTTTTTTAGGAAAAATAGTTTTGGGGCGTTTAATTGTTTAAACAAAATAAAAATAAAAATGGTTTTTGCAGAACTGATTAAATCCTTCGAATCTGATAATCTCACAATTGCACAATGTCGGTTTGATAATTTTGCAGCTCTAAAGAATGAAATGATGTATGATTTTGTTGATCGTTTTCTGTTGGTGGCAAGTAATCTGAAGAAGTTTGATGCCCAATTGGGAAATCATGAACAAGTTCTAAGATTGCTTGATTCCCTCCCATCAGAATGGAGCTCACACAGCAAGTCGATTAAAATAGATAAAGGTTTTCGGGATTACAAACTAATGGAGGTGATCAACAAACTGAAAGAAATGGAGTTGGATATCAAACGTTGTGAGTACTATGAAGCAACATATCTAACTCCAAAGATCAGTTCAAACTCCAAAGAGAAACCAGAAGAGAGATCAAATTCTGGCTTCAATTCTGACGGTTTACCGAAATCTGAAACTGAAGAGGTACAAGAGGAGCTTAAGCAGATATCAATGGGTAAAGGTGAAGCTGAGTTGAATGCTGAAGTTTGTGATGCTGAGAAGGAAGAGGAATGGAAGCGAAATACCAAAGTTTGCAACTGCGAGAAGGCTCTTACTGCTGAAAGAGTCATCCAGGATCTTCCATACGAGACAGTTCAGGATATGTGTTCTTCTGCTTGCAAAATTCATTATTTGGTGTGTATAAAGCTAATAGGTTATTTTTAGATAACCAAAAGGAGTTAACCACCATAAACGCATAACTTAAAAAGAATTAAGCCAAGTATTTCATAAAATTGAATGAAGCTTTAAAAGAAAATGATCATTTAAAACGAACTCTTCTTGAAAGAAATGTTGAAAATAATCTTTTAAATGAAAGAGTCACTTTGGCTGAATTTGAAACAAGCAAGCTTAAAACAAAGCTTGATAGATGGACCATGTCCGGAATGAAACAGGAAGAGCTACTGTGTAAACAGAGGGGAGCTAGGATTAAAACGGGAGTGGGTTGTGGTGAAAATCCATACGTCTATCCTCCTCCTAGCACCCATTGTTACTCTCCTATGCCTCAACCTCATCCATCTAATGATTTGATTGAAGCTGTAGAAACTAATAGTTTAAATGCAGGTTTAAGCAACGTTAATCTTAAAGAGGTTAGAGATGTGCAGGATTCTCCTATAGGTTTGGGATTTCTCAGGCAGGGGTCTGATAAGAAGATTAATGACGATTCTAGCTCTGATGCTCCAAAATCAATATCAGCTGCTTCTCCAACCTTCTTCAACAAATTCAAAACAGGTAACATTCCTTCATTTGATCCTGTCAGGTTTGTCAAAGAAGGAACAGTTGTTGAATCGTCAGGCAATCAAAATCCTATAACCGAAGCCGACACAATAGGATGTGTCAATCAAGATCCTTTGGAAGCAGATTTGTGTATACGAGATTGGATAAGCTCAGATGATGAATCAAACACAGAGGAGCGTGTTGGTTCCTCACAGATCAATATATCTCTTGACATTGTCAAGTCTCACAAGCTTCCAAAAGCTGAATCAAGACCAATACGGATCTCTTCTCCAATTGCAAAGCATCCCAGTCAATCAGTAAAGATCTCATTCACTACTCAGCATGGGAAACTTGAGAACAAGCAAGAATCTGCTACAAGCTCAAAGCAATCCTCATCCTCACCTGCATCACATGGTTCAGTCAAGCATCAAAAGCCATTCAAGGCTTGTTTTGAGTGTAGAAAAGAAGGTCATGTGGTAAAGAAATGTCCTCAAAGGCTTGCTATGAATGGTAAAGGCAAAACAAATTGCTTATCCGAATGTAAGTCTAAAAAGAATGTTCCAGACGGTAAAGGCAACACGGGTTGCTTCTCTGGATCAAGAGGTAAAAAGCACACATCTTTGAATGGTTGGATGAAAAACCCCTCATCCAAACCTTCTCATGTGAAGCCGGTTTCACATGATTCAAAGATGACAATGACCAAAGGTTCAAAACCAAATTCTTTTCCTTCCGATCTTAAACAGAAAATAATTTCCAAATTTAATTCATTCAAATTCAAATTAATTAAACCAAAACAAATTTGGCAAATTAAAAAGAAGGATACAGCAATCCCCGATTGTTTAAACGGTTGTGTGAAGAAGCTTGTTACTTATCTTGATGAAAAAGGAACTTCCAGGACTACGATGGCCTGGGTTTCCCTTTCTAACTAATTTCTTATTGAGTGCAAGAACAATTCAGAGGGACTGTTAGTAATCCGGTTTACCGACACGGATTGTTCATAATTCAAATTTGAGGCGGAACAAATAGGTTAAGGTCATGGTATTTTATCCACAATCTGGATTTTTATCTACACAATCACAGTTCTCACTTCACAATCACTGCATATTCTGAGCATTCATTTCTTATCTTCATATCAGTGTAGTTTGGAAGATCTTCTTTGATAAATTTTTATTTTTGTACAGTTTTATAAAAAAATTAAAAAAAATAAAAAAAATAAAAAAATAAAAAAATTTGCAAAAATAAAAATTTTAGGGGGAGAGTATAGTAAATAAAAAAATGAAAGGAGAACTGGGAGAAAAATAAAAAGAGAACTGGGAGAAAACTGAAAAGAGAACTGAGAGAAAAATGAAAAGAGAACTGGGAACTTGATTCGAGATGACTGAGAAATGATTGTATATCATCTTGAAATGCTTGTTTCTGCATGACTTGCGTTTTTAAAATGAGAAATGATAGTAACTGATGCTGTTATCTGATTTACATCTTATTTTTAATTGCAAATAATAGAAAAACAAACAGATTCTTTAATGATATGCTTGGTAGACTCAACCTGAAAAATAAAGTAGACAGCAGCATTATGATTTAAATTAAAACATCATGCTTAAGGACGTCTGGATTTACGCAATCGTTTTGGCTTGCACAAAAACTGAGTCCTGACAAAAATGGATTCAGAATGAATCTTTCACCCATCATGATCATATAAGCCATATCCTTGGGCCATGTCTGGTGTATTTATGTGTCTTGTGTTTGTGCTAATCTCCTCTGCTGTACGAAAGTACTGACCTGGAGTGATGATCTCCTTTGCTGTATGATAGTACTGACCTAGAGCTCTCATCAGCACATGATTAAATGGTCATCTTCTTTGTTATACGTGAGTATAGACCTGGAGCTCTCACCATTTTGATCTAAGTTGTGTCAAATTATCTAACGATGAATTCATCACATAATATTGTGATGATAATCACTTGCACACTAATGCACAAGCCTTGCTCTGTAAAGATCGTTACAAAATTCAAGAAATTTTGAGGTTGGGTGAGGGTTTTTTGCCAAATGATTGTGGGGTCCTAGCATTCTAAAGCATTTAATCGACCCTTAATGAATCATCTACTGCTTGTTGAAAAAGATAGGGTATGAGTTTAAGTGGACAAACATATCAGCAATCGTTATTGATCTGTTTGAGAATTTCAAATTCATTCAAAGACTGTGATTAGATTCAGTTATCAGTGTGATCTCATTGCTTGTCGATGATTAAATTCATCTTTGTGCTAAAGTATATCTTGGGGATATGATCTCATGATCGATTCAGTTCTCGGTTTTAAATGTTAAAAAAAACAAAAAAAAAAACAAAAAAAACAAAAAAAAAACAAAAAAAAAACAAAAAAAAACAAAAAAAAATAATAGATAAAAAAATGTTATAATAAATGTATATAATATAAAAAAATTATAATAAAATTTCATTTTAATTTCTCTTAGGTCTTCCATATTATGTTGTTTCAATTTTATCATTTTTCATGCATTTCATAGAAATTGCGCACAAACGAACACGGATTCGCTTGTTTTTCACACATAGATAACCACGGGTTTATTTTGTTAAAATGAAATGATCTAATTAGAAATGTCGAGATTGTGTTTGTGAATGTGTTTCAGATTTTTGCTTTAAGTGATGGCCGATCATTAGTTGAGCAGTGTACCTGATCAGAGAACCTGTTCCTCAAGTTTGCAGAAGATATCGAGCTAGGAATCCTCCTCCTACATCTTCTGAAGCACTCAAGATTAGAGATTTGGGAAACCTGTTCCAATATCTTTGTAAAGCTTGCACTCAAAGGAGAGCATATAAATAGAGGGAGCTTATGAGATGAAAAAATCTTTCTCATCAGATTCAGAAAGATTCAAATTGAAGATCTTTCTACTGTTGACTTCTAGATGCTGATTTCGTTTGAAGACGTTGATAATGATAGACTAAGGGGGAGTATTGTTGGAGCTGTAAAAGATAGTCTATATTATCAACACAGTGAAAGTCAACAAAAGTCAACGTCACGATCAAAGTCAACAAAAGTCAGACCCGACATGTTCGAGACGAGGAACCGAGACGAGACGTTGAAGATTTAGATGACTAGGAGTTATATTTTAATAAATATATTTTGTGTGAACAAAATATATTTTATCTTGTTTTTAGTCATTTTTATGCTTAATATGTAATTTTGTGTTAATTAGCCTAAGTCTAGGGAGTTAAGTGCAATTAGTGAATATTAGTTTAGACTATAAATAGGTTAATTGTCATTAGTGTTGGTTAATGGTTGCATGCCCAATGGATTGAGGGATTTATTTGTAAACAATATTATTAGCAATCAATAGAGATCAAAGGGGTTTTATTGTGATTATCATATTTTGATCTAATTTTTCATGATTTGATTCAAGTTTGATCTTCTTGGATTTACACACATTATATGATAGCTCATTGTACCAAACCACCACCAAGAAGCTCAAATTGGATTTTAGTGACACCTATCTTTGGCATTGTCGTCTTGGTCATATAAACAAGAAGCGCATACAAACACTTCAAAAGAACGGTCTTTTAAAAGCAAATGAATATGATTCATTTTAAGTATGTAAATCTTGTTTACAAGGTAAAATGACTAAGGCACCTTTTAGTTGCAAAACCGAAAGGGCAAAAGATTTATTAGGAATTATACATTCGGATGTGTCCTTTTAAACCAATTACTAGGTACAAGGAAAGATACTTCATTACCTTTACCGACGACTATAGTCGATATGGTTATGTGTACTTGTTAAGACACAAAGATGAAGCTTTTGAAATGTTTAAAATCTTCCAAAATGAAGTAGAAAATCAACTCAACAAGAAAATAAAAATTCTCCGCACCGATAGAGGATGTGAATACCTAAGTGATGCTTTTAGAGATCATCTTAGAAGTTGTGGTATTGTCTCACAACTATCTCCACCTGGAACACCACAACACAGTGGTTTGTCCCAGAGGAGAAATCGAACTCTATTGGATATGGTTCGATCTATGATGGCTAGAAGCTCATTACCTCTATCGTTTTGGGGTTTCGCTTTGCTCTCTGCGGCCCGTATCTTGAATATGGCCCCAACCAAGAAAGTAGAAACAACACCTTTTGAAATATGGCATGGAAGGGTTCCATCACTATCATATTTGAAGGTATGGGATTGTGAGGCTTATGTTAAGACTCCCACCTCTAACAAGTTAGAAAGCCGTTCCACTAAGTGTATCTTCATCGGATATCCTAGAGATTCTATGGGATATTATTTCTATGATCCATTGGAACAAAAGGAGTTTGTTGCCAAGAAGGCTGAGTTCTTAGAAGCTATGTTCCTTATGGAAGGAACTAGCAGTAGAACAGTGGATCTTGAGGAGGATCAAGAACCACAAACCGATACACGTTTGGTTGACACTAGCACTCAACATGAGGATGTTGAGAGTGATCAATTAGTTGATCAATACACACAAAACGTTCGCCGATCTGATAGAACTAGTAATCCACCTGAAAGATATGGATTTTTCGTAGATGGATGCTATGTGGTAGATTCCGATGAACCAACCATTATCGTGATGCAATGTCCAATTTGGATTGTGACAAATGGCTTGAAGCCATGAACGTTAAGATGCAATCCATGTATGACAACCAAGTGTGGAACTTGGTTGAACCACCTCTTAACTCCAAGATTGTTGGAAGTAAGTGGGTTTTCAAGAAGAAAACTGATATGCATGAAAACTTGGATACTTATATAGCTAGACTTGTAGCAAAAGGTTTCACTCAAACTCAAGGGGTTGATTATGATGAGACCTTCTCACAGGTTGCAATGCTAAAGTCTATTAGGATATTATTTTCCATAGCTGCTCGCTATGATTATGAGATTTGGCAAATGGATGTCAAAACCGCTTTTCTAAATGGATACTTGAGGAAGATGTCTATATGGTTCAGCCCGAAGGTTTTGTCGATCGAAAACATCCTAACAAAGTATGCAACTTAAAGAAATCAATCTATGGATTGAAGCAAGCATCGAAAAGTTGGAATCACCATTTTGATGAAGAAGTAATCAAATTTGGGTTCATCAAAAATGCTGATGAAACATGTGTATATAAGAAAGCTAGTGGGAGCATCATCACTTTCCTAGTATTGTATGTCGATGACATTCTACTATTTGGAAATGACATTCCAACCTTGGAGGGTGTAAAAGCCTGGCTTGGAAGCTGTTTTTCCATCAAGGATCTTGGTGAAGCCGCCTATATTTTGGGAATAAAGATCTATAGGGATTAATCAAGGCGGTTGATAGGTTTGAATCAAAGTGCATACATTGATAAGATCTTGAAAAGGTTCAAGATGGAAAACTCTAAGAAAGGTAGCGTACCTATCCAAAGAGGAACAATATTGAGTAAGACTAAATGTCCAAGCTCAAAGGATGAGAAAGACAAAATGAAGGGAATCCCGTATGCATCTGCCATAGGATCCATCATGTATGCAATGATATGCCTTAGGCCGGACGTGTCATGCGCTTTGAGCATGACAAGCCGATACCAGCAAAATCCTGGAAACAGTCATTAGATGGCTGTTAAGAACATACTTAAGTACCTAAGGAGGACCAAAGATATGTTCCTAATCTATGGATCTGGTGAAGAGGAACTCGTGGTAAAAGGTTACACGGATGCGAATTTCCAAACTGATCGGGATGATTCATGATCACAATCGGGGTACATTTTCATTTTGAATGGAGGAGCAATCTCTTGGAAGAGCTCTAAGCAAGATGTAGTGGCATTATCAACTACAGAGTCAGAATACATCGCCGCTTCATTAGCAGCTCAGGAAGCTGCATGGTTAAAGAAATTTATTGCCGATCTAGGGGTGGTCCCTTCCATTCAGGAACCCCTAGAAATTCTTTGTGATAACGAGGGTGCGATTGCTCAAATCAAGGAACCTCGTGCACATCAAAAGACTCGGCACATTGAACGGAGATTCAACTACATAAGGGATGAAGTTGAAAAGGGAAAGATATGTATTCGCAAGGTTCACACGGATCAAAACATTGCGGATCCACTCACGAAGCTTCTTGAAAAGGCAATGCATGAAAGTCATACTTGTGCCATGGGACTTCAATATTCTAGTGATTGGATTTGATCTTTAATTTTGTATGTAGATATTGTAACCCTTTATTACTTGAATAAATTATTTGGTTATAATGATTCAACTAGTATTTCTATTTTGCATGTTTAAAATCCATGAGTAAATCATTTACTCAGAACGTCCGTAGTCGTTCATACTCGTGGGAACTAGTATGAAGGTAAGACTATTATGAACTTGGATTGGTAGATATTCATATAGATGAATATAGGGCAAAGGGTTGCTGCCAAAGTTCATAGATATTTGTGGGATACAAATATTGGACTGACCTGCATCTAAAATATTACTATATGGAATCTTCCTGATTGATCATAAGTATTTTTGAGTAAAGGCGAACATCATTTAGTATCCTCTGACCTGAGATACATATTGGGTCTTGATATTTATCGAATATTATTTTTTGACTTAGTTCTTCGCTGTTCTGAAACATGGCAATACATAAGTCTGAGTTTAGGTATAATACAAGGTAATTGTGAGAGACGTATGTAGTCAAGATGGGATTTGTCCCTCTTATTCGTTGAGAGTAAGATGTCTAAGGCCTGATAAAGTTAAATCAATAGAGAATGATCACTCTTTGTCTCTAAGATTTAACATGACATCCGCGACAAAATGATAGATGATTGATTCACCTAAAACATTTCGAGTAACGTACTTGAAGGGGATGATGTTATTGAATGGAACTTAGTCATATGTATTAAGGGTAGTAAACCGTTGTTAGGCGGTATTTACTGCTTGCATCAATCTTCTATGAATCTTGTGCAAGTGGGAGATTGTTGGATCTTGTATGCCCAAGACAAATACAAGATTGATGTGGTTAGTACGTTATGATCCAAGCTGGGTCATACCCAATAACAAGCTAATCAAACACCAATAAATATTTATTTGTTGATGAGATCATACAAATAAATATTCATACCAATTTAGAAAATGGGTTTTCTAAAATATTGCTTTTGTAATAGAACAAATTATATGGATAATTTGTTCATGAGAAATTATTTATTTGTATCATTATTTAAGTAAATTAAATAATAATAAATAATAGTGTTTTAATGTTATAAAATTAAAAGAGGTTTTAATTTTATAAACTTAAGGTTAAAAGAGTGCAAGTTTTATAAAAATCAAAATGGGGGGAACCCATTTGAATGGGATTTTCGGCCGCCCAAGGGTGGTTCCATCCTTGGGATTGCATGTCTTGGTTAATGCAAGACTTTAATCCTTCTTGCACTCAACCTAACTCACACACTCTCTCACACACACACATTGCAAGTGAACTCTCTCCACAAGCCTAAAAATTTCGGATCTAAGGCAAAATGAAGCAGAAAATTTCGAATTTTTGGCTGAACTTAAAGAATCTCTTGGCTGATTTTCGGGTTCACAAGAAGGAGTTGGGTCTTGGTGTTCTACTACCTAACAAGTTAGGTGTTTGCTAAGGCTTGTGGGTATACAAGCTTGAGGACTTCTCGTTTCGAGGCTAGACATTCAAGAAGCATCATCATCTTCTTCTCATCCTTACTACAACATCTTGTTCTTGAAAGGTAGTTTCAAGAACACCCTATGGTTGTTCTTTTCGTTTTGATAGCATTCTATTTCACATACATTTGATCCTTTGTTCTTGGGTTTTGTTTTGGGTTAAAATGGTTCATATTTTTCAGATTGTTTAACACCTTTTAACCACTTATATCCGCTGCATTTTGAAGTTTAAATGGTTAAACTTGCTTTGATAAACATGTAACAAAACCCAACACTATTGTCAGTGGCCCGTATAAACCAAAGGTGGCAGGTGGAAACGGTGCTATGATAGAGAAAGCCGTTGAAGACTACTCTGATGAGGACCGGAAGAAGCTGGACGTTGACATCAATGCTATGACTATTCTCAATTGCAATTCCCAACTCCATCATGGTAGGGTTTGAGCATTGCAAGTCAGCCAAAGAACTGTTTGATGCACTTGCTCATATGTACTCCAGCTCCAATGATTCCAAGAAGGACTCACTGAAGCAATAGTTCGAGAACTTCACCTACATTACTGGAGAGACCCTCAGCCAGCAATACTTCAGGTACATGGACCTCATTTGTTCCCTTCAGTCTGTGGGAATTGCCCTTGAACTTAAAGACCTCACAAGAAAGTTCATGAGTGCACTCCCCAATGAGTGGACATTTTACTGTGTCTCTATCAAGAGAACAGAAAATTTGAACACCCTCACCATGAACGAACTCTATGGCATCCTTGATGGATACGTTTGGAATGGAGAACAAGAGAGGCCATCAGACAAGCAGACCCTTGAGTCTTCCTGCTAGCAACGCTTTAATGGTTGCTGAAGGCTCAGGACCTCCCAACCTCAACAGTACCTGACTTACACCCAGCAGCCATCCTGTTCTTCAAAGCCATACATCACATTTCATGAGACTCTAAGGTCTCAACAAGTTCAGCAAAGTTCCTTTCAGGACAACTGTGCTTTTGTCTTAGGAAATGGGCACTCTAGTGACTATCATTATTGCTTTAATGATCTAGAGTGCTTCAGCCCAGATGATGTGGAATATGTGGACATAGTCCAACAAATGGCTCTCTTAACCTACAGTGCAAAGAAGTTCTTCAAGAGAACTGGAAGGCAATTTCCCCAGAACCCAACCAACAACAAATTTGGGTTTGACAAAACCAAGGCCAAATGTTACAACTGTAACCAACTTGGTTATTTTGCAAGGGAATGAAAGGCTCCCAAGTCTAATCCGAGAACCCCATAGGCCTCCACACATCCCTCTACACCAAAGCCCACTAGAAAGTCAACAGAAACAGCTGCAATGGCTCAAGAAGTTGACTAGAGCTTCATGGTACAGGATGTGACTCCTGCTCAAGCACTCATGGCCGGAACAGATGACAATAAGGTATATGAACATCTCTGTACTCCTTCCTGTATTGGTAAGGTTAAATTGTATCAGGACTACAATATGGAGATTAAATCCGATACTGAGTCTCTAAATGTTTTAAAATCTGATTTTAAAAGGGCTGAATCTGACTATCAAATAGAAATTAAGGAGTTGGAGAAAACTGTGTCCTTATTAAAACATGAACACACAAACTATAAGACTCAAATAAAAGATTTAATATCCAAATTGTCTGAGGCTCAAGCCCAGCTTGTCACAGCTGAGGCTCAAGCCAGGAAGTATGCTATTTTTGAGCAAAACTTCCAAGCCATTCTTGCATCATCCTCTCAATCAAAACTTTGTAACCAAAACAAAGGTGGGTTGGGAACCAATGAAATTGCTCCACTACATTCTTACGAGTCTATAACAGAACCATCTGCTGACCCACCTTCTCATGAGTCAAAGAGTGATGCAACCATGGAGACCATCACAGGGAAGAGCCAGGTAATTTTACCCACTCCTACCGGTAATGATCAACCCCTGACCACCTAAGCTAGAAGAAGCAGAGCTAAGGCAGCCAGAAAAACTTCCAAGAAGGTGGCTGAGTCTAAGCTGAAGATAGACCCAAAGCAAAAGGGTATATTCATCTCAGGTGGATTCCAGGTGGTAGGAAACTCTGATTCAGGAAAGGAGTGTAGTACCAGCACTCTTGTCCTACCAGAGGATCAGAAGTTAAAAGGAAAGGTTGCTGATGAAGAGAAAAAGAACAAGAAGCAGCAATCCTCAAGTTCCCAAAAGATTAACATTGCATGCATAATGTGTGGTCTGTAAAACCACATGGCCAAAGATTGTTACTACAATCCTGCTAGCACACATTATGCAAATAATGTTAAAAGAGAAGGAGTCAGGGAAGGTTTCTCATTTGGACCATATCAAATGGTTCAAGTGATGAAAAAGGGAAAGCTTGTTTCCGAAGCAAGGTTGCTTTCGGAAGAAAGTCCTTCTTCCGAAAGGGAAAATGGCTTCGGAAGCTAAAGCTGTAAAGACTCAAAAGAATAAAAGAGTCCCCTTGAAACCATCCTAGAAGAAGACTACTTCGGAAGAAAAGGTAGTGAAGGCTTCTTTCGAAAAGAAAGAAGCTTCGGAAGAATGCCATGCTGGATATGCTTCAACAAGCTCATCCTCCATGATCAACCAAGGGATGGAATGAAAGATCAAGGAAGATGCTGCAGCCCAAACCTCTTCTTCAAAGACATCCGTTGAACCCCTATGCATAAACTTTAGTTCAATTATGTCACTATCATTGGAAGAACCCAAGACCAACAAGGCTTGGGTTTCCAATCAAAACTAACCATCTCATCTTATGTGCAGGGACATCCATATGACAAGAATAACAATGTTTTGATTGTGGATAGTGGATGTTCCAGGCACATGATAGGGAACAGATCTCTCTTTAATAATTTCAACATTATGATGGAGGTCCTGTACAGTTTGAAGGTGAGGCCAGATGATATTTTACTGGCAGAGGAATTATATCCAATGGAAAATTAAAAGTTGATAAAGTTCACTTTGTCAAACAGCTTGAACACAACCTGTTAAGTGTTTCTCAGTTCTGTGATCAAAAGCATCAAATGCTCTTCACAGAACATGAGTGCATTATCCTCAAACCCGGGATGACAATTCCTCAGGAATTGGTTCTTCTTCGATCTCCCAGGAAAGGGGATATGTATAAGCTGGATATAAACAATGCTTCCCCAATGGGTGAAGTGTCATGCTTTCTTTCCAAAGCTGATGGTGATGAGTCAACACTATGGCATAAGCGAATGTGTCATGTAAATTTTAAGACAATGAATAAATTGGCTAAAAATAACTTGGTACATGGTTTGCCTAAAAAGGAATTTTTTTGCAAAGATAACTGTGTTGCATGCCTGAAAGGGAAGCAACACAGGGCATCTCATAAATCCAATGTTGTTAACTTCATCACCACTCCATTACACTTATTGCACATGGATCTATTTGGTCCCACAAGAATAATGAGCATTGGAAGGAAATCATATTGCCTTGTGATTGTTGATGATTTTACCAAATTTACATGGGTATTTTTTTTAAGAACCAAAGATGAAACTGCCGAAACTTTAAAATCTTTTATTCTTAAAATAGAAAATCAAATTGATCACAAGGTTAAAATAATTAGAAGTGATCAAGGTACTGAGTTTAAGAACCATGTTCTTGACTCATTCTATAACTCAAAAGGGATTGTCAGACAATTTAGTGCTCCTAGAACTCCTCAACAAAATGGTGTTGTTGAGAGGAGGAACAAGACACTTATTGAGGCTGCTCGGACCATGTTAGCTGATTCAAAGCTGCCTCTAACATTCTGGGTAGAGGCAGTCAGTGTTAGATATGGTATGCCCAAGACACATACAAGATTGATGTGGTTAGTACGTTATGATCCAAGTCGGGTCATACCCAATAACAAGCTAAACAAACACCAATACATATTTATTTTTGATAAGATCAAACAAATAAATATTGACACCAATTTAGAAAATGGGTTTTCTAAAACATTGCTTTTGAAATAGAACAACATTATATGGATAATTTGTTCATGAGAAATTATTTGTTTTATTATTTAAGTTGGTTAAATAATAACAAATAAAAGCGTGTTCAAGTTATAAAATTAAAAGGGTTTTAATTTTACAAACTTATGGGTTAAAGAGTGTGATATATTTTAAAATGGGTGGGAACCCATTTTTTAACTTAATTTTTGGCAGCCCTTGGTTGCCCTCCTTGGGATTCATTTTCTTGTTTTAATACAAGACTTAAACACTCTTGCACTCCATCCTAACACACTCTCTCTCACACACATGCAAAAAGCTCTCTCTTATTCCTTCTCTTGGCTGAAAAATTCGAATTGTTGGCTGATTTTGAAGTTTCTCTTGGCTGATTTTCGGATTTGCAAGAAGGAGAAAAGATTTGGTGTTCAACTTCCTAACAAGTTAGGTGTTTTGCAAGAGCTTGTGGTTATACAAGCTTGAGGTCTTCTTCTTTGGAGGCTTCCATTCAAGAACATCATCTCCTTCATCTAACATCCATCTCATCTTCTTGCTCTTAGAAAGGTTGTATTCTGAAACACCCTATGGCTGTTTATGTTTGATAGTATTTCTTTTCACATATATTTGATCCTTGTTCTTGGGTTTGTTATATTGACATATAAAATGTTTAATTTTCAGAATCTAAACATAATATATATGTTCATATATCCACTGCATTTTTGTTTAAATGGTTAAACAATCTTTGATAAACTTGTCACAAACCCAACAATGGCATCTAGAGCCGGTTTTGTGGAAAACTTGCTTCAAAAGTCAAAGAAAATTTAGTTTTGTTGGACTTTTTCAACCCATTAGGGGCTGATTTGTTATGGATATATGAATCCCTTGTCTTTCAAGTTTTATTTTACATGCTTTAGAATAAAACTTTAAAGATTAAAGTCAAGTGGTTGATTATGTTGTTTGGACAAAAAACCCTAAAATCTTGGTTTATGTTGGCTGAAATTTTAGGGTTAAAAAGGGGTTCATTTTGTTCTTGGATATTGTATTTGGATACATGTTTTAGTGAATAACATAGCCTTGACCAAGTGTGTTTTGGATTTGGTTGAATGTTTTGTCATGTTTGGTTTTATTCTTTCAAAAGGGTTGTAGTTATAATTTTGTGTTTGTATCTTTGGGTTGTAATTTATTTATTCTTTAGTTATGTAATAAATAGATTAGGTGCATTTCTTTTATTAGAAAAACTGTATTAGGATATGAATTTTTTAAAAGAAGATGCACAAGTTGGAGACCAAAAGAAGATACAAAGGAAGGACACAAAAGACATGGACACTTGAAGCATTTGGATGTGGATTCAAGTAGGAGTTCATGGACATATTTTGATGTGTCATTGTTAACCTTAGGAAAGACCTAATGAAAAAACTTTTGATGGGAAACAAGTGTAGTCAACTTAGTGGCTATGGTTATGCACTTGTTATTGTATGATTATGCTTGTTTGGTTGTTTGTTTTAAGGTTGTTGTTTGATATATGGATATGCATAACAAACTTATTAACAAACATAACAAGCTGAAAATTATGGTTCCTTATCATTAAGTGGTTAATAAAAGGTTATTTAAAGGATTAATGATTTTAATAAAAGGGGTTTTATTAAAAAGAGAACCATAGGATACCATGTGTTTGAAAGCATGCAAACACAAGGTACATAGAGTTTTCTAAACGAGAATTATGAAAACTTAAAATTTCTTTTGAAAACAAGTTTAACATCGTCCTTTTGCACAACACTTGAGTCACTTGGAAACTATTAATGGGATTGTAAGGATTCCTATAAGTCTGATGCAGCCAAAACATCCAAAGTCTCTCTGCAAGCATGCACTAAAGAATAGAAGTAGAAATGCTTCGGAAGTTTTACACCATGCACTAGAAATAGTCTAAGTGTAAAATCTTCCGAAGCCAAGACCAACATCTTCCGAAGCCAAAAGTGAAGTCTTCCGAAGCTTCAAAGACAAAGTCTTCCGAAGCCAAAGAGTGAAGACAGATTTCTTCCGAAGACTTTTAGAGATATGCCTTTATCTGATGTACTTTACCATAAAGCTGGACCACCTTTCCGCTGCTACTCTGTAAAGTCACCAACTTACATGAGTTGGTGAAAGGTTCATGCTTTTGGTAACTGTACATTGAGGTCTTGAGTCCATGCTTTCTACTTTATGTACTTTTATCCTTTTTGTAATATATTAGGATATGAGCTATGGCATGTCATAGTCACAAGTCAAAAAGTAGATCTGCCTTTTTACTCTACATTTTATTTTGTAGTTGTCTAGTCAATTGTATCCAGCTGGCCTTCAAAGTATGGCCGGCTGTAGGATGTAGTATAAAGTATCTCAAGTACTTGTAACTTTCTATAGATGCTTTGTAACTTGTAATAGAACTTGAGAAGCAATATACAACATTCTTGAAAACCAAATACTGGTGTTGTTTGCAGTCTTGTTTTGTCTCACACTTACTTGTGTTCTTAGCATCTTTCATTAACAAGTTAACCAGTTCCCTATTTGATCTGTTAAGTGTTCTAAGCAACTCTCCTCATTGTGTTGTTGTGTTGTAAGTGCATACCCTTTACCGGTCTTGGATTTGGTATCAGAGCATTTCAGGCTCTTGACATAAGATCTCACCATCTTAAGATCCCTCACACACACAAAATACTTAACAACTCAAATGGAAGCTATAACCAAAGCTGATATGGAAACTGGAACTATGAAAAAGTCTCCACTGATCACTTCTGAAAACTTTGATACTTGGTGTCAAAGAATGAAAGGCTTCATCAAGTCTCAAGACTCCAGGATGTGGGACTCTATTGTTGACGGACCTTACATACCAAGCACCACTTGTGCTACTGGTGGTGGTATAATTCCTAAGGCTGTGGCTGATTACTCTGAAGCAGATAGAAAGAGAATAGAGATTGATCAGAAGGCCATGACAGCCCTTCAAACTGCTCTTCCAAACTCCATCTACAGAGGCTTCAAGAAGTGCAAAACTGCCAAGCAACTATGGGAAGCACTGAAGCTGATGTATGAGGGGTCTACTGAAGCAAAGGAGAACAAGAAGGATCTCCGAAGCAGCAGTTTGAAAACTTCACCTTCAAGGCAGGTGAAACCATGACTCAATAATACTTCAGGTATGTTGAGATTGTGGATACTCATGTTGGAGTAACTCTTGAGAATAGGGACATTGTAAGGAAGTTTATGTCCTCTCTTCCTAGATAATGGACACATTATTGGGTTGTTATCAAGAGGACTGAGAACGTTAAGACTCTTTCTCTCACAGAGTTGTATGGTATTCTTAGTGGCTACCAGATGGAGATGAACATGCAAAAATCATCTGGTAACTCCAGCAATCAACTGAGTTCAGCTCTCCATGTAGGTGAAAGGGAAAGCATTGAACCACAACATCATCTTATATGCTTTCCTGACAACTCACAAAAGGGCTCTTTCATCACCTTCCCAGAGACTCCAAGGAAAAGCTACACTTAAGGAAGTCCTTTCCAAGAGACAAGTTCTTCTCATGCCTTTGTCTCTACTGATGAAACTTCAGGCAACTTTTTCTTCACTCTTGAAGATTTGGACTATATCCATCCAGATGATCTGGAGTACATGAAGATAGTCCAGCAGATGGCTCTACTCACTTACAGAGCCAAGAAGTTCTACAAGAAGAAAGGGAGAAAGTTTCCAAACAATGCAACCAATGGAAAGTTTGGGCTAGACAAAAGAAAAGTAGAGTGTTACAACTGTAACCAGATGGGACACTTTGCAAGAGAGTGTAAGGCACCAAGGACAAATGGTGGCCAAGCACAAACCAAACCAAACTACACTGAGAAAGCCCCCCAGAATGAGAAGCCAAAGCAGCAAGCTGCAGTTGCTGTTGAAGAAGGAGGCTTTGACTGGAGCTTTCAAGTAGAAGATGCATCTCCAAACCAAGCACTCATGGCAGACCATGATGAAGCCAAGGTATTGGAACATCTTTGTACTCCTGAATGCATTGCTAAAGTTAATAGATACAGGTCTTATAATTTAAAAATGAGATCTGACCTTGAGTCCTTAAATATTTTAAAAGATGATTTTAAAAGAGCTGAAAATGATTATAAAAAACTAAAGATAGAGGACTTAGAGAAAACCATTTCAACTCTTAAACAAGAGCATACAAACTACAGGACTCAGATCAAAGATCCTATTACTAAATTAACTGAATGCCAGGCTAAGCTTGTGACCAGCAAAGCCAAGGCAGAAAAATGTGTTCTTGAAGAAGAGACCTTCAAGAACATAATATCCTCATCCTTGCATGCAAAAGTTTGTTATCAAACTAAGCAGGGACTAGGATATTGTGAGATAGCTCCTCCACACACAATCTTGTCTGTAAGATCTCCAAGGTGTGGAACTTTTGAAGATGAGCTTCCCCTCATAGATCCTGTGACTGAAGAGGATGAAGAGGAGATGGTGGAGAATGGCTCTGAGAAGAGTGAAGAAGAGCATTCTAAGAAGGGTCACCATCCCTTTGAGGAGAGCAAAGCTGTTGGGATGACCAAGTCAAGAATAAAGAACTTGATTAGGAAGGCCAAAGGAAAGTCCAAAAAGGCTCAAGAGATCAAGGCCACATTCAATTCTGCACAGAAACAAGTCTTCATCTCTATAGGATTTGAAGTGGTAAAGGCTGAAGACACAAACTTGAACTCCATCAACAAGAGTTCTAGTTCATGTCCAAATCATCCCATCATCAAGAAGAAGGCTGATCAGTTGTGCATTGCTGTTGTACAACCTGAACCATCCAGCTCCAAAAGTAGTTCTAACCCACAAGAATTGACATAACATCTGCAAAGATGAAGATGGAGAAGGAAAGTGATCAAGTTCAGCCTTGTTCACAAAGAAGAACTCCTAGAAGGAAGAAAATGGATTGTGTTATGTGTGGGAGTACTTCTCATCTTGCTAAGGATTGTGTCTACAATCCAAGGAGTACTCTCCACATAACCAAGAAAGAAACTTCTAAGAGTTTGGAGAAGAAGAAGCAAGCTTCGGAAGGAAAATCTGTTTCCTTCGGAAGCTCCAAAATGAAGAAGAAGACAAGTGGAAACTTGCCTTCGGAAGAAAATTTGGTCTCGGAAGAAAGGAATACTCCCGAAGCACTGAAGCCTGCTGCAGTGAAAACAAGATCTTCCGAAGGGCCAGTCATCAAAACTTCCGAAGTCATCAAAACTTCTGAAGTATTGAAGGTCAAGTCTAAGCTTCCAAAGGTGGTATGGAAGTCAAAGAAAGACCAAGTGGCTGAAAGTTCTTCATCAACATCAGCAAATGATCCTTCTAGCATGACTATAGGATCAATTACTGTTGCATTGTCTTCAACTTCTTTTGATGAGCCCAAGACCAATAAGGCTTGGGTTTCCAAATGTAACTGATCATATCTTTTGTGCAAGGACAGCTCAAGACAAACAGAAATGTATGGATCATTGATAGTGGCTGTTCCAGGCACATGACAGGCAATAGGTCACTACTCCAAAAGTTTGAAAGAATTGATGGAGGACTAGTTGCTTTTGGAGGAGATGCAGGAGGTTACATTATTAAAAGAGGCAAGGTCACAAATGGTAAGCTCAGCATTGAGAAGGTAACTTTGTCAAGGAGCTTGGGTACAATCTTCTGAGTGTATCCTAATTTTTTGATCAGAGTCATAACATGCTCTTTATTAAGCATGAGTGCATTGTTCTCAGGCCCGGGGTAGTCATTCCTCCTGAGCACATCTTGTTTAGAGCCCCTAGGAAAGGGAACATGTACAAGATGGACTTGCAAGAAACATCTCCCTCAAGAGAAGTTTCATGCTTTCTATCTAAAGCAAATAATGGCATAAAAGAATGTGCCATGTAAACTTTAAAAAAATGAATAAATTAATTAAGAATGATTGGTAACTGGAATACCAAAGAAAGAGTTTACAAGTGATGACCACTGTGTTGCATGCCTAAAAGGGAAGCAACACAAGGTATCTTACAAGCCAAAGGAAAGAAACTCCATCAGTAATCCCCTACACTTATTACATATGGATCTCTTTGGCCCCACTAGTGTAATGAGTCTTGGAAGGACCTCTTATTATTTGGTGATCAGAGATGATTTTACAAGATTCATCTGGGTCTTCTTTCTTAGAACTATGGATGAGACTCCTGAGATTCTGAAGAATTTCATCTTAAAGATTGAGAAGCAATGTGATCACAAAGTCAAAACCATAAGATGTGATGAAGGAACTGAATTCAAGAATCAAATCCTTGATACATTTTGTGATGAAAAAGGTATTACAAGACAATATAATGCTCCCAGGACTCCTCAGCAAAATGGTGTTGCTGAGAGGAGAAACAGGACACTAATTGAAGCTGCAAGAACTATGTTAATAGACTCTAAACTGCCCATCACCTTCTGGGCAGAGGCAGTGAACACTGCTTGCTATGTGTAAAACACAGTTTTAGTAGTTAAGACACATGGTAAGAGTCCCTATGAACTTTGGCACAAGAGAAAACCTTTCATTGGTTTTCTCAGGTCATTTGGATGTCCTTGCACCATCTTGAATACCAAGGATCAAATTGCTAAGTTTGCTGAGAAATCAGATGATGGACACTTTATTGGATACTCTTCTCAAGCTAAAGCTTATAATGTATACAATCTCAGAACTAGAATAGTTGAGGAGTCAGCCAATCTGACTTTTAATGAGCACACTCTCAGTGTGAAAGGTTATGGTCCGGATTGGCTATTTGATCTGATTTAGTTACCAACTGTTTTAACAAATCTTGTGAGAATGTTTTAGGATCTACAGATATATTACCAACAGGTCATCCTGACCCAAGATTTGAGCTCAGAAGACCTTCAAGTTACACATATTCAGCTCCAGTGGTAACTATTCCTTCAAACGAAGCTTCTACTAGCACATCAATGACAAATTTTGCTGATGCTTCTGGGGTGCCTTCAAATTCTAGCCTAGAGCAACAAAACTCAGAGGAAGGAGCTTCAAGTGTTAGAGAAAATGGTGGTGGTGAAAGTGATCAAGAATTTCTTGATGCTAATAACCACTACATTGAAGACAACATCAATGATGTCACACACTCATTGGATCAAGTCAATCTTGATAAGTAAGCTGATGTGGAGGATGAATCTTCTTTGCCGGATCAAAAATTTTCAAATCAAGATCTGTCTAAGCAACTTGCTGTGATCTTTCAACTAAGGATCCACAAATCTCATCCTACCACAAACATCATTGGAGATGTTGATTCAGGGTTGAGAACAAGAGGACAAACCCATGAAGCAAATATTTGTCTGCACTCTTGTTTCTTGTCCCAGATAGAGCCAAAGGAAATTGATGAGGCTCTAAAGAATGGAAGTTGGGTTGAGGAGCTGCTTCAATTCAAAAGGCAAAAGGTTTAGAACCTATTTCTTCTTCCTCAAGGGAAGACTACCATAGGAACCAAATGGGTTTTTAGGAACAAGAAGGATGATAGAGGACTTGTCATCAAATACAAGGCAAGACTAGTTGTTCAAGGATATACTCAAGAAGAAGGAATTGACTACACAGATGTTTTTGCTCCTGTGGCAAGACTTGAAGCTGTTAGAATATTCCTAGCTTCTGCTGCATCCAAGAATTTCAAGGTCTACCAACTTGATGTCAAGTGTGCTTTTCTTTATGGGGTGATTGATGAAGAGGTGTATGTCAGACAAACACCTGGGTTTGCAGATCCTGATCATACTGATTATGTCTGCAGGCTTGATAAATCTCTTTATGGGCTGCACCAAGCACCAAGAAAGTGGTATGAGAATCTATCTCAGTATCTCTGTCAACATGGCTACAAAAGAGGTACTATAGATGGAACTCTCTTCATCAAAGGAACATGAAATGACATAATGCTAGTTCAAGTATATGTAGATGACATTATCTTTGGGTCAACTAATCCAAAGCTCTGCAAAGACTTTGAGAAGCTGATGAAGGACAGGTTTGAAATGAGTGCCATGGGGGAACTCAATTTCTTTCTAGGAATTCAAGTGAAGGAAGTTGACAATGGCATCTTCATAAGTCAGTCAAAGTATGTACAGGAAATACTTAAAAGGTTTAACATGACTGATTGTAAGGTTGCTAAGACACCCATAGCCAGAAATCACTCTCTTGGACCTGATCTTGAGGGGGAGTGTGTTGATGAACATCTCTATAGGGCAATGATTGGGTTTCTTATGTACCTCACAACTAGCAGGCCAGATATCATGTTTGCTACATACATTTGTGCAAGATATCAGGCCAACCCCAAGATGTCACACCTGGTCATTGTCAAAAGAATTTTAAGATATGTCAAAGGTGCTCCATCACTTGGCCTTTGGTATCCAAAGAATTCTGACTTTAATCTGTATGCTTATATAGATAGTGACTATGGTGGTTGCAACATGACTGAAAAGTCTACATCAGGGGGATGTCAATTTCTTGGTGGAAGAGTAGTCTCTTGGCAATGCAAGAAACAATCCTGTGTGTCTGCATCAACTGCTGAGGCTGAATACATTGTTGCTGCAAGTTGCTATGCTCAAGTGCTTTGGATTCAAAATCAGATGCTGGACTATGGATTTAACTTTAAAGAGACTCCCATCCACATAGACAACAATAGTACTATCTCCATCACAGAGAATCCTGTGCAGCACTCAAGGACAAAGCATATTAATATCAGGTATCATTTGATTAGAGATAACTTTGAAAATGGATTAATCAAACTAGTCAAAGTTAACACAAATGAACAATATGCTGATCTGTTCACCAAAGCTTTTGATGAGCAGAGATTTAAATATCTTGTATCAGCTATTGGGATGATTAACTTTGAATAGCTTTTCTTAAAACTTAATCATATTTATTTCTAAAACTTGTGTGTCCTAAGTTGTTTATTATATCACCTTCATAAGCCCTTGTTTTCTTTGGAAGAAAATCTTTTCAAAAGACTTTTCTTAGATTTTTGAAAATCTTGATCTCTTTGGAAGATTTAAAATTACCATCGGAAGAAGTTTATGTCTTAGTAAACAAATAATTGTTTCAGTGATTTTACCTTCGGAAGAAATTTATGAAATATCTTCCGAAGCTTAAAATCAACTTAAGTACTTTGTGTGTTTTCAAAGAACAAGTTTCTTCCGAAAGCAATTTACCTTCGGAAGTATTTATTCTTCTTAGAATAAAAATCTCTGAGTGTAATTTCACTTCCGAAGCAAAATTCTCAAAAACTTTGAAATCTCTTCCGAAGCCAATTTGCCTTCGGAAGCTTTTTCTTCAGAACTTCTGAAGCAAATAACCTTCGGAAGATGTCTCGACTTCCAAGAAAACTACTTTTCAGAGGTGGGACCGACATCTGGATTTCAAAGTTTATCCTCTTTCATTAACTTTGTCTCAAATCCTTTTCACATAAATGACCAACGGTTCCCCCTTCTTTCACTATCTTCCTCAATTACACTATTCCTTAAACCTAAATTCTTCCAAACCGCCTTTTGTTCTTCATATTTCTTCATCCTTAAGCTTCTAAAATGGCCAACCTAAACCTCATAAACAACCCAGATTTCTCCATGCAACTTCACAGGCAACATAACCAAGTTGCTCTGTTAAGCTCTGAGAAAGATGAAAGTTTATCAGAGATATGTCGTTTCTTAGCTCTATCAAACTACTTCACCTCCCTAACCATTGATCCAACTCTCTATGAGGATCATCTACTTGAATTTTGGAAGACCTGCCAAGAGCTTATTATGGATGGGGAGAAGGCACTGTCTGCCACAGTGCAAGGGAGGACAATCTTCATCACTCCGGTCATCATAAACACTCACTTGTAGCTGGATGATGAAGAAGGTGAGTTGTCCTTCCCAAAGGAAGCTGTAAATCATTCCTTTGAGCAGATGGGCTATGAGGGAGATTTCTCTGTAAAGACCTTTAGGAAAGGGAAGGTCTCATCCCAGTGGAAATACCTGCTTCATGTGGTTATCCACAGCATGTCAAACAAGCATGAAGGGTGGGACCACATTCCTGAGGATCTCTCCTTCATAGTACATGGAATGGTTCAAGGGGTCAAGTTCAGGTACTCTCAATTTGTTTATACAAATTTGCTTGCTAACTTGGACTCGTTAGAGTATTATATGTTTCCTAAATATGTTCAACACATTCTCAACTGTGAACTGGGCTCACAGTTGAGGGAACAGATAATATTCTTAAATTCGGACAGATGAAGCCCGACATCTTTAAAATTATGAAGAAGCCAACTATAGGCTTCTCAGGGGTAGAAACAACCCTGTCCCAAAAATGTTAGAGCTCATTGCTCAAGGTGACAACCTAGCAACACAAGCTAGTGTTGAACCCACACCTTCTACCTATCAACCACCAAAAAGGCCCCAAGTCACCCTCACCTACCAAAGAAAATCCAAACGAACCCCTGCTCAAGCTATTGAGTCTGTGCAGGCCCCCATATACTCACCCATACAGGAGAAAGTGGACACTAGAGCTCCCACTTCCTCTGAGGAGCAAACCACTCCCATCTCTTCAACAATCAGGGCTGAGGTTCTTCATGCTCACCCTGATGAGCTCACAAGCCCAACTGCCTTTAGCCTTCACTCTGAGTCTCAACACTCAAGTGAACAACCTTCAGGGGTTAGTTACCATCCCCAACCTTTAGACTTAAATCAACCCATTCCCAACCTCTCATTCTATACTGATGAAGACTTAGGTTTAAGTGGGTACCATGAGTCTCTCTAGATATTGTATGCCCAAGACACATACAAGATTGATGTGGTTAGTACGTTATGATCCAAGTCGGGTCATACCCAATAACAAGCTAAACAAACACCAATAAATATTTATTTGTTGACAAAATCAAACAAATAAATATTGACACCAATTTAGAAAATAGGTTTTCTAAAACATTGCTTTTGAAATAGAACAACATTATATGGATAATTTGTTCATGAGAAATTATTTGTTTTATTATTTAAGTGGTTTAAATAATAACAAATAAAAGTATGTTCAAGTTATAAAATTAAAAGGGTTTTAATTTTACAAACTTATGGGTTAAAGAGTATGATATATTTATAAAAGTAAAATGGGTGGGAACCCAATTTTAAACTTAATTTTTGGCAACCCTTGGTTGCCCTCCTTGGGATTCATTTGCTTGTTTTATTACAAGACTTAAACACTCTTGCACTCCATCCTAACACACTCTCTCTCACACACATGCAAAAAGCTCTCTGTTCTTCCTTCTCTTGGCTGAATATTTTGAATTTGTTGGCTGATTTTGAAGTTTCTCTTGGTTGATTTTTGGATTTGCAAGAAGGAGAAGAGATTTGGTGTTCAACTTCCTAACAAGTTAGGTGTTTTGCAAGAGCTTATGGGTATACAAGCTTGAGGTCTTCTTCTTTGGAGGCTTCCATTCGAGAACATCATCTCCTTCATCTAACATCCATCTCATCTTCTTGCTCTTAGAAAGGTTGTATTCTAAAACAGCCTATGGTTGTTTATGTATGATAGCATTTCTTTTCACATATATTTGATCCTTGTTCTTGGGTTTGTTATCTTGACATATAAAATGTTTAATTTTCAGAATCTAAACATAATATATACATTCATATATCCGCTGCGTTTTTGTTTAAATGGTTAAACAATCTTTGATAAACTTGTTACAAACCCAACAGTCAGCACTGCATGCTATGTGTAGAACATGGTTCTTGTAGTTAAGCCACATGGAAAAACCTCTTATGAGCTATGGAACAAGAGGCCACCGTTCATTGGCTTTCTAAGGTCCCTTGGCAGCAGGTGTACCATACTTAACACAAAAAACAATTTGGCAAAATTTGCTGAAAAGTTGGATGATGCTATCTTTGTTGGATATTCCTCTAACTCTAAAGCTTATAGAGTTTATAACATTAAAAATCAACAATTTAAGGAATCTTTCAACATTATAGTTAATGAGCACACTCCTTGTGTTAGGGGGAATGGCCCTGATCATATCTTTGATTTAGAATTGTTCCCAAACTATTCTAAACCATCTTGTGAGAATGTTTTAGCTGGAACAGGTGCTCAAAGTGATTCTGATGATGACCAACTGTTTAAGCTACCCAGACCTATTTCAAGTTTTCTAAGAGCTGCAACAAATCAAGCTCCCAATATTGGCAGATCTGACAATATGACTATCTCAAGGGATAGTGGAGCTTCAACCAATGGTTCACATGTTGACCCTCAAACTTCATCAGGTGGCACTGCACAACACCAAGCTGATGGAAGCAACATCTTGAAGGAACAAACAACTGTTAATGCTGCTTCACAGCCAACAAATGATGATGATGTTTCCCATTCATTCAATCAGTCCTCATTGAATGAGTTTGAAACAGCAGGTGGACAAAGTGTTCAAGCTCCTGAGCAAAATATGTCCAATCTGGATCTATCTTTGCAACTGGAGGTAATTCCTAGACTTAGGATTCACAACACTCATCCAGCTGAGAACATCATAGGAAAAGTTTCTGAAGGTGTGAGAACAAGAGGACAAACTCACAATGGGAATGTCTGCTTGTACTCATGCGTTTTATCATAGATGGAACCCAAGAAGGTGGAAGATGCCTTGAAAGATAGTAGCTGGCATGAATCGGTGCAAGAGGAGCTGCTTCAATTCAAAAGACAAAAGGTTTGGAACCTATGTCCGCTACCATCTAGTCAAGTACCTATAAGCACTAAATGGGTTTTCAGAAACAAGAGAGATGATAGAGGCTTGATAATCAAGAACAAGGCAAGACTAGTGGTCCAAGGATACACTCAAGAGGAAGGAATTGATTATACGGATGTCTTTGCACCTGTTGTAAGACTTGAAGCAGTTAGGATCTTCCTTGCTTATGCTGCATCCAAGAACTTCACTGTCTACCAGCTTGATGTCAAGTGTGCCTTTCTATATGGGGATATAGATAGGGAAGTCTATGTGTGCCAACCTCCAGGTTTTGAAGACCCACAGCACCCCAACTATGTGTGAAAATTGGATAAATCTCTATATGGGCTGCACCAAGCACCTAGGTTGTGGTATGAGACATTGTCTCAGTTTCTCCTGAAGAATGGTTACACTAAGGGTACCATTGATAAGACTCTTTTCATAAGGAAGTCTGGGAAGGAGATCTTGCTAGTTCAAGTATATGTTGATAACATCATATTTGGTTCCTCAAATGACTAAATGTGTAAAGACTTTAAGAGCATCATGAAGAAGAAGTTTGAGATGAGTTCCATAGGAAAAATGGACTTTTTCCTTGGAATTCAGGTGAAGCAGATGAAGGAAGGGTTTTTCATCAATCAATCTAAGTATGTCAATGACATCTTAGAAAGATTTGACATGAAAGATTGTAAGACAGCCAAAACAACTATACCCATAAACCATAATCTCTGCCCTGACTCTAAAGGGGAGGATACTGATCAACATTAGTATAGAGAAATTATTGGTTCTCTGATGTATCTCACAGCAAGTAGACCTGATATCATGTTTGCAACTTGCATTTATGCAAGATATCAGGCTGCTCCAAAGGTGTCTCACCTTGTTGCTGCCAAGAGAATCCTCAGATACCTCAAAAGAGCACCTAAATTAGGTCTCTGTATCCAAGGAATAGTGATTTCAATCTCTATGGCTACTCTGATAGTGACTATGGTGGGTGCAATATCAACAAGAAATCAACATCAGGTGGATGTCAATTTCTTGGTGGCAGGATCATCTCATGGCAATGCAAGAAGCAATCTTGTGTCTCTACATCAACTGCTGAAGCTGAATACATTACTGCTACTAGTTGCTGTGCTCAGCTGATGTGAATTCAGAACCAGATGATAGACTACGGATTCAACTTCATGCGCACTCCTATCCACATTGACAACAACAGTGCTATCTCTATTATTGAAAATCCAGTGAAGCACTCCAAGACAAAGCACATCGATATCAGGTACCATTTCAATAGAGATATTCATGAGAAAAATCTAATTAAGCTAATCAAAGTTGACTTAAATGAACAATATGCTGACTTGTTCACCAAAGCTTTTGATGAACAAAGATTTAAGTATCTCATTACAACTATTGGGATGATAAGCATTGATTAGTCTATCTCATTTGAAAAACATTTTTAATGTGTAAAGTCTTGTGTTAAAACAATTAAAGCCCTGTTACAAAAAGTCCTCTGAAATTTTCACTAAGTATAAATTCTTCCGAAGAGGAATTAATCCTCGGAAGATGTCTTACATATCTTTCGAAGCAAATTCCTCCGAAGATAATTTTCTTCTCAGAAGAGTTTTTAGTTTCGGAAGAAGCGATTGATTACATATCAGATCTACTTCCGAAACTTATAACACTCTATTTGGAAAGCAATATTTACTCTGGAAGTAAGAACTTTATCTTCGGAAGTAAATTTGCCTTCGGAAGAACATTACCTTCGGAAATGCTTTATACTCGGAAGAAAGCCTTTACTGTGTAACGGAAATCTTTTGGGCCCCACTCTGTAAAAAGTAAAGATTTTGTTAATGATTTCGGATTCTTCAAGGGATGCCAACTTCTCTGATATCATCTCCTTTCTTACCCAATCATCTTATTACACTGCTCGGACTATTAACCCCATCGTTTACTCAAATCACATGGCTGAATTTTGGGCTAATGGCCAGATTGAAACCCTAAATGGGGTTCGGGTAATAAGATCGAGCATCTATGGCAGGAGTTGGTCATTTCCGAACAACTCATCAGGGAGCATCTCGAGCTTCATGATGAGGGCGCTGCTACTGAGTTCCCCAAGACAGATTTGGACACACCTATATCCAAATGGGATATGGTGGAGATGTAAGCAGGTCAACCGTCTACAAGTTTAACTTCTCTTACAACTGGAAGTTCCTGCTGCATGTTGTTCTTCATTGCTTGTCCAACAAATCTGGGGGATGGGATCAAATCCCATATGAACTAGGGTGCCTAGTTCATGGATTGGTGAGAAGCCTCCGCTTTAACTACTCAAGGTTTGTGCTGACCAATCTTATGGGGAACCTCCAGCGAGACACATTCTTCATGTATCCCTCGTTCCTTCAGCACATAATCAACTGTGAGCTGGACCAGAGTCAACTTGTCTGTGCAGCTGCTCTGACTGTTCCTCAAATGAGGCCAACCATCTTCAAGACTTTGAAGAGAGTGTCCACCAATTTCACCAGAATATATACTACACTTCTTCCAGGTATAACTGAGCCAATGGCTCCTCGTGACATCCCCGTTAACCCCATAGGTGATGAACCCACACCAGCAACTACCCTCACACTGCCAAATCTACCTTCTCACCCCATCACTATCACATATCAAAGACGCCCCAAACGAACCCTCGTTCAATCTTCTTTGATTGAACAAGCTCCTCTTGTTCAATCCAAAAAGACTAGAGTGGAACAATGGGCTCCCACTCAATCTGAGGTCCAACCATCCTTCACAATTGACCTTGATATGGTTATTGAGTCTCTTCAGTCTCAAACCCATGAGCCCGAAACCCAAGCTGAAAACCCTCAGGGAGAGTCTTTATACTCCCCTGAGCAGCCAAAAAGGGACAGTTCCACCATAGGCTCAATGCCATTAGACATTGACCAAGGTTCCGGGTCATTACGCTTAACCTCTATATCTTTTACTGACCTACTAATAGGAACTGATGAAGAGATTATGTCTCTTCAGGGCAATGAAGTTGATCCACAATACCCTCTCAAGGATCAACAGAGCCTAGAGAGACCTCTTATCTCTAGCCCCCCATCAGCAAGCCTTTACTGAGGTGAGTCCCACTGATGTGGAGGGGACTCATGTAGATTCAGCTGCCACTACTGAAGGAGCCTCAATGGACCTTCAGGACAGTGGTAACATCAATGAGACTGAATCTACGGCAACCATGCCCTTTGATGACTCTGAAAGAGACATCATTGAGCAAGGGAAACCAGGGCGCCAAGAAACCACATCTGGTGGTGAGGATGAACATACTAGGTATGTTACCTGATCTCCCCATGTTTCTTCAAAAGAAGATGAGGGAAGACTGCAACTCACTATTAAAAACCTACTTTCTAAAGTCTCAAACCTTGATCTAAGGTTAAGACTTTAGAGGATAGGTCTGCCACTCAGCAACTTGAGATTGAAAATCTCAAGGCCAAACTAGCTGAGAAACAGATTAAGAGGTCTGTTAGGCATGTACCAATTCAGGTCTCATTGACCTCTTCCTCCAGCTCACCAAGCTCTTAAGATGATGCTACCAAAAAGAGGGAGAGTGTCAGGGACAAAGCCAAAGACACGAGGAACCACAGAGTCAAGCTCTCACTTCCTTAAGTTCAAGATATCCTATGCAACAAGCTTCAATTTTTACCGAGTCTCCTCCAGTTGTGATTCAAGTGGATCAAAGGATGCTCTAAGATCTCAACAGGTTCTTCAACAAGTTCCTGTTGGAATCTCTTATTAAGCAGCCAAGTCCTGACTTGTCTGTGATTTACTTTGGAGCTCAAGAGCTTCAGAGGTTAAATGCACCTTCTACCACAATTGAGGAAGTTGGTCAACCTAAGGTCCAAGTGGAACCTGAGATTAATTTGAAAGGGAAACAACAACTGATGGCCCAATAACTGAGACAGTTGGGACATATAGTGCATTCTCACAGACTTCCGAAGCACAAGTCAAAGCCTCAGAAGAACAACCTCAATCTTCTGAAGCTGAGATTGCAGCTACGGAAGGACTATTCTCTTTATCCGATGATCTAATAGTCACAGATGCAATCCTAAAACTTGCATCTAAGGTTAATAGGGAGGATTTTCTCACCCAACCCCTAGCTCAAACATCAACATTGACTCCAACTCCCATTTCCACCACTCAACCTAAACCTTCCATCTGATCTGTTTGTCGAGACTCGATCAAAACAATTTATTATATCGGTCTTAGCTACCTTTATTGTGAAAGGGTAAGTAAGGTCGTCTCCTCAGGGAATATGTGGAAAGTGTTTAAGTAACAGGACTCGATTAACTAAAAGACTCAAACTTTGTAATTAAAACTTAAAACTTTGAATGAATTAATAAAAACAATTGCATAAAGCAACAAACTTTATAATGAATTTGATTAAATATAAAGAAACATTCACTTCCGGGTTTCCGATTCTGCAAAATCAACAATTGGTAATTTTAAATTAGGGTTTGTAAGAAACAATACTTCAAGATCTTAGCTTTTGATTAAATTGACAACAAAGGAACAATCTTTTAAGACTCGTTCATTCACAATGTTACCCATTCACTTATATCACATTGTCTACTTTTCTTAATGAGTTCACGATGCAAGGAAACCGAAAAACTGATAATCAAGCAAACAACTTTTTTTATAAGCAAATCGTTTAAATCATTCAAAACATAATGTTGCATTCAAAAGTTCAATGTTTAATACAAAAACCTAATCAATCATACCAATCGGCTCACTTTACAAGAATCATACTCCCGAAAGCAATCAAGAGAACCTAGCCACGCATCATCTTCGTTCAATCTTCAATCTTGACTTGGAGAATGTTTGTGGATGATTTGGGGAGCCTTATAACACCAAAAATCACCTCAAGTTCGTTTTCGTCTCCAAGAAGTTCTAGATCGAATTAGGGTTATTTTGGCTTAAATAAACTTTAAATCCCATGAAAATAGGATTTGTTAGGCCAACGGCGTATCATACGCCCATACCCAGCGTATCATACGCCGACCCTCTGGAATTTTTGGCCAATACGCCCATCAATACGCTGGCCGGCGTATGATACGCCCAGGGCGGCGTATCATACGCCGGGCCCCTGTGAAATTTTGATTTTCACATGTAACTTTTCACGAGCTTTCTGTTGACTGGTCGTGGGTCCCGTAACTCTTTTCCAGCCCAAGTTATGCCCAATTTAAGTTACCATGGTCTTGAACTTTCGGTTTTTGCATTTCTTCACTTCTCGGGCTCCGATTTCCATCCTGCTTCTTCCCTGCTCTTCATGTTTCACCAAACATAGTTCCGGTTTCCCGTTTTGCATCTTTTCATCCAAAAAAAGCTTCCTTTAGCTCCAATCACCTATAATCCAAAACATAAACAACTTGAACTTGTTCCACCATAATCATGTTGTAAAATCAAACATTTAGATCAATTAAACACCAAATTACTGACACGTGATCACATTCCCACACTTAACCTTTTGTTTGTCCTCAAACGAACTTACTTGCACACTTCTCCCTAATTAAGCACACATGCCATATTATCATTACATTAAACAAGTAAGATCCCAAGACATGCTTAGTTTTCAACTTCATGATGTAATATTCACAACCAAATCATTCAATACTATTTGCATTTGAAATCATTGGTTGGCATATACTCACCTTTTGCTTCAAACATTCATGCTTTCACATTCCTCACAATAAACACTCGTCTAGGTTTATTTTGTGGATTAGTGATGATATACTAGTTTTTATGGAGCTCTCAAACCACGAATGCACATACTAATTATAAGCTCGTATATTAATTAAATCGCCATCAATTGACACAATATAATACAAAATCAAGAGGTCTTTCTTGGGTGGTAATGTTAGGCTTGGGTTAAGGTGGGATTGAAAGTGGTTTTAGAGTGGCTAAAGGAGAATGAAATCCAACTTAAACATAATAGACGTCTTATTTGTCGATGTGACTCTTCTATTTGCATTTTTTGTAACAACTTCTCACACTATTTTTGTTGCTGTATATTTTGGTCATTTTGACCTCATATTTAGCTTTTGTGTTTTTTCTTTTTTTTTTGGTAAAGAAACTAACTTTACTATTATTGGACTACTATTGACGTAACTCTTCTAGTTTGTGGATTGGATTCACCTCCTAAGGTTCTAACACAAAGGCTTAAGGCTTGTGGGTTTATGGTTTTGGCTTGAGAAAAAAAACAAGTTGGGGCTCAACATGGTATCTATAGGGAGATTTTGAGGGTATGGAAATGAAAAGAAGGGTTTAAACAAATGACTTAATCCTAATGCCTCTATCATATTTATGCATATATTGGTCTATGATCTTGATATGTATCAATTACACGAGTTCTAACTCCGATGCATACCGTGGATTCCCTCTTTTAAGCAAAGAATAAAAGTGACTCATAGCATACTATGAGTTTCTCAATTAGGTTCAACTCTCTCGGAAATTGTGGAAAGAGGTAATGTGAAGCATGTATGTTATCTACAATCGGTTTGTTACACCACCTAAGACTTTCACCTACTTCTATGAAGATTCATGATTAAGGTGCATTACTCAATTTTCAAAACAAACATGCCAAAGGATCCATAAGTGCACAAACTAGTGACAATAAACCATGTATCTAAAATTTTGAGTTTCATGTACAATTAAGTTTACTTAAAGGATTTTTCGATGTTGTTCACTTTTCCAGTTTTCCAAAAAGGCTAGATTTTCAATTCAATTCCCCCGTATCCCCACACTTGAGATACATTGTCCCTAATGTATGGTTTTACAACATGAATAAACATGATAATGATTAATAAGCAAGATGAGGAAGGAGTATGTAGACCTGATCATTAGTGAGAGCTTTTAGTAAGGGACTTACGCCTCCCCACACTTGAGTGCTTGCGTCTTGTGTATGATTGAACTAGCTAAAAAAACAAAACAAAGGACACAAAAACTAATAAAAGAAGTAAAACTCACTATCGTAGGAATCACGGTTGCAATTAGCGTATGCAACAAGCCTTTAAACCCCTCGGTAGACCCGAGTGGACGAGTTGTAGTCTCGTGAGGGTTTCTAGTGAACACACCCACAAAGGTCTCGGGTGGCCTCCCGCAAGCGCTAAGTTTTAGGTCTTCAGCCAGACCTTACCTGCGACCACTTATGGTGGTCGTATTGAGTGCTTTCCTCCAAATTTATCTTTGGAGAACTGTTTCTCATTGCTTGATGGATTCTTTTGTTTGCTCCTATAAGGGTCAAACATCTCTTCTTTGCCCCATGCATTCTCCTCATCTGGTGGCTTACCCATCTTAAACTTTCGTTTTGGTTTCTTATTCCTTTGTGACTCCACCTTCACATTCTCCTTCTTTTTTTCATTCTCAAGCTCAAACATGTAGGGATGAAAACCATTTCCCTTGGTGATGTCCTCACTTACATGTGATATGTAAGGAGGAGCACACCCGTTAGTAGCATTTATTTTCGAACAACCATTATTAAGCATATATGTAACTGATTTTGAAACCACATTAAAGAACAACTTACGGCTGTCATATGTCATGTCGATGATTCCATCTCGGCAATTGATTTGAGCTTTAGCTGTTGCAAGCAATGGGCGCCCAAAAATTACCTTTGGTTGCTCATTCGTCCTTACAGGTGCATAATCAAGCACCATAAAATCCACCGGGTAGTAGAACTCCCCTAGCTTGATGATGACATCCTTGACCATTCCTCGTGGTTGTTTGCATGTTGAATCAGCAAGCACCACTGTGTTGTCGGTTTCGTGTAATGGACCAAAGTGATATTGGTCATACAAGCTCCCAGGAAGGATGCTCACACCGGCTCCATAATCCAAAAGTGCACTCTTGATTTTAAATATCCCAACTTGAATGGGAAGGATTGGTTCTCCCGTGTCACTTCCTTCTTCTTCATCACCTTCCTTATTATTAACTGCAACTATTTGAGGAGTAGAGGTTAAATCATAATCAATACATGTAGATTTATGAATAATACTAACCGAGTTTATGTGCATGTTCTTTGAATTTGAGGCTTGATGTTGAGGGTTCTTGGTTGTGTCACTTGGAAGCTCCCCTTGTTCCCGTCCGGACAATTGTTCAGCTAATTGTCCTAGTTGCTTTGCAATGGCCTCATTGGTTTTTTCTTGCACCTCTTTAAATTGCTTAAACTCTTTCATCTCCTTTGCAAGGTCTTGAATTGCCGCAAGGATTGCATTGTCATTACCATTACTTGTAGAAGTCTCTTGTTGATGTTGTTGATTTCTTTGTTGGTATTGACCTCCTTGTTGGTAATTCCCTTGATTGTAGTTATTCCTTTGGTAGCCGCCTTGATTGTAGCTTTGTTGTCGGCCTTGATATTGGTTGCTTCTTTGATTTGGTACCTGAAAAGAAGGATTCAATTGGTTAGTAGAATTACCATATTTAAGATTAGGATGATTTCGAAGACCAGGGTGATATGTGTTAGAATTCATGTCATATGTCTTTCTTTCTTCTTGGCCTTGAACTTGATGTACTTCTTCACTTTTCCCCACATTCAAGTAGCATGTATTCGAGGTGTGGCCTATGTCATTACACGTGCCACATACGTTGTATTCACTAGATATGTGTGCCACACCACTCTTTCCAACCTTGAGGCTTGCAATTTCTCGTTCCAAAACCGCAATTCTATCCATGGCTATATGATCATTCACCATCTTTACACTTGACCCCCTCGACCATCGACTCGATTGTGCACGCTTCTTGGAGATCACACTCATCCTTTCAAGAATATCCCAATCATCATCCTCATGGTATAAGGTAAAGGTTACTGCACTTGTGGAATTTACATCTCTTGCATCCTCCGGTGATAATCCATCATAGAAAGCTGAAATTAACTCCCACTTAGCTATGCCATGATATGGGCAAGTTCTTAGCATTCCCTTAAACCGGTGAAAAGCTTCATGGAATTGTTCACCTGCTTGTTGTGTAAATCCTCGAATGGCTCACCTTGCATTACTTGTCCTTTGCGAAGTATAGTATTCATCCAAGAATTGTTGTTGCATTTGAACCCATGTGTGGATGCTTGCGGATGGTAGAGATAGGAACCATTGTTTGGCCTTGTCTTTAAGGGTGAATTGGAATAGGACCAATTTAACTTCATCTGGTGCAAAGCCTTGGCCACCAATGTTACTACATGATGACTTAAATTCGGATATGTGTAAGTAGGGCTCTTCAGTTGCCATACCATGGAATTGAGGGAGAATTCCCAAACTTTATGGGCGGACTTCAAAAGCTCGGCCCCTTTGTGTTGGTGAAACTATGGGAGATGAATTGATAGCAATGGCGGGACGAAAGTGACTATCCACACCATGTGCTGGTACATGATGTTGTGCTCCCAGATTGGCAGGTATGCCGTTAAAAGGTTGACCTCCGATATTGTTGCGAATGGGTGGTTGGGCATAACCACCATGATCTCGATTTGGTTGACAGTTTTGATAGCCCGGCTGGTCCCCTAATCCTCAAAATCACGTTCGATTGGTCTTTCCATATTGACTTGATCAGCAATCCATTCATCCACATAGGCTGTATGATGGCTTCCTTCGACTGAAAAGCGTTCCTCATGAGTGTGATGACTACCTTCCCCATTATGCTGGAAAGTTGGATTATGGATCCAAACATTGGGCATTGGTTGGAAATTCATGGGGGAGGTTGGTTTTGTGCCCCTTGTTTCACATGGATCAACCCCTGAGGTTGAGGTTGCATAGGTTGTGGTTGATGTAAAGGATCATCAGGTGGAGGAAACACGGGTAGTGGGATGTCTCCCACAGGTGGATTAGGTTGTGGTCCTCCTTGATTTTCCGGATTATTCATCATTCTTGAATTGCCACTTTTAGGTGTCCTTGAAAGTCTATTGAAAATCTGTTGAGCAGCTGCTGATGATGTACCTTCTTCAGATCTTGTTTGACCACAAAGTTGAGAAATCTTTGAAGTTGATGATTTGTGAAACACACGATTCCCTCTTAAAGTTTTCTCAATTTCTGGATCAAAGTGCAATGTGAGGTCCTTCCTGAAAATCTTGTATGCATTAACGTAATGGTAACATGCAAACAAGAAAACACAAATACCTCGCGTAATACTGAACAAAGAAACAAATTGAAACAAGAAACAGAAAAGTAAAATCTTTTTGGGTTTTTTATAATTTTTAAGAAAAGCAAGTAAAAACAATTAAACACTAAGCGCACTAATTCCCCGGCAACGGCGCCATTTTGATCTGGTTGTCGAGACTCGATCAAAACAATTTATTATATCGGTCTTAGCTACCTTTATTGTGCAAGGGTAAGTAAGGTCGTCTCCTCAGGAAATATGTGGAAAGTGTTTAATTAACAGGACTCCATTAACTAAAAGGCTCAAACTTTGTAATTAAAACTTAAAACTTTGAATGACTTAATGAAGATAATGACATAAAGCAACAAACTTTATAATGAATTTGATTAAATATTAAGAAACAATCACTTCCGGGTTTCCAATTCTGCAAAATCAACAATTGGTAATTTTAAATTAGGGTTTGTAAGAAACAATACTTCAAGATCTTAGCTTTTGATTAAAGTGACAACAAAGGAACAATCTTTTAAGACTCGTTCATTCACAATGTTACCCATTCACTTATATCACATTGCCTACTTTTCTTAATGAGTTCACGATGCAAGGAAACCGTAAAACTGATAATCAAGCAAACAACTTTATTTATAAGCAAATCGTTTAAATCAATCATATTGAGGGTGAATCAATTCCTCAACAACTCCATAGATTTATGCAACTTGTAACATAGATGAATATCTTGGAGTTGAAATATACTAATGAGGAATTGACAAAAAGATGCTGCATACTTTGCCTGAAAGTTGGAAGCAAACTGTGTCCATGTTCAAGAACACCACTGACCTCAAAGCATCTGGTTTAGATACATTGGTTGCTAAGGTTGAGGCTCTTAAAATGGATGAAAAATCAAGAAAGAAGAGTGTGAGAACACATGTCTCACCCTATCACTTTAAAGTAGCAAAAAGTGCTGGAAGTGCCTTTATTTCCAACAATGATAGTGACAACTCTTGTCCTGTGAGTGAAGATGAAGAAGAAGTAAGTTTCTATGCATCAAAGCCTTCAAAGAAATCTTCTAAAAGTAAACCAGGAAAAGAAAAAGGAAGAAGTGATTGTAGAAGAAATGCATCTACATCATCAGCAAAGACTTCATCAAACAACAATCAACAGCCTTTGCAGCTTTTAGTTCAAGTTTTCAAGCTTACCTGGGAAGCTCTTTAACATCTGCCAACATCTGCCAACAAAACTTGGAAGAACTACATCCAGATGTAGTAGAAGAGATGGATCTTCAATGGAAAATGGCTATGATTTCTTATAGAGCCAAGCAGTACCTTAAAAGAAACAAAAATTTGGCTGCAACTAGCAAAACATCAAAGATTGGTGTTGATAAGTCAAAAGTAAGATGCTTCAAATGCAATCTCTATGGGCACTTCTCAAGAGAATGTAATCAACAATCTTATGACATGAGAGAACATCAGCAACATCAGTCTCATTAGCAGCACACTCAACAACCAACAACATCTCAAAGAGCTTTCACACAACCACAGCTAACCAACTCATCCCCACCAACCACAAATGCATCAACAGGGCCAAGTAACTCTAAAGAAACTGGGCTGATCATTCTTCAAGATGGAACCTGTGACTGGAGCATGTATGAGAAGGATGTCTTGGAAGAGAATCAAGCTTTGATGGCACACATGGAGAACAAAGTTCCAACAATGGCTAGAGAGGTAAGAGACAGATTGTGTTCATCAGTATGTGTTGAGGAAGTTGAAAGATATACAGTCCATGCTCAACAGTTGGCTGATAAAGTAAAAGAAACAATGATTTTGAATGAATCTCATGTAAGAGAGCATAAATTATATCAAATCAAGATTAATTCTTTACAGAAAGATTTAGATATACTTGTTTCAGAAAATTATAGTTTAAAAGCCCAAGTTGAGCATTTGACCACTTCCTTAACAAAATCCATGGCTGATCATGCATCAACAGAAGTGAAACTTTAGAAGTTTCAACTTTCATCTCAACAATATGCAAAATTATTAAAATCTCATATTGAATCAAAGAACAGGTATGGGTTGGGATATAATGTTTTTGCACCTCCTATAAATGATAATTATTCACCTTTACCTGAAACAATGACAAATAACTTGTCAAATCATTTTGTGTCAAGCACCAAGTTTGAAATACAATCTAATCAACAAGTTAATAACAATGAAACTGAGGTGAGTGAAACTGAGTCTTCTGAATTAGAAAATATTAAACAAAATGACTCAGAATTTGACTTTGATGAGTGTAATGACTTGGATGATTCTGATGAACATGATGACGATCAACTGGACATTGGTAAGAATGTTGCCCTTGAAACAATCATTCACAAAGTTCTTGAAGAAACAAAGTTTCCATATCCTCCAAAATAAAGAAACATGTTGAAGACTATTTGCAAGAGAATAGCTCAGCTGAATGAAGGTCTTCAAGAACTTCATCAGAAACAAAAACCTTCAAATGAAGTAATTGAAAAGTGTGCATCTACTGAGGAAGTACACACATCTTCCATAGAAAAGAGAAAGAAGAAACAATCAGCAGATCTTCAGCGGAAGAAGAAACCTTTTTCAGTAGCAGATCTGCGGAAAACCAAACTACTGAATCAGTAGATGATCTGCGGAATGCAAAAGCAACAACCAACAAATCAAACAAGAAAGTGATGTACCTCAAGCAGCAGAAATCATCAAATGGTAAACAAGAATCCTTTAATAATGTGTCAGAGAAAGGAAAGGATAAATCAACTGCAAAATTAGAAAAGGATTTGAAGCCACAAAAGCTGACAAAGAAAAAGAAAGTGATTGATTCTGACAAAGAATAAGATGAAATGTATTGCAAATGGTATGATATGAAAAACCACAATACTGAAGATTGTTACTTCAGCAGTTATTGTTCTATTTGCAATATAAACAACCACATGACATCTGACTGCTACTTCAACAAACATTATGCAATTTGTAACAAAAATAACCATTCAACTCAGGAATGTAATTTCAACTAAAAGAACAAGACAAAGAGCACAAAGCAGAAACAAGTTGATAAAGCTGAATCAGACTCTTAATCTACTCATGGTCAAGAAGATTCAAAAACAAAGAAGCATCAACAAAAACAAAAGCCTAAACCAAAGGAGAAAACATCTACTGATGTTCAACCTTTGAAGAAAAGAACAGCATTTCAGCAATCCAAAACACCTCATAAAAGGGTGGATTTGACTGAAAAAGAAACAAATGCTAATGATGCTATCTTTGATAATTTTGAAAAGGGAACTCATGTACCTCATTCAAAATCAAAAGATAATAGAACTTTCAACAATCAAGCTTCTTTATCAAAACCTAAGCAACAAACCAACAAAGATAAGGTGAATGAAGAAGAGATTGAGAAACCACAACCTAGTTCAACATCCTCATCTTCAACAGAATCATCCTCACCTCAACCAACACCCAATGAATCAATTGAATCTAAAATTAATGCTGAAACTTCAAAACTCATTCATGAGGAAGTCACAATTTTAGACTCTGTTGGAAAACTGCAGGACCGTTTGAAGGGTATGCACTTACAACACAACAACACAATGAGGAGAGTTACTTAGAACACTTAACAGATCAAATACGGAACATGTTAACTTTACTGAAAGATTCTAAGAACACAAGTAAGAATGAGACAGAACAAGATAACAAACAAGACAAGTAATTGGTTTTCAAGAATGTTGCATATTGCCTCTCAAGTTCTATTACAAATGTTACAAAGCATACGATGAAAGTTACAAGTACTTGATATACATATACTACATCCTACCGCCGGCCATACTTTGAAAGCCAGCTGTATACATAAGACTAGACAACAAAATCAAATGTAAAGTCAAAAGGCAGATTGCCTTTTTACTAGTGACTATGACATGCCAAAGCTCACATCCTACTATATTACAAAAAGGATAAAAGTACATAAAGTAGAAAGCATAGACTCAAGACCTCAATGTACAGTTACCAAAATCATGGACCTTTTCACCAACTCATGTAAGTTGGTGACTATATAGAGTTGCAGCTGAAAGGTGGTTTAGCTTTATGGTAAAGTACATCAGATAAAAGCATGTCTCTAAAAGTCTTCGGAAGAAATTTGTCTTCACTCTTTGGCTTCGGAAGACTTCACTTTTGTCTTCGGAAGATGTTGGTCTTGGCTTCGGTAGTGCAAGGTGTAAAACTTCCGAAGCATTTCTACTTATGTTCTTCAGTGCATGCATGCAGAGAGACTTTGGATGTTTTGGCCGCATCAGACTTATAGGAATCCTTACAAACTCCCTCTAGGCTGATGCTACCAAAACATTTAACAATCTTCAACTGTTGACAGTCCTCATAATGATGATGACCATGCCCTTCTTCATTAGATGGTCATGATCACTCAGACTCTCATAGTATCTTCTCATTTCAAAGAGATCATGCAAATGTAGGTTGAATAAGTCTTGCTATGTGTAGACATCTTCACCACTTTGATCTCTGATCACACGCCATCTCTCTGGATTAGTTATGAAGGTCCAGGATAAGATGGGTCTCTCAGCTGCAAGAGGAGCCACTTGGATTGTAGTTGATTGGGCTGCCTCTTCATGCACTTCCTCAGGTTGATCTGACTCAGCCTGAGGTGTAGAGGTGGATGATTCAGGCTTCTTCTTCTTCTTTGACTTTGGTTTGGAAGCCATCCTCTTCCTCCTCTTGAAGACTTTAACTTAGAAGACTGGTTTGCAGCACCTTGTTGATCAGTCTTGTCTTGCTCAGTTGGGTGTTCCTCCCTCACAAGTTTAGAAGAAGAGGGAGTTTGACCCTGCGGTGGATTAGAAGATGAAGCTTGCTGAGCCTTAGCAGGAGGTCCAGGTTGTGTTGTCTCAAATTGTTCAACCTTAACCTCCACTTCAGGTGGAGCTTGACTTGGAGGGGAGTGTAAGTCAATTAGCTATCCACTCTTAATCTTCTGCTTGATTATCCTGATGTGTTCATCCATTGTAGATAGAGACATAGGGCCAAGTCTCCTTCTAGAGAATCCATACAGCTTCAAGAAGCTCATCATCCTTTGTCTATCAGCAGACTTCTTCATACTCTTTGGGATGATGGCTCTTGACTTTGCACCCTTTTCCTTCATCTTTCTCTTTGTTGCCTTTTGTTCTTTGAGCACTTGAAGTTCAAGCTGTTTGAGATACTCAAACTTAATGTACTCAAAGGACAAGGGAAGAAGTGCAGATGCCTGGTAGAGACCTATGGCACTCAGGTAGTTTATCATGTTTTGCCTATCTGTTTCCTAGTCTACCTGAGGTTCTTGTATAGCTGCCACAGCCTCTTGCACATGTCTTTCTTGAACTAGGGAGAGAGTAGGAACATGCTTGTATAATCTTTTCTGTCTCTTCTCCTCTTTGAATTGGAGAAGTAGCCTTGCATCCTCTTCTTTCTTCATCTCTCTTGACACTTCCTTGTCAGCCAGTTCATTTTGTTCCTCTAAGCGGAGAGATATAATCTCATCTATGTCATAGTTTCTGGTGTGCAGGTAAGTAATCCTGACTGCCCTCAACTCATCATCTTGAGTGTTTGGTCTGGGGGAAGCCCTGATTGCAGCTTGCATAAAGCCTGAAGACCCAGCGGAACTTTCTCCCCTTAGCTTCCTTTTCCTCTCTCTCTCCTCCTCCTCAATCTCCTCAGGAGTTAGAATTCTTTTCCCTTTGTCACCCATAGACCTTTGTGACACAAGGTGGAGAGAGCTTTGGCCTTTATTACTTGGTGTAGCATCCAAGCTCTGGCTAGAGAGAGGTTGTGAGACACCTTCACCAGCAGGTGTTTCACTAAGGGGATGAATTTCTGAAGTAGTTGTTGGTGTGACAGTGCTCTTAGGCTCTATCACTAGGCCTTCAGCCAAGGTTTTCCCTTTGAAGCTAATCTCAGCATCTGCCTCAATATCCAGTTGACCAATGACATTACCTGATTGGCTTTGTATCCTTCTTACACTGAACTCTTTAGTAATTCTGTCTTGAATCCTTTGTGCCAACTTGTCAGCTTGTCTAGATTGACTTGGGTTGACAAATGGCATGTTGATTAGATCAAGACCTTCATAGTAGTTCATGGTCTGAAAATTGGACACCTCTTGTTGCCTTAAACTCTTTGAAGAATGAGGGCGCTTCTATCAGCATCATACCTCCACCCAGGGTAGTCACGTGAGATTCAAGGTGACTAACCTTAGAAACTAAATAGGTGCATGTTTTTGATAGTTTTTCCACCTTTAGTCTCAAATTCCCCTCATCTTCATCTGGAGAATCATTGGGGGATGAGATGATTGGACCAAGGTCCTCTCTCTCACCACCAGCTTCATGTTCTTGGTTGCTGGATTTCCTCTGCATATTAACAGCCTCAATTGAAGTGTCAATGGGCTGAGTTGCCATAGTTAAGGTCTTAATGATGTAATTACTTACAGAAGTGAGAGCCTCTTCCATATGGACCTCCTGAACAGGTTCAGGGAGATCCACCTCAGTGATAGGTGATTGATGTGGGCTAGACAAAGGAGACTCAGGAGTACTCATCTCTCTTTGAGTAGGGGAAGAGTAGAGAGACTCATGGTACTCACTGAAACCTAAGTCTTCATCAGTATAGAAGGAGAGGTTGGGAATGGGTTGATTTAAGTCTAAAGGCTGGGGATGGTAACTGTCCACTGAAGGTTGTTCACTTGAATGTTGAGACTCAGAATGAAGGCTTGAAGGAGTTAGGCTTGTGAGCTCATCAGGGTGAGCATGAGGAACCTCACCACTGATTCTTGAAGAGATGAGAGTGGTTTGCTCCTAATGGGAAGTGGGAGCTTCAGTATCCACTTCCTCCTGTATGGGTGAGTGTATGGGGGCCTGCACAAGCTTAATAGCTTGAGCAGGGGTTCGTTTGGATTTTCTTTGGTAGGTGAGGGTGATTTGTGGTTCTTTTGGTGGTTGGTAGGTAGAAGGTGTGGGTTCAACACTAGCTTGTGTTGTTAGGTTGTCACCTTGAGAAATGAGCTCTAACATTTTTGGGACAAGAGCTGTTTCTACCCTTGAGAAGCCTACAGTTGGCTTCTCCATGATTTTAAAGATATCAAGCTTCATCTGTCCCAATTTAAGAATATTATATGTTACCCTTAACTATGAGCCCAGTTCACAGTTGAGAATATGTTGAACATATCTAGGAAACATATAATACTCTAAGGAGTCCAAGTTAGCAAGCAAATTTGTGTAAACAAACTGAGAGTACCTGAACTTGACCTCTTGAACCATTCCATGCACTATGAAAGAGAGATCCTCAAGAATCTGGTCCCACCCTCCATGCTTGTTTGACAAGCTGTGGATAACCACATGAAGCAGAACTTCAACTAGGATGAGACCTTCCCTTTCCTAAAGGTCTTTACAGAGAAATCTCCCTCGTAGCCCATCTGCTCAAAAGAATGATTAACAGCTTCTTTTGGGAAGGACAACTCACCTTCTTCATCATCCAGCTGCAAGTGAGTGTTGATGATGGCCGAAGTGATGAAGATTGTCCTCCCTTGCACTGTGGCAGACTGTGCCTTCTCCCCATCCATAATGACCTCTTGGCAGGTCTTCCAGAATTCAAGCAAATGATCCTCATAGAGAGTAGGATCAATGGTTAGGGAGGTAAAATAGTTGGATAGAGCCAGAAAACAGCAAATCTCAGAGAAACTATCATCTTTCTTAGAGTTCAACAGAGCAACCTGGTTGTGTTGCCTGTGAAGTTGCATGGAGAAATCGGGGTTGTTTCTGCGGTTTAGGTTGGCCATTTTGTGAAGCTTAAAGGTGAAGGAAGGTGAAGAACAAGGGCGGTTTGGGAGAATTTAGTTATAAGGAATAGTATAATTGAAGAAGATAGTGAAAGAGGGGGGAACCGTTGGGTATTTATGTGAAAAGGATTTGAGACAAAGTTAATGAAAGAGGATAAACTTTGAAATCCGAATGTCGGTCCCACCTCTGAAAAGTAGTTTACTTTTGCCCAAAAAGTAGTTTTCTTGAAAGTCGAGAAATCGTCCGAAGGTTATTTGCTTCGGAAGTTCTGAAGAAAAAGCTTCCGAAGGCAAATTGGCTTCGTAAGATATTTCAAAGGTTTTTGAGAATTTTGCTTCGGAAGAGAATTTACAGTCAGAGTTTTTATTTTAAAAAGAATCAAAACTTCCGAAGGGCTATGACATAGATGTTTCAATGGTTTGAAATAACAAATTTTCAAAGGTTTCTTGAAATGATTTCGGAGAAAAACAAGGGCTTATGAAGGTGATGAAAATGACAACTTAGGACACACAGGTTTTAGAAATAATATGATTAAATTTTAAGAAAAGCTATTCAAAGTTAATCATCGCAATAGCTGATACAAGATATTTAAATCTCTGTTCATGAAAAGCTTTGGTGAACAGATTAGCATATTGTTCATTTGTGTTAACTTTAACTAGTTTGTTTAATCCTTTTTCAAAGTTATCTCTAATCAAATGATACCTGATATTGATATGCTTTGTCCTTGAGTGCTGCACAAGATTTTCTATGATTGAGATAGCACTGTTGTTGTCTATGTGGATGGGAGTCTCTTTGAAGTTGAATCCATAGTCCAGCATCTGATTTTGAATCCAAAGCACTTGAGCACAGCAGCTTGCAGCAGCAACGTATTCAGCCTCAACAGTTGATGCAGACACACATGATTGTTTGTTACATTGCCAGGAGACTACCCTTCCACCAAGAAGTTGACATCCCCCTGATGTAGACTTTGCAATCATGTTGCAACCACCATAGTCACTATCTGTATACGCATACAGATTAAAGTAAGAATTCTTTGGATACCAAAGGCCAAGTGATGGAGCACCTTTGAAATATCTTAAAATTCTTTTGACAGTGACCAGGTGTGACATCTTGGGGTTGGCTTGATATCTTTCACAAACGCATGTAGCAAACATGATATCAGGCCTGCTAGATGTGAGGTACATAAGAGACCCAATCATTGCCCTGTAGAGATGTTCATCAACACACTCCCCCTCAAGATCAGGTCCGAGGGAGTGTTTTCTGGCTATGGGTGTCTTAGCAACCTTACAATCAGTCATGTTGAACCTTTTAAGTATGTCTTGTACATACTTTGACTGACTTATGAATATGCCATTGTCAACTTGCTTCACTTGAATTCCTAGAAAAAATTGAGTTCCCCCATAGCACTCATTTCAAACCTGTCCTTCATCAGCTTCTCAAAGTCTTTGCAGAGCTTTGGATTAGTTGACCCAAAGATAATGTCATCTACATATAGTTGAACTACCATTATGTCATTTCCTGTTCCTTTGATGAAGAGAGTTCCATCTATAGTACCCCTTTTGTATCCATGCTGATAGGGATACTGAGATAGAGTCTCATACCACTTCCTTGGTGCTTGGTGCAGCCCATAAAGAGCTTTGTCAAGCCTGTAGAAATAATCAGGATGATCAGGATCTGCAAACCCAGGTGGTAGTCTGACATACACCTCTTCATCAATCACCCTATAAAGAAAAGCACACTTGACATCAAGCTGGTAGAACTTGAAGTTCCTGGATGCAGCAAAAGCTAGGAATATCCTAACAGCTTCAAGACTTGCTACAGGAGCAAGGACATCTGTGTAGTTAATTCCTTCTTCTGGAGTATACCTTTGAACAACTAGTCTTGCCTTGTCTTGATGACAAGTCCTTTATCATCCTTCTTATTCCTGAATACCCATTTGGTTTCTATGGTAGTCTTCCCTTGAGGAAGAGGACATAGGTTCCAAACCTTTTGCCTTTTGAATTGAAGCAGCTCCTCTTGCATAGCTTCAACCCAACTTCCATCCTTTAGAGCCTCATCAATTTTCTTTGGCTCTATCTGGGACAAGAAACAAGAGTGAAGACAAACATTTGCATCATGGGTTTGTCCTCTTGTTCTCACCCCTGAATCAACATTTCCAATGATGTTTGTGGTAGGGTGAGACTTGTGGATCCTTAGCTGAGGGATCATAACAAGTTGCTTAGACAGATCTAAATTTAAGAAATTCTGATCTGGCAAGGGAGATTCACCCTCCACATCAGCACACGTATCAAGATTGACTTGATCCAATGAGTGTGTGACATCATTGATGTTGTTTTCAATAGAGTGGTTATCAGCATCAAGAAATTCCTGATCACTTTCACCACCACCATTTTCTCCAACATTTGAAGCTCCTTTATCTGAGTTTTGTGCCTCTAAGCTGGAATTTAAAGGCACCCCAGAAGTATCAGCAGGATTTGTCATTGATGTGCTGGTAGAAGCTTCATTTACAGGATTGGTTACCACTGGAGCCGAAGATGTGTAGCTTGAAGGTCTTCTCAGCTCATATCTTGGGTCAGGATCACTTGTAGGTAGTATATTTGTGGAACCTGAAACATGCTCACAAGATTTGTTAAAACAATTGGTAACTAAATTAAGATCAAATAGCCAATCCGGACCAGAACCTTTCAAACTGGGAGTGTGCTCATTGAAAGTCACATTAGCTGACTCCTTAACTACTCTTGTTCTGAGATTGTATACTCTATAAGCTTTAGCTAGAGAAGAGTATCCAATAAAGTGTCCATCATCTGAGTTCATATGGAGTCTTACCATGTGTCTTAACTACTAAAACTATGTTTTGCATATAGAAAGCAGTGTTCACTATCTCTGCCCAGAAGGTGATGGGCAGTTTAGAGTCAGACAACATAGTACTTGTAGCTTTAATTAGTGTCTTGTTTCTCCTCTCAGCAACACCATTTTGTTGAGGAGTCCTGGGAGCACTATATTATCTTGTAATACCTTTTTCATCACAAAATGTATCAAGGATTTGATTCTTGAATTCAGTTCCTTGATCACATATTATGGTTTTGACCTTGTGATCACATTGATTCTCAATCTTTGAGATGAAATTCTTTAGAATCTCAGGGGTCTCATCCTTAGTTCTAAGAAAAAAACCCAAGTGAATCTTGTAAAGTCATCTGTGATCACCAAAAAATAAGAGGTCCTTATCACACTCATTACACTGGTGGTGCCAAAGAGATCCATATGTAATAAGTGTAGGGGATTAATTATGGAATTTCTTTCCTTTGGCTTGATAGATACCTTATGTTGCTTCCCCTTCAGGCATGCAACATAGTGGTCATCACTTGTAAACTCTTTCTTTGGTATTCTAGTTACCAAATCATTCTTAATTAATTTATTTATATATGTTTTTAAAGTTTACATGGCACATTCTTTTATCTCAGAGGAAAGACTCATCATTATTTGCTTTAGATAGAAAGCATGAAACTTCTCTTGAAGGAGATGTTTCTTGCAAATCCATCTTGTACATGTTCTCTTTTCTGGGGGCTCTGAGCAGGATGTGCTTATGAGGAATAACAATCTCGGGCCTGAGAACAATGCACTCATGCTTAGTGAAGAGCATGTTATGACTCTAATCACAAAATTGGGATACACTCAGAAGATTGTACTCAAGCTCCTTGACAAAGTTTACCTTCTCAATGCTGAGCTTACCATTAATGACCTTGCCCCTTCCTGTAATTTAACCTCCTACATCTCCTCCAAAAGCAACTGGTCCTCCATAAATTCTTTCAAACTTTTGGTGTAGTGACCTATTGCATGTCATGTGCATGGAACAACAACTGTTAATGATCCATACATTTCTGTTTGTCTTAAGCTGTTCCTGCACAAAAGAGATGACTAATTACATTTGTAAACCCAAGCCTCATTGGTCTTGGGCTCATCAAAAGAAGATGAAGATAATGCAAGAGCAATTGATCCTATAGTCATGCTAGAAGGATCATTTGCTGATGTTGATGAAGAACTTTTAGCCACTTGGTCTTTCTTTGACTTCCGCACCACCTTTGGAAGCTTAGACTTGACCTTCAATACTTTAGAAGTTTTGATGACTGGACCTTCAGAAGAACTTGCTTTTACTGCAACAGGCTATAGTGCTTAGGAAGTATTCCTTCCTTCCGAGACCAAATTTTCTTCCAAAGGCAAGTTTCCACTTGTCTTCTTCTTCATTTTGGAGCTTCCGAAGGAAAGAGATTTTCCTTCCGAAGCTTGCTTCTTCTTCTCCAAACTCTTAGAAGTTTCTTTCTTGGTCATGTGGAGAGTACTCTTTTGATTGTAAACACAATCCTTAGCAAGATGAGAGGTACTCCCACACACAACACAATCCATTTTCTTCCTTCTAGGAGTTTTTTTTTGTGAACAAGGTTGAACTTGATCACTTTCTTTCTCCATCTTCATCTTTGCAGATGTTGTGGCAATTCTTGTGGGGATAGAACTACCTTTGGAGCTGGATGGTTCAGATTGTACAACAGTGGTGCACAACGGATCAACCTTCTTCTTGATGATGGGATGATTTGGACATGAACCAGAACTCTTGTTGATGGAGTTCAAGTTGGTGTCTTCAGCCTTCACCACTTCAAATCTTGCAGAGATGAAGACTTGTTTCTGTGCAGACTTGAAGGTGGCCTTGATCTCTTGAGTCTTCTTGGACTTTCTTTTGGCCTTCCTGGTCAAGTTCTTTCTCCTTGACTTGGTCACCCCAACAGCTTTGCTCTCCTCAGAGGGATGGTGACCCTTATTAAAATGCTCCTCTTCGCTCTTCTCAGAGCCATTCTCCACCATCTCCTCTTCATCGTTTTCAGTCATAGGGTCTATGAGGGGAAGCTCATCTTCATAAGTTCCACACCTAGGAGATCTTACAGACAAGATTGTGTGTGGAGCAGCTATCTCACAAGATCCCAGTCCCTGCTTATTTTGATAACAAACTTTTGCATGCAAGGATGAGGATATTATGTTCTTGAAGGTCTCTTCTTCAAGAACATATTTTTCTGCCTTGGCTTTGCTGATCACAAGCTCAGCCTGGTATTCAGTTAACTTAGTAATGAGATCTTTGATTTGAGTCCCGTAGTTTATGTGCTCATGTTTAAGAGTTGAAATGATTTTCTCTAAGTCCTCTATCTTTAGTTTATAATCTTTTCAGCTCTTTTAAAATCACCTTTTAAGATATTTAAGGACTGAAGATCAGATCTCATTTCTAAGTTATAAGACCTGTGTGACAACCGGCCTTGAGGTTGTTATTCTAACCCTAATTTACTTGCATCATTATCCGTCTTATAAGTAGTAATAATGGAAACAATCCAACCCTATCAGTGAATTTAGAAACATTTCTTGCTATTTGATCCAATTTATGATTTCGTACGATTTTATTGACTTTTAGTTAGTTTAGGTTTTACCTTTTTAAAGATTAGTGTCCAGGGAATGTTAACTAGTCACCCTCATAAAATTTAATCTCAAGTGAAGCAATTTAAAATGTGAGCATGCATTCACACTTATAAAATTTTCGGTTCATGCATGCATGAACATGCACAAGACACTACAATTAACATCATCCACCAAATAATATATTCTACCCGATACTACAAAATTACACTACCTAATAAATATTTACCATTAAAATTTAAATCAAAACACCCACACTAGATGCCAAGATCGGCTGCCCCCTCTCCCTTCACTCACCTCTCCTCTACACCACCCACACTCTCACCATTCAAGCTTCATGCATGACTCTTATCTCTACACCTCTCTCTGTTGATACATATGTACCTAGATCCTAATATGAATGTAATATGTCTTGTTTGTCTTACGCTTATGTAATGGTTGAGATATTAATGAAATGAGAATGTTTGTTTGTGATTTATAATGTTTAATATTTCATTAATGAGTTGATATTAAATTGGTTATATAGGTTTGCGATTGTTTGAATTGATACACATAATGTTATATAAATGAATACATTCAAACTTAGCAATATGAAGTTCTCATGCGAATGGCCCATGCGAATGGACCATACGCATGAACAACTTCAGGCGAATGACTCAGTCGCACGACTAAACCAGGAGACTGGATCAGTCGTATGATTGTAACATGAGATTGGCTCAGTCGCACGACTGAACACTCAGTCGTGCAAATGGATCAACCGCATGGCTCAATCGCACGACTGAACCATGCTGATGGTTCAGTCGTCCAAATGAGCAACCCTAACCTATAAATACCACCCAATTCGTGGAAAAAGGTAAGCATTCATTCCAATTCGACTCTAGACGTACCCTAGCCGTCCAGAAGCCTCCAAGTTCATACTCCAAGTTCATATAACGCTGTAGATCGATTCCTAATCGATTCTTCACGTTAGATTCAATACCTTATTGTTTCTACGTGCGTTCTGATTGGATCGCCAATCAAATAGGATTCCGCACTATTTGGTTTGGTTAACACGTTAATCAGTTGGTGTTTCGTTCAAATACCAGATCCTAACAAGTGGTATCAGAGCTTTGGCTCTTGATTACGTGTGATTCAATCAATTTTGATACAAAGTTTGTGTTTTTTCACTAAAAACGCAATCTTTTTGTGTCAAAAGTTGTCTTGGACGTCCCGTGCTCATCAAGTTTTGTTTTCTCCGGCATAAGGCGATTAGGGTTGGTGAAAATTCGGGTTTTTACGGCCAGAACACGTTAAACCTAGAAATTTTCGAAAAACAGCAGCTTCAGTCTCACGATTGACCCAATCGCACGACTGGACTTCATTCGCATCTCCTAGACGTACAATTGGACTCAGTCGCATCTTCATTCGTACAACTAAGCTCACCGTTTGCATTGTTCATCCGCATCAGTTTCATTCGCACGACTAGACCAATCGCTTAGTTCAGCCGCATGATTGAACTCAGTCGCATGTTTCATTCACCCGAATGAGTTCAGTCGCAAGATAGGACACCCGACTGACCTCAGTCGCATGATTCATTCACATGAATGAATCAGAATGAATTTAAACAAGATACTTAGAACTGAATTGTGATGTGTGACTTTCTAATGGTTCTGTGTCTTGTGTTTTAGGTCAATGGCTGATAGATGGTCTATCAACCCTAAGCACAATATATGTGCTCATCTAGACCATACTACTCAAAATGGTACCGAGTTTACAGAGATCATTGCTTTTCTTCGGCGTTCAAGGATCCACAAGGCCATCTCTACTCCGTGTACTCCCTACAGGTCTTTACATCAGGCCTTCTGGGAGAATGCTTCTGTTGATCGTTCACGTGAGCCATACAGCATACTGAGCTCCATTTGTGGTATGGATATTGAGATTACAGCTGCTGACATTCAAAGGGTACTTGATCTGGGAACGATACTGATCACCCCACCAGACTTCATCCGCTTATGGTGAGAGGATGCTTCCTGAGGATTAAGTACGCTGGGGACATCAACTCAGGTGTGCTCAACAAGAGCAACCTGTGTCCCCAGTATAAGTACTTAGCACATGTTATTCTGAAGTGCATTGCTTCTAGGAGGGGTGGGTTTGATGATCTTTCAGACCAGATTCAGAATGCCTATGTGGCACTAGTGCTGAACCACCCCTTCAGCTTCTCGAGCATGATCTTCTCGTATCTTGTGGAGAATCTGGAGGCCAAGGGTAAGGAGGGTTTTTGCATGTACCCCAGATTCTTGCAGCTGATCTTCAATGAGAAGCTGCCATCACTTCCTAAGGAGCGCCACGATGCTGTGGCTTTAGAGATCATGGACGATACGACTCTGGGTCGTATGAGAGTGTACCGGGGTAAACAGGTAAAGCCCCAGGTTAAGAGATTGATAGGCCATCTGGCCAATGAGAGGTATGTGGCACCGGGTAGACGTCAGTGGCGTCACGATGACAACGACTCAGATGATGAGCAGCTACTGCTCCCAGAGCATGACTCTGATGATGATGATAGCGGGGATGCTGGAGATACCATGCCCACTCGACCGAGGGGCACAGCTACAGATAGTACACCTCCAGTATCTACCCCCACTGGAGAAATAGCAGAGTTAGCTGGGTTTCACCAGGATTTTGTACCTGGTGAGGATGATGAAGAGTCAGATGAGGAGCCACTAACAAGGACTGTGGGAAGTAAAGTCGTTCCCACAGAACATGGGCTCAGGGCGGTTGGTGAACGCCCCAGTGGATCGGGAGAGACTGCTGCTGACCCGACCTATGCTCCAGAGTCGTCAAGCCGTGTTCTAGGGGGAGCATCCTCCTCGACAGGATCGAGGAAGAAAAGGATGGCTCAGCCCCACGGCATGAAGAAGAAGAAGCGCAGACTCACCTTCATCACCACCACAGCTACCACCTCTACTGCCACATCCACCACCACAGCCACCACCACAACCACCACCACAGCTACCACTACCACTACCACACCCCCTACTACTGTCACCACACCACCCACCACTACATATATCCCATCCACCACCATATCATTCACACCTACATCACCACCACTATCATCTAGACCTAACCCCATCTTCACCACTGCCACCACCACTACCACTAGCCACCAAGCCGGTCCATCATCACATCCCATCCATCTATATGGATCACCTCTACCTCCCATTGGGGTAGAGGAACAGCTATCAACGCTGAACCGCATGGTGATGCGTCTGTTAGCAGCCGATGACGAGAAGGCTGCGCAGATTCGTCAGCTGGCAGATCTCACAGCTGCACAGTCCCAGCAGATCTCTCAGCAGGCTCAGCTGATTGAGCAGCAGGCCCAGCAAATGGATGCTCAGAGCCAAGAGATTGCCCAACTCTAAGAGCACAGAGTCATATCAGCAAAGAAGATTGAGGAGTTGGAGGATGCCAAAAGGACTATCATGCTCAAGCTCAAAGGAACTAAAGATGAGCCTCTAAAGAGAAAGGAAGGAGATGGTGATGATGGTGATGCTGATGATGAGGATTAGGATGAGGATGAAGATGAAGAGAGTGATGATGATGAAGGGAATGAGGAAGAAAAGACAGAGGACAGGCAGGAGGATGATGATGATGAAGGAGGAGATGCAGCTGCATCTGCCTCAGCTCAGGGTCAAGAAAGACAATCAAAGAGAAATCAAGACCAACGAGCTTCTTTTTCTGCCTCACCGAGTGATGATCCAGCGATTCAAGATAAAAGTAATGATTAGATTTTTATGTATTTGATAGCTTTTGTACTTGAATCATGTATTAAACTTATGTATTTAATGTTTATATAAGATTAATGTATTTCTGTTTTGATTATTAACTAATATTTGATGTGTTACATGTTTAAATCAAGCAGATCCAAACTTTCAAAGGGACGAATTTGATGTTGCTCCCCTTCAGCAGGTCAAGACTCAATTGACTATGATTCTTGATCTGCAAGGGATCGTCAGGAGATCTGTGAGTTATACCCCTGAAGAAGGGGAAATAATTCATGATCTTTCAAATGAGCAACTGGCTGAGATGTTCAAGCTGAATCCAGATGAGATCATTAAGGATGCTCCAACTTGTGAGTCTACCAGTGACGAAGAGCTAAATGAAATTGATGAGATAGAGATAGAAGACGTCACAGCAGAGCATTATCCTCAGTATGCTGACAACGAGGGAAATGTGGTCCCCAATCTGGGTGAATCCCTAGTCAGTGATACATTTGAGGTATTGGATCAGATGGAGCAGGAGTCTGAGAAGACTGAAGGAAAAGCCCAAGCCTCAAACGACGATGTTGATATCAGAAAGGTAGAATGGGCCGCATGTTTTGAGGAAATTCGAACCCAACGCGCCGCTCCTAAACAGAATGTCTACACCAAACTCTATAGAGTGAAGAAACATCATAAGGTGTCAGGCAGGATTATAGCGTGGGCACATTTTGAGGATCTAAATGTTTATGCCATTAAGAGGGAGAAGGGCATAGAGTACTTTAGATTTCCACATGATCTAAAGACTCTACCTGGTTTTGAGCTTAACCAGCTGGCAAAATTGAAGCTACTATATGCTGACCCAAGGAATATGTCAGGCTGGTTTGAGGCTGCCCTGAAGAAAGAGTACCACACTAGGTGGGTCAACTTCAAACCTCAACAACCTACGAGGTATATCAGACGTTCTGAAGTTGATTCCATCACTGGTAAGCCCAAGATAGTGCTGAAGTGGAGTCCCCCAAGAACAATGTCAAGAATCCCTCTCAGGGAGATGCCACAGGACTTCACTCCACATTTTAAGTGGTGGTACTATGATTGGAGAACCGGGGAAGCGGTCATAGTTCTAAATAAAGAGGGAAAAATGGATACCATCAGGGTGTTTGACCCGATGTGGCTCACTAACTTGTCTGCTAATGATGTATACACATTATACAAGTGGCCACTATTCTATGACACGCAAGATATTGTACAAGCCCTCCAATTCCAAAATGTCATAAGACTCTGCTTTGCGTTTGAGATACACGCAGGAGTCACAAGAGAGGAAAAGTACAAGAAGTATGATGAGGTGATGCAGAAGGTAAGACATTAGATTGATCTAGGTCCAAGGGGGAGTTTGTTGATACATATGTACCTAGATCCTTATATGAATGTAATATGTCTTGTTTGTCTTACGCTTATGTAATGGTTGGGATATTAATGAAATGAGAATGTTTGTTTGTGATTTATAATGTTTAATATTTCATTAATGAGTTGATATTGAATTGGTTATATAGGTTTGTGATTGTTTGAATTGATACACATAATGCTATATAAATGAATACATTCAAACTTAGCAATATGAAGTTCTCATGCGAATGGCCCATGCGAATGGACCATACGCATGAACAACTTCAGGCGAATGACTCAGTCGCATGACTGAACCAGGAGACAGGACCAGTCGTATGATTGTAACATGAGATTGGCTCAGTCGCACGACTGAACACTCAGTCGTGCGAATGGATCAACCGCAAGGCTCAATCGCACGACAGAACCATGCTGATGGTTCAGTCGCCCGAATGAGCAACCCTAACCTATAAATACCACCCAATTCGTGGAAAAAGATTAGCATTCATTCCAATTCGACTCCAGACGTACCTTAGCCGTCCAGAAGCCTCCAAGTTCATACTCCAAGTTCATAGAACGCTGCAGATCGATTCCTAATCGATTCTTAACGTTAGATTCAATACCTTATTGTTTCTACGTGCGTTCTCACTGATTGGATCGCCAATCAAATAGGATTCCGCACTATTTGGTTTGGTTAACACGTTAATCAATTGGTGTTTCGTTCAAATACCAGAATATGAAGTTCTCATGCGGATGGCCCATGCGAATGGACTATACGCATGAACAACTTCAGGCGAATGACTCAGTCGCACGACTGAACCAGGAGACTGGATCAGTCGTATGACTGTAACATGAGATTGGCTCAGTCGCACGACTGAACACTCAGTCGTGCAAATGGATCAACCGCATGGCTTAATCGCACGACTGAACCATGCTGATGGTTCAGTCGCCCGAATGAGCAACCCTAACCTATAAATACCACCAAATTCCTGGAAAAAGGTAAGCATTCATTCCAATTCGACTCCAGACGTACCCTAGCCGTCCAGAAGCCTCCAAGTTCATACTCCAAGTTCATAGAACGCTGTAGATCGATTCCTAATCGATTATTAACGTTAGATTCAATACCTTATTGTTTCTACGTGCGTTCTCACTAATTGGATCGCCAATCAAATAGGATTCCGCACTATTTGGTTTGGTTAACTCGTTAATCAGTTGGTGTTTCATTCAAATACCAGATCCTAACACTCTCTCTCATTCTTTCAAACTCACATGAGCTGATTTCACACTCTAAAACACACACACAAACCATTCTCTCTAGATTTCCAGCCTTGTTCATCGAAGAACAAGGCATTCACACACTCGGTCGACCGAAAATCACAAGAAGGTGGCCATATTCGCGAGTTTGGACACACCTCCACATCTTGTTCCACTTTTCCAGCTTTGTTAGAAGATTTTTCAGCCTTGTACAAGGAGTTTCAAGCTATCCAAGACCATCTACACTCTCCAAAACGTGAACAACACCAAGTGTAAGCTTCATGTCACCCGAAAATGGTCTTTTCATGTGTTTCTTTCACTTCTCTTTTAAAAACACCTCCTCTCTTTGTTGTAGCAGAAACCCGACACTATTATCTTGTTCTTGAGGAGCTTTCAATATCACAAGAGGTATTTTGTCATTCTTAAGGTGGAAACCGATTTCCACCATGAAAACCCTATTTTTGGACTCTTTGCACCATCTAACTTGTAAATCTTGTAACCCTTGAAAACAAAACTTATAACCTACTTGTTAATGGTTTAATGGACTCCTAATAACCTGTTTTGAAAGATACAAAAGAATATACACCGTGGATATATGCTTATAGCTCAAGATACACCTTAAAAACCTTCTTTTTACAAGAAATGTTGCAATCTAAGCACTTGTTGAAAACCCTCTTAACCAAGGTTTACAACCTGCTCATGAACAACTTGGTAACACCCTAATAATCTGGCTTTAAAGTTAAATGAGGTTTTGGTAATGTTTGAATACAAGTTTGCAAGGATTTACACATGTGTTATGGTCGGTTATGGCAAAATCACTAAGTTGATGGTTCATTGTTGTGATGGGTAACCTAGCCGTGAGTTTGGACATAATTTCAGAAAGTTTTGATGAATATTAAGTGTGTGACAAGTGGTTAATCTCTGGAAATTAAGGACATGTTAAGATTAGACCCATTTTGGTTATTTTCGGGACCCGAAACATGGTAAAACAACTTTAAAAATAGTAAAACATGGTGTTAACCATTTTAAAAAGAATTCCAAGCTTAATAATGATTAATAAAGAGTTTTGGAGTCAATGGGTAATTTAAATGGTCAAAAGATCAATTAAATGGTGTTTTAATGAATATTAAGGACATGTTAAGATTAGACCCATTTTGGTTATTTAGTGTGTGACAAGTGGTTAATCTCTGGAAATTAAGGACATGTTAAGATTAGGCACATTTTGGTTATTTTCGGGACCCGAAACATGGTAAAACAACATTAAAAATAGTAAAACATGGTGTTAACCATTTTAAAAAGAATTCCAGGCTTAATAATGATTAATAAAGTGTTCTGGAGTCAATGGGTAATTTAAATGGTCAAACGATCAATTAAATGGCGTTTTAACTAAAAACGGGTACCAACCGAGCAACGTTTTTGAGAAAAATCCAAAAAAAGGAGTTTAAAGTTAAGATTTATAAAAATCATGTAATTTCAGATAGTTAAATGATAAAAGACCTAAAGGCTTTGAAAAATTGGTCAAACAAGCTTTAAATGGTTAAATACGGTTAAAAAAGCGTTTTAACGTGTTAAACGTAAAAACGAGACTTTCAACTATTAGTGGCAAAATTTCACCATTTAAGGACTTAAAACTTATAAAAGTATATTTTAGATGATACCTACTGGTCCAAGACTCAAATTTATGGAAACCCTAAATTAACCGTTAAAACTCTCCGGTTTTACCGCAACCGGGAGCGTTAAACGCATAGTTTTTAAACCGGACCCATAAACTGAAATTTTGGAACACTTACTCAATAATAAGTCAATTTTTACTCTAAGAACCTGATTTTTGGTCTTAAGTGTCATAAAGGACAAGAAACCAAACATGAGGGTAGAAACTGTTAATTTTGAAACTTAAGGGGCTAAACTGTAAAATTTTACCAAACTTTATAACCGACTCCTATGAAACTAATAAACACTTGAAAAACAAAATTTCCTTATATCCTTAACCAAATGATGTAAGAATCCCAAATTACATGAAGAAACCATGACCTGTCATAAAAGGAAACTTTTTATACAAACCTTCGTGAATCAAAGCCTTATCCGACAACTAAATTCTTGACACGCTTGTTGCACCTTAAATAAGATTAAAGCAGTAGCTTATCACTTAATATATTCATGTTAGGGTGCTAGACTTGGGACACTACCGACACACGAAGAGTTATTTTGACTTAACACCTAAGGTGAGTTTTAGTGATTCCCTTTTTTACTACTATTTTGGGGTGAAACATGCTCTGTTATTTATGAACTATATTTGTGCTTTACTTGGTGATTGTATGTGGGATTTATGGATTACCTACTGATACTTATATCATGATCATTAATTCTTTCGTGAACCGCTTGTTTTATATGGATAGATCTATTTGGGGAATCCCCTACACACAGTGGCTTCCATTCCAGGAAGGGTACCCCACTGAGATCCTAAGGGGTCGTTTATGGCATGTGACAGGTTTTGTTAAGAAACTATGGTGAACCATCCGGGCAGGTATGGTTCACTGGTTTGGGGCTCAGTTCTTCCTTCGGGAATATCCGGTTAAACACAACTTTAGAAGAGGCCAACCGGGACTGAGTGTAGGGTTGATTATGATTTTCCCACGATGTTGACACTATGATTCATTCCTTTTTATCAAAGAAGGATTTGTTAAGTCCTTCTATTTTTAAACATTAAGCACTTGAATTCACCAACTTTTTAGTTGACACAAATTTCTTTTTGAGCATGTTTCAGGTAATTTATGAAGAGATCCTAGTTGTTGTGAAGACCTAGACTTATCCCCGCGACCATGGCATTGGCATATTTTCCATAATGAACAATTTGAACAATTTTAAATTTGTGTTCAACAAGTACAATTTATTTCTATGATTGGTTGTAAAACTCATTTGGGGGCTTGATTTGTTTCTAGCCCCGGTACCTTTTTAAAACATTTAATGCCATGTGATATTCTCTCTTTTGAGCTCTTGTAATGGTTTGTTTCCGCTGCCATATGTTGTTGCTAGTCTGTGACGTCCCACCCTACTTGGGCCCGGGGTGTGACAGATTAGTATCAGAGCCAAAGGTTGTAGAGAAGTCGGGATACCATAGTTGACCCTAGGCTACAACCCTGATACCCTAGGACTGTCTTTGTGGGAAGTGTTGGGATGATAGGGTTGGGTAAATTGATGATTACACTTGATCAACGTAATCATAAATTTACCGGACGCATAATTTCCATCACGGATCTTTAGGTTATGAATGGACTTTTTCTGATTTATATTGATGATTTTGAAACTAATTTCAAAAAGGGGATTTAAATGATTTTTTTTATGATGAACTATGTTATCCGATACTATTTGAAGAAACAATTGATTTGGGCAACACGGACAATTATATGTTGGAATAACAGATACTATTGCCATCACTGCTATTACTAGTACTATTATTATAACCATGAGCTATGAGAAACCAAATTACTCATGATGTATTTCTTACAGGACAACAACTATGGCTGATAAAGGTAAGGCGCCTGCTCACTGTGACACTGAGACCACTCCTACCGGGACCCTGAGAAGGGCGAAACCTCAGACTGAGTATGAAGCGTACCTCCGGAGATGCGGACATCCAGGATGGATATCCATCATGTCAGATGACACTGAAGCTTCTGAGGACTCTTCGTCCACATCACCATCCAGAAGCCTAACGCGTTCCCACTCTCCTCACGTAGCTGCTTCTACCCACTCACCCATCCCACCTATTAGGAATAGGGGTGAGCGTACTATCACCCGTCCTCGCATGAGTGTTAGGCCAGGATCCTCAGTATCCTTTAGGATGCCTCCTCCTCCTCCCCCACCTGTTAGGATTCCGACACCGGTACCTCCGCTGTTTGACCCACGTGATGACCACCTGATGCCACCGAGGCACAGTATGTATGACGGCCCTAGTGTATTGGCTGGTGATAGGTACTCCCAGTCGAGCCGCCGGGCAAGTGACGTAGGACCCTCTGATGCGACACTGGATGAAATCTTGAGGACTGTTTGTCGTCATGAGTTGATTGTTCAGCACGCCACTCGGACCTCCCAGTCTGCTCAATTCCAGGATATGATGGCTACGCAAGGAGTAAAGGTTTGGAGCAGGAGCAGAGAAAGAAGAGTTCAGGTTTGGATGGCTGAAGAAAAAGTGGATGTGAGAGCAGGGGTACGCAGCGGGATTATCTGTCTTTAGACAGTAGAAGGAAACTATTTGAATTATTATTCGATACTATTATTATTATTATCATGGGGGTGATGGCACCTTCCAATTTGTAAGAGCTTGACTCTGATTCAACTTTGCTGGATGATACTACTATCTCTATTTATCTATGAACTGTTTGTTTGGATGCTAGATTATTGGACTATTTATATTGATTTGCAATATGTTGTGTTGTGCCTTGAAATTGGTCCGTGCCCCTTTCTAAATTGGTTGTCTAACTGTTATGTCATGCTTTGAATTGGACATTGTAAAATTTCTTAGTGGGTTGTATATGCATATGTGCACGCCATGATTCCTCCTCTCGAGGCATGGTGTAATAGGGTAATGATGCATAAGCTATTCGAAATAATATTTTAAGATGCTAAACGAATCTATTTGTGATACTATCAGAATGCCGACTCGCAGAGGAACACGATTTGGACGGCAAAGAGCCACAAGGGGCCGTCGTGAGGAAGCCAGACAGACTGGAAACCAACCTACTCCACCAGGAACTCCCCACAGGGAAAATGCTAATCAAGAAAGTGATGAGAGAATTGCTAACCTCGTAGCTCAGCAAATGGCTAACGCCATCCCGACCATTATCGCCCAGATAAATGCTAATCGGGATAATGCTAATGGCAATGATCGGCCAGCAAACGACGAGGGCCACGACGAGGAAGCCGATGCGTTAAAGAACGGATGCTCCTATAAGACCTTTATGGCATGTAAGCCTAAGGACTTCTACGGCACCAACGCTGCTGTTAGGACCTGGTATTTGAACGAAATACCGAGTGATTAGCGTGTAAACCAGATCAAATAGTGCGGAATACTATTTGATTGGCGATCCAATCAGTGAGAACACACGAAGAATCAATCAAGAATTGAAACTAACGTTAGAAGTCGATAGGGAATCGATCTAATGTGTTCTATGAACTTGGAGAACGAATTGGGAGGCTTCTGGACGGCTAGGGTACGTCTGGAGTCGAAATAGAATGAATGCTTACTTTTTCCACGAATTGGGTTGTATTTATAGGTTAGTATTGTTCATTCGGGCGACTGGACCATAAGTATGGTTCAGTCGTGCGATTGAACCATGCGGTTGATTCATCCGCACGACTGAGTGTTCAGTCGTGCGACTGAGCCAATCTTATGTGTCAATCATACGACTGATCCAGTCTCCTGGTTCAGTCGTGCGACTGAGTCAATCGTATGAAGTTATTCATGCGTGTGGTCCATTCACATGGGCCATTCGCATGAGAACTTCATTATGTTAAGTTTGAATGTATTAATTAATATAACATTATGTGTAACCGTTCAAACAATCACAAACCTAATTAACCAATTCAATATCGACTCACTAATGAAATATTAGACATTATAAATCACAAACAATCAATCTCATTTCATTAATCATTTCAAATTACATCAGAATCAGATAAACAAGATCTATTACATTTCATATCATGATCTAGGGACATACATGTATCAACAAACTCCCCCTTGGACCTAGATCTCTCTATTGTCTTGCTTTCTGCATTACCTCCTTGTATTTCTTGTACTTCTCCTCTTTTGTGACTCCCGCGTGAATCTCAAACGTGAAGCAGAGTCGTATAACGTTCTGGAACTGGAGGGCTTGTACAATATCCTAAGTATCATAGAACAGTGGCCACTTGTATAGCGTGTAGACATCATTTGCTGACAAGTTTGTAAGCCACATTGGGTCGAATACCCTGATCGTATCCATTTGGACCTCTTTGTTTAGGACTACGACCGCTTCTGCTGTTCTCCAATCGTAGTACCACCACTTAAAGTGTGGATTGAAGTCCTGTGGCATTTCCCTGAGTGGGATTCTTGACATTGTGCGCGGAGGACTCCACTTCAACACTATTTTGGGCTTGCCAGTAATGGCATCAACCTCAGACCTTCTGATATACCTAGTAGGCTATTGGGGTCTGAAGTTAACCCATCTGGTGTGGTACTCCTTCTTTAGGGCAGCCTCAAACCAGCCTGACATCTTCCTCGGGTCAGCATACAAAAGCTTTAGCTTGGCCAGCTGGTTGAGCTCAAAACCTGGTAGAGTCTTCAGATCATGTGGAAATCTGAAGTACTCTATGCCCTTTTCCCTCTTAACTGCATATACGTTAAGATCATAAAAATTCGCCCACGCTATGATCCTGCCAGACACCTTATGATGTTTCTTGACTCTGTAGAGTTTGGTGTAGGCATCCTGTTTCGGTGCAGCGCGTTGGGCTCTAACTTCTTCAAAACACGCAGCCCACTCAGCCTTTCGGATATCGACATCATCATTTGAGGCTTGGGCTGTTCCTTCTGCTTTCTCTGTTTCTTGCTCCATCTTGTCTAACACCTCAAAGGTATCGCTGACGAGGGATTCACCCAGATGGGGACAACATTTCCCTCATGGCAGCGTAGAGGGAGGGTAGTGCGCTCGCAGTGACGTCTTCAATCTCGATCTCATCAACATCGTGAGCTCTTCATCACTGGTCGAGTGCATGTCGGAGCATCTTTCACTATCTCATCTGGATTGAGCTTGAAATTCTCTGCGAGTTGCTCGTTTGATAAGTCGTGAATTATTTCCCCTTCTTCAGGGGTATAACTCACCGACCTCCTTACGATCCCTTGCAGATCAAGAATCATTGTTAGCCTAGTCTTGACCTGCTGAAGGGGAGCAACATCAAACTCATCCCTTTGGTAATTTGGATCTGTTTGATTTACACATTCAACATATCAACCATTAGTAATGAATCAAAATAGAAATGCATTAACATTAATATAAACATTTAATACATAGGTTTCAATACATGATTCCAATACAAAAGTAATTAAATACATAAACATCTAGTCTTTACTTTTGTCCTGGATCATCGTCTCGTCACTTGGTTGGTGGAGCAGAGGAAGAAGCTGGTTGGTCTTGTTGTTCTTTGACCTCCTCTCTTGACCTGAAGCAGAGGCCGATGCAGCTGCATCCCCTCCTTCTGCATCATCATCATCATCCTTCTCCTCTGTCCTTTCTCCTTCAGTTTCCTCCTCCTCCTCTGTCTCATCCTCATCATCATCTTTATCATCATCATCACTATCATCATCTCCGTCCCCTTCCTTGATCTTCAAGGGCTCCTCCTTAGATCCCTTGAGCTTTAACATGACCGTCTTCTTCGCCTCCTCCAACTCCTCTATCTTTTTGGTAGATGTGACACTATGTGCTTGGAGTTGGGCTATCTCATGGCTCTGAGCAGCCATCTGTTGGGCCTGCTCCTCAATAACTCGAGCCTGCTCTGCAATCTGGTGAGACTGTGAAGCAGTAAGGTCAGCAAGCTGACGGATCTGAGCCGCCTTCTCCTCATCTGCAGCTAATAGGCGCATCACCATCCGGTTGAGCGCAGATAGCTGTTCCTCTACCCCTATAGGAGGTAGAGGTGATCCATAAGTATGAGAGTGATGGGCTGAGGGTCCAGCTTGGTGGGTAGTGGTGGTGGTGGTGGCTGTAGTGAAGATGGGTCTGTGAAATGTGGAGGTGATGTGGGAGTGAAAGGAATGGTGGTAGATGGAATCTGTACAGTGGTGGGAGGTATGGTGGTGGTTGTGGTAGCTGTGGTGGATGTGGTGGCTGTGGTGGTGGATGGTGTGGCTGTGGAAGTGGTAGTGGTGGTGGTAGCAGTAGTGGCTGTGGTGGTAACAAAGGTCAACCGTCGCTTCTTCTTCTTCTGACCATGGGGCTGAGCCATCCTCTTCCTCCTCGTTCCCGTCGAGGTGGATGCTCCCCCTACAACCCTGCTAGCTGACTCCGGTGCATAACTCGGATCAGTAGCTGTCTCCCCTGAGTCTCTTGGGCGTTCACCAACCGCCCTTAGCCCATGTTCTATGGGAACAACTTTGCTTCCAACAGTTCGTGTTAGGGGCTCCTCGTCCGACTCCTCTTCCTCCACATCAGGAACAAAGTCCTGATGGAATCCAACTGCCTCGGCTACGTCTCCAGCTGGGGCAGACACTGGAGGTATAACATCCGAAGCTGTGCCTCTCGGTGGAGTAGGCATATCATCCCCAGCGTCTCCACTATCGTCATCATCTGAATCATGCTCTGGGAGCAGTAGCCTCTCATCATCAGAATCACTATCCTCATGACGCCATTTGCGTCTCCCCGGCGCTACATATCTCTCGTTGGCCAAATGGCCGATCAGCCTCTTAACCTGGGGCTTCACCTGCTTACCCCTATACACCCTCATACGACCTAAAGTCGTGTCATCCATGATCTCCAAAGCAACTGCATCATGACTCTCCTTGGGAAGATGTGGCAGCTTCTCGTTGAAGATCAGCTGTAGAAACCTGGGGTACATACAAAATCCTTCCTTCCCTTTGCCTCCAGGTTCTCCACCAAATAAAAAAAGATCATACTCGAAAAGCTGAAAGGGTGGTTCAGCACCAGTGCCACGTAGGCATTCTGAATCTGGTCTGATAGGTCATCGAACCCACCCCTCCGCGAAGCAATGCACTTTAGGATCACATGCGCCAAGTGCTTGTACTGGGGGCACAGGTTGCTGTTGTTGAGCACACCCGAGTTTATGTCCCCAGCGTACTTGATCCTGAGGAAGCAGCCTCTCACAGTCAGTGGATGTAATCTGGTGGGGTGATCAGCATCGTCCCCAAACTCAAGAACTCTCTGTATGTCTGCAGCAGTAATCTCAATATCATGACCCAGAATGGAGCTCAGAATACTGTAGGGCTCACGAGACCGATCCATGGAGGCATTCTCCCAGAATGCCTGGTGTAATGATCTGTAAGGCGTGCACGGTGTAGATATAGCCTTATGTATCCGGGAATGTCTAAGGAAAGCTATAATCTCTGTGAACTCGGCCCCGTTCCGAGTAGTATGATCCAAGTGAGCACATATGTTGTGCTTTGGATTAATGGACCATCTATCAACCATTTTCCTGAAACACAAGACATAGAACCATTAGTACATAATACATCAAAATTCAGTTCTAAGTGTAATGTTTAAATTCATTCTGATTCATTCGTGCGAATGAATCATGCGACTGAAGTCAGTCGGTTGTCCTTTTATGCGACTGATCTCATTCGGGTGAATGAGACATGCGACTGAGTTCAATCTGCTGACTGAGTCTACGAATGGTTCAGTCGGCCGACTGTGCTCATTCGCATGGTTCATTCGGGCGGTTGACCCAATCGCAAGAGTCAATCGTGCGATTGGAGTTCATCCGGACGACCAGTCGCATGTCCCACTGTTCAGTCGCCTGTAGTTCGAATCTTGATCAAAACACATGATTTAACATGGATTACCAGTTTAAGAGACTCGCATTCATGTTACTAATAACCTATTAAACTTAATTTTAACATTTTGCATAGTTTAGGTAGGTTATTAGGTCATGTTCAGTCCGTTTCTTGTTTTCATTTGAATATCACCAAATTAGGGTTTCATCTTTCAGATTTCGGTGAGATAGAACTTCAATCTACCTGTATAATCAACAACGAACGTCAGTGAATCAATATCAAGATGAAAACAAGGTCTAATGAAATTTTGGCAGAGTAACGGGAAGAAGTGCGATTTGTGAGCGATTGGGAGTGATGAGTAAAATGCGATCGACTGTGCCCTTTAAATACTGAATCTGAGTTCAATCGGCCGACTGGCCTCATTCGCTCAGTTCATTCGGGCGACTGAGGCTCAATCGTGCGATTGGCCCAGTCAGTCGCATGCAGTTGACCGACTGAGGTTCAGTCGGTCGACTGACTCATTCGTACCCTTTCATTCGCATCTTCAGTTGACCGAATGAGTCTCAGTCGGTCGACTGACTCATTCGCCCCCTTCCATTCGGTCGAATGGGTCATTCTGATAAGCCATTCGGGTGAATGGCTCAATCTCATGTCCAGTCGTGCGAATGGGAGCCATTCGCATGGTTGGTTCATACTCATGGTCCAATCGTGCGAATGGGTCACACATTTTATTTTTAAAACCCTTTTAACTTTTGAAATTAACATTATGAGCTTTTGATCATCTCAGACATGATCATTTTAACTTGAAAACCTTTTGATCACCTCAGACGTGATCCTTTTAAACAATTTAGTCACCTCAGACGTGACTCTTTTAAACACTTTGTCACCTCAGACATGACTGTTTTAAACTTTTAAAACACATGTGGTCATCTTAGACATGACCCTTTTAGTTGAGTTGATCCCTTACTGATTTTCATGATGTAGTCCGACAAACAAAACAGAAATAAAAGACTAAGTAAATTAGAAAAAAACTAAACTAAAGTACAAAACATTAAACTTGTTTTTGGCTTTTTGCGAGAGGTAAATCCTAAGATGGAAATCTACGGGATTTGATTCCGGAATAGGCAGCTTCAATTTAGATTGACCACACCTGGACCAATTCAATTTTGGAATCATACAGGCAAGTCAAATCATTTGGGACTCGTTATCAAAATCTTTTGATGCTCAATTCTTGGTTTTCATCCAGAGTCGTTAGCAACTTTAGGAAATCATACTGGAACTCTTAGATTACCGCACTGATTTGAACTTTCAAGAATTGCAGCCACAATGATTGTCAATATGTTTGTCTACTTAAATCCATACACAGACTTTTGACACAAACTGGTGATAGTTTTAGGTTTAATTATTTCAACTAACATTTGTGGTTTCCACATTTATATGGTAATCAACATTCCTCAGGAGCTTTTGAGCGGTCTACGGGTATTATTACAAGAAGAGACTATTCTTAGAGCTTTCAAAGAGAAGCCAGTCCTCAGGTCAGTGCCATCGCACAGCAGAGAGGCGGCAAACAACAATGAATTCTAGAATATCTAGGTTATGCTTATCCTCAGGTCAGTGCCATCGCACAGCAGAGAGGCACACAACCTATCTCCTTGTTAAAGCAGCTTAATTTTATTTTGCACAAAATGCACCAACAACATAAGTCATTAGTTTGATAGCATTTGTCTTTCATTTTTTCTTGCTTTGCTCTATTTATGGTCATCCGCACACTGTAAATCCAGGAACATCAAACTTGAATCAAATCATGAAGAATTAGATCAAAATATGATGAACACAATGAAAACCCTTTGATCTCTCTTGATTGCTAATAATATTGTTTACAAGTAAATCCCTCAATCAATTGGTCATTCAACCATTAACCAAAACCTAATGACAATTAACCTATTTATAGTCTAGACTAAGATTCACTAATTGCACTTAACCCCCTAGACTTAGGCTAATTAATACAAAATTACATATTAAGCATAAAAATGACTAAAAACAAGATAAAATATATTTTGTTCACACAAAATATATTTATTACAATAAAACTCCTAGTCATTTAAATCTTCAACGTCTTGTCTCGGTTCCTCGTCTCGAGCGTGTCGGGTTTGACTTTTGTTGACTTTGACCGTGACGTTGACTTTTGTTGACTTTCATTGTGTTGATAATATAGACTATCTTTTCCAGCTCCAACAATACTCCCCCTTAGTCTATCATTATCAACGTCTTCAAACGAAATCAGCATCGAGAAGTCAACAATAGAAAGATCTTCAATTTGAATCTTTCTAAATCTGATGAGAAAGATTTTTCATCTCATAAGCTCCCCCTATTTATATGCTCCCCCTTTACGAGTGCAAGCTTTACAAGGATATTGGAACAGGTTTCCCAAATCTCTAATCTTGAGTGCTTTAGAAGATGTAGGAGGAGGATTCCTAGCTCGGTATCTTCTGCAAACTTGAGGAACAGGCTCTCTGATCAGGTACACTGCTTAACTGATGATCGGCCATCACTTAAAGCAAAAACCTGAAACACATTCTCAAACACAATCTCGACATTTCTAATTAGATCATTTCATTTTAACAAAATAAACTCGTGTTTATTTGTGTGTGAAAAACAAGCGAACCCGTGTTCGAAAAATTGTAACAGCATAATATGGAAGACCTAAAAAAAATTTTGAACAAAAATTTATTATATATTTTTTATTTTTATTATATACATTTATTATAACATTTTTTTTAATCTATATTTTTTTTTATAACCGAGAACTGAATCGATCATGAGATCACATCCTCAAGATATACTTTAGCACAAAGATGAATTTAATCATCGACAAGCAATGAGATCACACTGATAACTGAATCTAATAACAATCTTTGAATGATTTTTGGAATTTTCAAACAGATCAATAACAATTGCTGGTAAGTTTGTCCACTTAAACTCATGCCCTATCTTTTTCAACAAGCAGAAGATGATTCATTAAGATTCGATTAAATGCTTTAGAATGCTAGGACCCCACAATCATTTGGCAAAAAAACCCTCACCCAACCTCAGGATTTCTTGAATTTTGTTACGATCTTTATAGAGCAAGGCGTGTGCATTAGTGTGCAAGTGATTATCAACAGAATATTACATTCTGTGATGAATTAGACGATTTGACACTACTTGGATCAAAATGGTGAGAGCTCCAGGTCTATACTCACGTATAACAAAGGAGATGACCATTTAATCATGTACCGATGAGAGCTCCAGGTCAGTACTATCGTACAGCAGAGGAGATCATCACTCCAGGTCAGTACTCGTCCGTACAGCAGAGGAGATTAGCACAAACACAAGACACATAAATACACCAGACATGACTCAAAGATATGGCTTATATGATTTGTATCATGGTGGGTGAAAGATCAATTCTCAATCCAATTTTTGTCGGGACTCAGTTTTGTGCAGGCCAAAATGATTGCGTAAATCCAGACATTCTTAAGCATGATGTTTTATTAAATCATTATGCTGCTGTCTACTTTATTCTTCAGGCTGAGTCTACCAAGCATATCATTAAAGAATCTGTTTGTTTTTCTATTATTTGCAATTAAAAATAAGATGAAAATCAGATAACAGCATCAGTTACTATCATTTCTCATTTTAAAAACGCAAGTCATGCAAAAACAAGCATTGCAAGAAGATATACAATCATTTCTCAATCATCTCAAATCAAGTTCCCAGTTCTCTTTTCATTTTTATTTACATATACTCTCCCCCTAAATTTTATTTGTGCAAACTTTTTTATTTTATTTTATTTTATATATTTTTTTATTTTTTAATTTTTTATTATTATTTTTTTATTTTTTTATTTATTTTTTAATTTTTTTTTAAACTGTACAAAAATAAAAATTTATCAAAGAAGGTCTTCCAAACTACACTGAAATGAAGATAAGAAATGAATTCTCAAGAAATATGCAGTGATTGTGAAGTGAGAACGGTGATTGTGCATATAAATATCCAGATTGTGGATAAAATACCATGACCTTAACCTGTTTGTTCCGCCTCAAATTTGAATTAGGAACAATCCCTGTCAGTAAACCGGATTACTAACAGTCCTTCTGAATTGTTCCTGCACTCATTAACAAATTAGTTTGAAAGGGGAACCCAGGCCATCGTAGTCCTGGGTGTTCTCTTTGCAACGGCAGAAGTAACCTGCTTCAACAAACAATCTGCTGAAATATCGGGGAGAATTGTATCCTTCTTTTTAATTTTCCAAATTTGTTTTGGTTCAATTAATTTGGATTTGAATGAATTAAATTTGGAAATCATTTTGTGTTTAAGACCAGAAGGAAAAGAATTTTGTTTTAAACCTTTGGTCATTTTCATCTTTGAATCATGTGAAACCGGCTTCACATGAAAAGGTTTGGATGGAGGGTTTTTCATCCAACCATTCAAAGATGTGTGCTTTTTACCTCTTAATCCAGAGAAGCAACCTGTGTTGCCTTTACCATCTGGAACATTCTTTGTAGACTTACATCTGGAGAAGCAATTCGTTTTGCCTTTACCATCCGTAGCAAGCCTTTGAGGACATTTCTTAACCACATGACCTTCTTTTCCACACTCAAAACAAGCCTTGAATGGCTTTTGATGCTTGACTGACCCGTGTGATAGAGGTGGGGATGAGGATTGCTTTGAGCTTGTAGCAGATTCTTGCTTGTTTTGGCATTTGCTATGCTGATCAGGGAATGAGATTTTCACTGATTGACTGGGTTGCTTTGCAATTGGTGAAGAGATCCGTATCGGTCTTGATTCAATGTTAGGAAGCTTTTGAGACTTGACACTGTCTGGAGATATCTTGATCTGAGAGGAACCAATACGCTCCTCTATGATTGATTCATCATCTGAGCTTATCCAGTCTCGTATACACAGATCTGCTTCCAAAGGATCTTGATTGACACCTCCTATTGTGTTGGCTTCGCTTGTAGGATTCTGATTGCCTGACGATTCAACAACTGTTCCTTCTTTGACAAACCTGACAGGAACAAACGAAGGAATGTTACCTGTTTTGAATTTGTTGAAGAAGGTTGGAGAAGCAACTGATATTGGTGTCGGAGCATTAGAGGTAGAATCGTCATTAATCTTCTTATCAGACCCCTGCTTGAGAAATCCCAAACCTACAGGAGAATCCTGCACATCTCTAACCTCTTTAAGATTAACGTTGCTTAAACCTGCATTTAAACTATTAGTTTCTGCAGCTTCAATCAAATCATTAGATGGATGAGGTTGAGGCAAAGGAGAGTAACAATGGGTGCTAGGAGGAGGATAGACGTATGGATTTTCACCACAACCCACACCCGTTTTAATCCTAGCTCCCCTCTGTTTACACAGTAGCTCTTCATGTTTCATTCCGGATATGGTCCATCTATCAAGCTTTGTTTTAAGCTTACTTGTTTCAAATTCAGCCAAAGTGACTCTTTCATTTAAAAGATTAATTTCAACATTTCTTTCAAGAAGAGTTCGTTTTAAATGATCATTTTCTTTTAAAGCTTCATTTATTTTATGAAATACTTGGCTTCATTCTTTTTAAGTTCTGCGTTTATGGTGGTTAACTCCTTTTGGTTATCTAAAATTAACCTATTAGCTTTATACACACCAAACAAACGAATTTTGCAAGCAGAAGAACACATATCCTGAATTGTCTCGTATGGAAGATCCAAGATGACTCTTTCAGCAGTAAGAACCTTGTCGCAGTTGCAAACTCTGGTATTTCGCTTCCATTCCTCTTCCTGCTCAGCATCACAAACTTCCTCATTCAACTCAGCTCCATCTTTACCCATTGATGTCTGCTTATGCTCTTCTTGTACCTCTTCAGTTTCAGGTTTCGGTAAACCGTCGGAATTGGTGTCAGAATCTGACATCTTTTCATTCTTTAAAGCTGCAAAATTATCAAACCGACATTGTGCAATTGTGAGATCATCTGATTCGAAGGATTTAATCAATTCTGCAAAAGCCATATTTATTTTTATTTTGTTTAAACAATTAAACGCCCCAAAAATATTCTTCCCAAAAATTGTAAAATAATTCTCCCCCGGGAAAAATATTATTTGTAAATGTCACGCTAGAAAATCTTAGCAACTGGGGTCAATTAATCAGTGAAAATTTCTTTATCGGAATGAACTCAATTAATCCCAACTAGGGGAAAAAAAATCATCTTTAACATTCGAATTTCGCTGAAAAAATGATAGTTTCGCTGAAATTATAGTTTCGCAGAGCTAGTTTCGCTGTGAACTCTAGTTTCGCTTAGCCGACAGTAGTTTCGCTGGAAATTTCGGCAGCAGTTTCGCTAGCCGAATGTCACAAATGGCTTAGTTTCGCTGATAAGTTCGCAGGAAACAAGATTGAACTTTCGTTCAGAGATAAATTCGGCAGCAATTTCGCTTGATGATTGGTCAAAAACACTATTGAACTATTCGCTTTTCAAGGGAGTACTTTCGCTGAAACTCTAGAAAACAACTTCAGATCCAAAATAAACCATAATTTCGCTGAATGAAGATGACAGTTTCGCTGTAAGAACAGCAGTTTCGCTGGTCGATCTCAAAACCCTTTTTCACCTCAAAATCAATCTGAAATCGCCAAATCTCAATGGATTTGAAATCTGATGATTAACAGAGCTTTCCCAACCAATAATAAGCAAACTTCAATCAATTTCCATATCAATAACACTCAAATCTAATCCGAATTTGATGAAAACTTGATATTGAACAAAACAACCAAAACCTCAACTTTTCTCTCTAAAAATCTTCAAATCTTCAGTGAATTTGATCCAAAATGGCTCTGATACCAAATTGTAAATCCAGGAACATCAAACTTGAATCAAATCATGAAGAATTAGATCAAAATATGATGAACACAATGAAAACCCCTTTGATCTCTCTTGATTGTTAATAATATTGTTTACAAGTAAATCCCTCAATCAATTGGTCATTCAACCATTCACCAAAACCTAATGACAATTAACCTATTTATAGTCTAGACTAAGATTCACTAATTGCACTTAACCCCCTAGACTTAGGCTAATTAATACAAAATTACATATTAAGCATAAAAATGACTAAAACAAGATAAAAAAAACTCCTAGTCATTTAAATCTTCAACGTCTTGTCTCGGTTCCTCGTCTCGAGCGTGTCGGGTTTGACTTTTGTTGACTTTGACCGTGACGTTGACTTTTGTTGACTTTCATTGTGTTGATAATATAGACTATCTTTTCCAGCTCCAACACACACATTTTTGGCGTTTACATGCTCATTACCCCTTATTGGAATATTGTTGATTGTGTTAACCAGTGATAAGATGGAAGCCCACAGTCAGTTGAACAACTTAGTTTGATCTTGAGATCACCAGTCAGGTCTAATCATCTATTGTGTTGAATCTACCGACATATCATTTGTGGTCTAGTAACCTCTAGGTCTACTCTCGTTGTGTTACCTTAGGAGTTACCAGTTTTTCTATCATCTTCCCTTTTATATTGCTTAGACTACACAGACTTATACTTTGAATTTTTGCATCTTTTCTAAATCAAATTTTAAAGTCCCTCTTGATTTGTTCCTGTGTACTATCATTTTCCAAAGGGTTTGAATCAGTATCACAGATACGATCTACCTTATATCAGCTATCCACTCCTTCTCCCTCGTTTTTTTAATGTTATTGGCTGACTTATTCTCCCCCTAAAACACTAAAATCATAACTGGTTTAATTATTTTAGGATTTTAATAAACAGCAAAACAACATGAGTTTAAATTAAACAGACTAAAATAAACAAATAAAATAAAATAAAAAAGAAAATTTAACTAAACTACACCGGACTACACATGATCATCATTAGGAATAACCTCACTTTTCCTTTTAACGCTGTTGACCTCTAGCAAATATTGAAAACATGGTTTATTAAAGGCTTTAGTATAGAGGTCAGCGCGTTGAAAATCAGTATTAATTTTTACCACATCAATTAAGTTCTTTTCAAAACAGTCTCTTATGAAATGGTATTTAATACCGATATGTTTGGTCTTAGGATGTTAGACCGGATTTTTAGTTACTGCAATTGCAGCAGAGTTATCAACAAAAATAGGAGTAGAAGAGAACTTTAAACCGTAATCCCGCATTTGCTGTTGAATCCAAATGATTTGTGAACAGCAACTTGCAGCAGCAACATATTCGGCTTCACAGGTTGACAATGCAACCGATGTCTGCTTCTTACACTGCTAGGTAACTAATCTTCTCCCAAAGAATTGACACCCTGCTGATGTAGACTTGTAGTTCATCTTGCAGCCCCCGTAATCCGAGTCACTATACGCCGTGAGCTCAAAGTCATCATCATGAGGATACCACAACCCAAGTGTGGGTGTACCCTTCAGATAACGAAAAATCCTCTTGACCCCGATCAGATGGTTGACCTTAGGCTTAGCCTGATATCTAGAACATAAACATGTAGCATACATGATATCAGGTCTTGAGAGGCAGTGAGATACATAAGGGATCCAATCATTCCTCGGTACATCGTGGCATCTACAAGATCTCCATTTTCATCAGGTACTATATCGTGATTCGTAGCAAGTGGAGTCCCAGCAGCAGAAGCATTCTCCTTGTCAAAACGACTGAGAATGTCTCCTACATACTTGGTCTGATGTAGAAAGATCCCATTTGGTGTCTGATCCACCTGTAATCCGAGAAAGAACTTCATCTCCCCCATAGCACTCATCTCAAACTCTTTCTTCATAACTGCTTCAAACTCTTTGCATAACTCTTCGTTCTTTGAACCAAAGATTATGTCATCGACATAGATCTGTACGAGCAGTAGCTCGCCATCTTTTTCTTTGATGAACAGCGTGCAGTCAATGACTCCCCTGCGAAAGCCGTGTTTCACAAGATGAGTCGAGAGTTTTTCATACCAGGCTCTTGGAGCTTGATGAAGCCCGTATAAAGCCTTGTCGAGCTTGTAAACTCTATCCCGATGATAAGGATCTTCAAATCCCTCGGGTTGACTGACATAGACTGTTTCTCTGATTTCTCCATGAAGAAATGCACTCTTCACATCTAATTGGTAGACTTCAATCTTCATGTACGATGCATAGGCAAGGAAGATACGAATGGCTTCCATCCTTGCCATAGGTGCAAACACCTCATTGTAGTCAATTCCCTCGACTTGGCGAAAACCCTGAACCACCAATCGAGCTTTGTTCCTGATAATGACCCCTTGGTCATCCTTCTTGCATTTCAAGACCCATTTGGTGCCAATGACCTTAGCACCTTTAGGTCTATCTACCAGAGTCCATACACCTAACTTCTTGAACTGCAGAAGTTCTTCTTGCATGGCACTCACCCACGCCTCATCATTTAGTGCATCACTGACATATTTTGGCTCAAACTGCGAGACAAAACACCGATAAGCACCATCATGAATGTAACCCTTCTCCATAACCGAGGCGTAATCAGCTGAGTATAGCTGATTTCGGGTTTGTACTCCTGATCTGACATCCCCAATGACATTGTCTAGGGGATGATAGACGTTTAGTCGTGATCCTGGAGTATTGGGAACAGCTACCTCAGAGCCAAGATTATGAACATTTGGTTCTGCATCTGAGGTAGTTGGAGTTTGAGGTTCCGAAGTTGAAGGTGCATCACTGGTAGATGCTTGTGGACTTTCAGGAACTGGAACCTGTTCCTCCTGACTGTTCTGATCATCTTCGTCAGCTTCATCTTCAGAGGAGGAGTCACTGTCGTCGACTATTCCCCCTGACTGAGTAGATGATTCTCCCTGTGAGCTAGATGGTGTATTCAAGATATCATACATCATTCTAGTAGCTAACTCGTCATCCAAGGGAGAGAGGGATGTTGAAGGACTTGAAGAATCCATCATAGTCGAAAAAGTAGGCGGGTCCTTTGCCAGTAGGTGGTGTGGTATATCTCTGAACGTCAACATTACACCACACTTCTACTAGACCCGTTGAGTTGTTGTAAACTTGCTTGTTCGGTATGTTGTATCCTAGAAAGAACCCTTCATCAGCCTTCTCGCTGAATTTACCTTCTAGTGTCTTCTTCAGAAGTGTGCACGGCGCGCCAAATGGTTCGAGATACTCCAAATTCGGTTTGCGTCTTTGTAGTAGCTCGTAACATGTCTTTCCGTGGCGCTTGACAATCAGAACTCGATTCAGTGTATAACATGCATTAGCTACTGCCTTGTGACATCTCATATTTTTCGTTAAATTAAAAGTTAACGTCGTTTATTCTTGAATGGACCATTATGGTCAATTATGAAATTCATGGGTTACTTATGACTATTTTTTTAATTTGTCTTTAATTCTTGAATTTGAAAGTTAATAATGTTAATTAATACTTAATAAATAAATTATAATAATAATAATAATCATAATAATAATAATAATAATAATAACAATAATAATAATAATAATAATAATAATAATAATATAATAATAATAATAATAATAATGATAATAATAATAATATAATAATAATAATAATGATGATGATAATAATAATGACTATAATGTTAATAACATTAATAATAATAATAATAATAATTATAAAAGCTTTGAAATTAATAAATTTGTTAAAATTTAAACTTAAATTGAGTTCAAGGGGTATTTATGTAAATTTGTAAACTTAAAATAGAAGTTTAGTACATAAAATAACAAATTGTAAAACTACAGGGACTGGTTATGTAAAATTATAAAAAAAACCCAAACCAAATTCCCTCACCCCCGTGTTTCCGGTCGCCGGCCGGCAAGTCCCGGCGCGGCTCCGGCGACCCCAAAAACCCTTAAATTTAATCGATTTTCAATCCAAAACCGTTACCAAACTCTTTTGGAACTTGATTAGAACCGTTAATCATCAAATAAACGAGTTAAAGCATCGGTTACGAAGCCCCACCAAGAGCATAACCGATGCCATAAACCCTATGGCCGTTCGAACATTTAATCCAAATAATAATCCAATTAATCGAACCTAAACGATCGACCTATCTATTCCTAAACGCCTACAACTTCCAATTCCACCTGGAAAACAAAAACCCAACACCAACGAGCAACATACAACTCGCGACCTGCAACTCAACGGGAATCCATGTTCGGAACTCTATTAAATCGAATTGATAGAGGGCTTTTGCTTACCATCGTCCTTGGATTCTACCTGCAAAGTTAGTTGGATTAAAAACAACATTTGAATATTGAATCGACTTCAAGGCAGTCGCGATGTTCTTTGTTATTGTTCTAATCGATTTTGACATCAATTCAGGTAATTAAAATAACACAGTCATTCGATTTCATTCAGGGATTAAAAGCCCCATGTTTAATTTCATTACTAACAACAATCTGATGTTCAATTTGGATCAAAATCATACTAGGGTTCATACGAGTTGGGGGTTTCTTTACAGTTATGTTTTTAACAATTAAAAATCATTTCTTAGCATGGCTTTGGCCCTGGTCTACTGGTTACATACTCACCCTTACTACCTTGAGGTCCCGGGTTCGAACCCGGGCACCCTCAACCTTATTTTTTTTAGGCTTTTCAGCCTTTAAAAAATTATGGAAAATTTCTAATAATTCTAAAACATCAGTTTATAAAATTTTAATTATTTCTTTTAAGACATTTAATTACTCTCTGTAATTTATTAAATCATATATTCTTATATTAATTTTCTTTAACAAAGATCATACTTAGGCTATTTAAAAAAATGATTTTAAGTAATAGTTTAAATCGCTAAATTATTATTGGTCCATAGGTTATCTTTAAATATAGTTTGATCATGATAACTATAAAATTTATTTACATTTTATAATTAATCTCACAAATTATTAGAAATGATTTTATATTCCTCTTCATATTAAATTATTAAAATGATATATATTTTCTTATTGGTTTAAAACATATTTGAATTATTAACTTTGTTTAGTTATTGGAAACCCTAGTTCGCATTTAATCGTTAATGTTACCCTTGAACTTAACCTTGAAATATATATACATTAGGGTCTTGTAAATGGGAATCGTTGGAGTCTCGTTTAAGTTCTTATCATCACCTTATATATACCATGTGAGTATTTCCATACCCCTTTTTGCTTATTTTCACACTTTGGGGTGAAACATGTTAACTTATACTATTGCACTTGTAAACTCATTTGAGACTTGTAAACTTTATGGCAATTCATCATGCAAAGTTATGGTTAGTTGAACTTTTGTGGTTACCATGTTATGGCGTTATATGTACAATCATTAACTATTGCTAGCCCAACGACGTCATAGATCTATGGGCAAGACAAGCCTGCTTTGGTTGATCCAACTACACTTAGCTGATCGTATATACTTTTAAACGTTTGAGACTTGTAAAACTTTGTCGAGGTTTGATTGTTGCATTGTTCATAACATCCCTAATCACTTGATTCACTAACTTATGACTTGAATTGCTATCTTTTATATACTTATGTATTGAAAACTATGGAATGCTCACCAACATTTTTATGTTGACCTTTTTATTTTTAACATGTTTCAGGTATACCTCAAGTTTGATACCTACACTTTGAAGCTTGCACATCTAGGAATGGACCTAGATAAATAAATAAAATAAGAATGATTTGTTACATTCTATGTTATGCTTTTATTTTCTTTGAGACTTATGTTTGTAATGTGACAATTGAAACTTATGTTTAAATTATATTTGGATTATTAATAGCGTTATGTGGCTGTGAACGATCTTAACTCTCACTCCTCGACGTTTCTGCCGTCAAGGTTGGGGTGTGACAGATTGGTATCAGAGCCCATAACTATAGGGATTTAGGTTATTAGAAATGGTGACCTAGACTATAGTTGCATGAACCTCATAGAAAGATTCTTATACCTTTGTGCTTACATGTTGTTTGCATGCTACATAATGCTATGCCTTTTGTGCAACTTGATGCCTTAGCATAGGATTGCCTTATGTATGCTTAAAACTTAGTTACTTGTCTCCCTAAACTTAACTTTAACTCTTTGACCCTCCCCGACAAATGAACTTCCTAAACTTATTCTCAACGACATGTGGAATCTACACTTATCGTCATGGGTTCAATTCCTTAGAGTCTATGTCTAATCTATGAAAATCTCATCAAGGTTTTGATTTCATAAACCAAAGAAATTTGTGTGACACATAGACACCTGTATTCTGGATTTCCTGGCAAAAGGCCTTCGGGCTAAGGCAAGCATATCGTATAAATCTCATTGTGAGACCAGTTATGCTTACCTGGAGATTTCTGGGATGAGTGATAAACTATGGTCAACATACACAAGTCTCTATGGAAAATGGGTCAATTTACCTTGACGTGTCAACGATTCCAAATGGTAACGCGTTACCAAATGGAACCATCCTCTTTGTGTCTTAAAAATCCTTGATTCTTTGATCTGGTTTATCACCAAAGTTTTAATATCTTCTCGTTCTTATCATATATAATGTTCCTGTTAATATTGAACCCATCCTACATTTCAACTCTTACTTTTAAACACCGTTATACGTTGAGCGTTTCATGTATCTATTTCTATACCTTGACCAACGTGTGCATGACTCTTAATATATCCAATGATATTGGGAATCTAAAACGAATGGTCTTCAAAACTTTAAATTATTACTTATGGTTTTCAAATCTCCTTATAAATATGTCCCATAACTAAGAACATGCAATGCTATAGGTGGAATTCCTACATCTCGAGATACTTTGTCTAGGCAAAGTGTAAATGGTGATTTGACTCGATCATTGAATCCATTTACTTGACTCGAAACCCTCGAGATGAGTGATCACTTATAAGTACGCGTGTCTTCAATAAGTCTATGGCTGATCTCATATCTTGAGAATTCCATGTATTCTCTTCGATTGTGAATCGAATGTTCACATCTCGTTAAGGTGTCGAATCATTCTTGTCCTTGATTTTGCCTTCCTGATTTAAATAATTCAAGATTTGACACCATCACAACTAATTCTGCTATCTCGAACTTTGATCTTAAGCTTGTAAGCATGATTTTTCCTTTTGTTACATTGATGTAACTTGAAATTTTTCCGAATTTCTAATTGATATTATTTTCCTTTCGTCGTTAAGTCAAACTCCGTACCGTCTGCACCGTGAGAGATGCAAGTGTTTGCAAGTCAACCTATGACTAAGAACACCCGTATCTCCTAAATGATTCTAACTCATCAAAACAGGGGTGATTCCCTTACTTTGATGATTCTCTATTCGTTTCGATAAATGGTTTCCAATTGTGATTTATGTAATTTCATCCTCTGGATCGGGGTGATTTTCTTATCCCGAGGATTGACTTCAATTATATTCTTTGGAATGGCATTTCACAAATGACATGATCTCACCAAAATAGGATTGAAACCCGTACTTTGGTGACAAATGTCAATCTTCGATTGTTTTCTTGCTATTATGAAATTCAGTCATCAAGATAGGCGTGAATTCCATACCTTGATGATAATATCATCTTTATGAATTGTATTTGTTCAAATGAGACGACTTCATCAAAGTAGGAGTGAATTCTGGATTTTGATGAAGAAGTTCATCTCGTTATATTTTGTTTTTGTAAAACTTCACCGTTAAGATAGGAGTGACTTCCCTTACCTTAATGGTGAGTTACCTCGTCTTATTTCTGTGGATCCTCAACAAGAAGTTGGGATCGAACTTTTTGATTGGTAAGTTAGTGGTCATACCTTGGGAATACACCACCAAGTTAGGAGTGAAAACCACACCTTGATGACTATTCTCATTTCTTGATCTCCAACTTACCAAGGTTTTAATCAATTGACAAGAAACATGTAGTAACTTGAAGGGTGAACCAATGTTAGTGTTTGGACCTATCAAGCGAAAGCATGATTTCTGAACTTGTAAGGAGACCCGATCGCTCTAGGTTGATTTTGATTCCAAGCTTGGAGCATTTAAATTTTTAAAACGATTTCTTTCCCTTTATCTTCATGTTTTAACTCGATCTAGCTACATCGAACCATTTATTCCTTACTTATCAACTTTCATTTTGAATATCATCAACACATGATTGCGCGATGGTAGCCTTCTAAACAATCTTTCTGCTAAAGACATTATCAACTTATGCTCATGTCTTTCTAGTCATACAAATGTTCTCAGCTATGCTTATGGTTTGTTGAACTGCGTATGCAAACTATACTTGGAAATTTGCTAACCTTGCAAAATATAAGTACATTTCCTATTGTTCACGTCATTTCTTAAATCGTCTTTAATCCTTAACCATTGAAAATCATTAAAACACTATCTTGATTTCGATCAACGAGACTCGTTATTACTTACATTGTGACGCGGATATAAAGGTTCATGAAATTTCGTAATTTGTAGTCATGGGTTTGGCATAAAAGAAAAGACATAACTTGGTATGTGTCCAAGTGTCTTACCTTCACATATGACAAAGCCTAACATTCGTGTTCCTATGAATCTCCTGTTTAACTTTTCATCACTAAGTGTCTTTTATCTTAGATGCCATGATGACAAATGGTGCATTATAGACCGATTAATTAATTTCATATTGACTCATGTGGGTTAACGGGTCAAGAAATTGGCTTGTATCTATCTCAAATAGTCGTATACCGTGGTATGTCGTTAAACATCGATCATTAATTTGGATGATCAAATCATTTTATGCTTTTAATAATGTTCCTAACCATCGTCGTGAACTTATTCCAAAATCTTCGCATATCGTATTATTCTTAGACTGATGATTGGTCAAAGGAGAGATACATATTCACAAGATATGCGTTAAGATCGTTTCATATAGTGACGTTTGGGATTCTTAAATCCTGACGGTTAACCTTTATTATCATTGTTGGTCTTTTATTGATTTCTAGACATCAATTTACTACGAAATTATATTCTAGAAGTTGTGACTTATAAATCTAAGATACCACAGTAACTTGTCATCGTTTTCCAACGTTTCGTCTCAAAACGTCTCGCGTTTATTATGTTAAGAATTTTGTAAGATTCCATAAAGTGAAGCGTTCCACCTGTAATCAAACGTCTATCACTGACCGTTGTACATTTACCTTTCATTATAACTCCTTTTTCATTTAAGTTTTATTCTTAATTTCGGGACGAAATTCTTTTAAGTTGGGGGGACTGTGACATCTCATATTTTTCGTTAAATTAAAAGTTAACGTCGTTTATTCTTGAATGGACCATTATGGTCAATTATGAAATTCATGGGTTACTTATGACTATTTTTTTAATTTGTCTTTAATTCTTGAATTTGAAAGTTAATAATGTTAATTAATACTTAATAAATAAATAAATAATAATAATAATAATAATAATAATAATAATAATAATAATAATAATAATAATAATAATAATAATATGATAATAATAATGATAATAATAATAATAATAATAATAATAATAATAATAATAATAATAATAATAATAATAATGATAATAATAATGACTATAATGTTAATAACATTAATAATAATAATAATAATAATTATAAAAGCTTTGAAATTAATAAATAAGTTAAAATTTAAACTTAAATTGAGTTCAAGGGGTGTTTATGTAAATTTGTAAACTTAAAATAGAAGTTTAGTACATAAAATAACAAATTGTAAAACTACAGGGACTGGTTATGTAAAATTATAAAAAAAACCCAAACCAAATTCCCTCACCCCCGTGTTTCCGGTCGCCGGCCGGCAAGTCCCGGCGCAGCTCCGGCGACCCCAAAAACCCTTAAATTTAATCGATTTTCAATCCAAAACCGTTACCAAACTCTTTTGGAACTTGATTAGAACCGTTAATCATCAAATAAACGAGTTAAAGCATCGGTTACGAAGCTCCACCAAGAGCATAACCGATGCCATAAACCCTATGGCCGTTCGAACATTTAATCCAAATAATAATCCAATTAATCGAACCTAAACGATCGACCTATCTATTCCTAAACGCCTACAACTTCCAATTCCACCTGGAAAACACAAACCCAACACCAACGAGCAACATACAACTCGCGACCTGCAACTCAACGGGAATCCATGTTCGGAACTCTATTAAATCGAATTGATAGAGGGCTTTTGCTTACCATCGTCCTTGGATTCTACCTGCAAAGTTAATTGGATTAAAAACAACATTTGAATATTGAATCCACTTCAAGGCAGTCGCGATGTTCTTTGTTATTGTTCTAATCGATTTTGACATCAATTCAGGTAATTAAAATCACACACTCATTCGATTTCATTCAGGGATTAAAAGCCCCATGTTTAATTTCATTACTAACAACAATCTGATGTTCAATTTGGATCAAAATCATACTAGGGTTCATACGAGTTGGGGGTTTCTTTACAGTTATGTTTTTAACAATTAAAAATCATTTCTTAGCATGGCTTTGGCCCTGGTCTACTGGTTACATACTCACCCTCACTACCTTGAGGTCCCGGGTTCGAACCCGGGCACCCTCAACCTTAATTTTTTTAGGCTTTTCAGCCTTTAAAAAATTATGGAAAATTTCTAATAATTCTAAAACATCACTTTATAAAATTTTAATTATTTCTTTTAAGACATTTAATTACTCTCTGTAATTTATTAAATCATATATTCTTATATTAATTTTCTTTAACAAAGATCATACTTAGGCTATTTAAAAAAATGATTTTAAGTAATAGTTTAAATCGCTAAATTATTATTGGTCCATAGGTTATCTTTAAATATAGTTTGATCATGATAACTATAAAATTTATTTACATTTTATAATTAATCTCACAAATTATTAGAAATGATTTTATATTCCTCTTCATATTAAATTATTAAAATGATATATATTTTCTTATTGGTTAAAACATATTTGAATTATTAACTTTGTTTAGTTATTAGAAACCCCAAATTCTTATTGGAAACCCTAGTTCGCATTTAATCGTTAATGTTACCCTTGAACTTAACCTTGAAATATATATACGTTAGGGTCTTGTAAATGGGAATCGTTGGAGTCTCGTTTAAATTCTTATCATCACCTTATATATACCATGTGAGTATTTCCATACCCCTTTTTGCTTATTTTCACCATTTGGGGTGAAACATGTTAACTTATACTATTGCACTTGTAAACTCATTTGAGACTTGTAAACTTTATGGCAATTCATCATGCAAAGTTGTGGTTAGTTGAACTTTTGTGGTTACCATGTTATGGCGTTATATGTACAATCATTAACTATTGCTAGCCCAGCGAAGTCATAGATCTATGGGCAAGACAAGCCTGCTTTGGTTGATCCAAGTACACTTAGCTGATCGTATATACTTTTAAACGTTTGAGACTTGTAAAACTTTGTCGAGGTTTGATTGTTGCATTGCTCATAACATCCCTAATCACTTAATTCACTAACTTATGACTTGAATTGCCATCTTTTATATACTTATGTATTGAAAACTATGGAATGCTCACCAACATTTTTATGTTGACCTTTTTATTTTTAACATGTTTCAGGTATACCTCAAGTTTGATACCTACATTTTGAAGCTTGCACATCTAGGAATGGACCTAGATAAATAAATAAAATAAGAATAATTTGTTACATTCTATGTTATGCTTTTATTTTCTTTGAGACTTATGTTTGTAATGTGACAATTGAAACTTATGTTTAAATTATATTTGGATTATTAATAGCGTTATGTGACTGTGAACGATCTTAACTCTCACTCCTCGATGTTTCCGCCGTCAAGGTTGGGGTGTGAAATGCCTCATTCCAGAATTGGATAGGCAGTTTCGAGTCTGCCAACATAGTCCGTGCTGTCTGTATCAAGCTTTTGTTCTTTCTCTCAGCAACTCCATTCATCTGAGGCGTGTAGGCAGAAGTGAATTGATGCATAATTCCCTTTTCCTTGCAGTAAGTCACCATCCACTGGTTCTTGAATTCCGTCCTGTTGTCTGAGCGTACTTGTCTAACCTTCAGCTTGTAGAGAGATTCCAGTGTGGTTACTAACTCCTTGAATGACTCAAATGTTTCTGATTTGGACTTCAGAAACATTACCCAAGAGAACCTTGAGTAGTCATCAGTAACCACAAAACAGTACAAGTCGCCTGCAATGCTCTTTGTACTGCTGGACCAAACAGATCCATGTGAAGAAGTTCAAGAGGAAGTTCTATTGAATGAACTTTCTTTTCCTTATGAGACTTCTTCGTCTGTTTGCCTTTCTTGCAAGCTACACAAAAGTCAGGAAGCTGAAAGTTCTTGACATTAACTCCTCTCACAAGATCCTTCTGAATCAAGTGATTCATCTTCCTTTGACTAATGTGTCCCATTCTCCTATGCCAGGAGATGGAATCCTTCTCAGTAGCTTTAGATAGAAAGCACTGAACCTCATGATCCGTTGTAGAAGCTGTTGACAGGTCCAAAACATAAAGATCTTTATATCTTGAAGCTGTCATCAGAACTTGGTCCTCTGGGATCACGTAGTCTTTCTTCAGCACGTAACACTTCTTGTTGTCGAAGATGACCTTAAATCCCTTATCACAGATTTGGGAAACAGAAAGTAAGTTATTTTGAAGTTGTTGAACGTAGTTCACCTTATCAAACTTAACTTTCTGATTTCCCACTTCTCCCTGAGCTGTGATATAGCCTCCCTTTTTTCCAGCAAACGAAACATGCCCTCCTTTTATTTGCTTGACGTTTGATAAAAGGGCCCTGTTTCCAGTCATGTGCCTGGATGCTCCGCTGTCTACAATCCACGTGTTAGTTTCAGCACTGTAGCGAACACCTTGCACATACAATGTAAAGAATTAGTTTAGGTTAGGAACCCAAGCCTTTACTGGCTTGGGTTTCCCAGAGGCATCACACATCATGAATTCAACCCATTGACCCTTAGAGGGTGAGGGTAGCTCAGGTTCCTTCTTGTCATCATTATCAGACACACAGGATGACTTCTCTTTCCATAAGCCAGATTTGTGCAATGCCTGTTTGTGATAAACAGTCGACTGGCTAACAGGTTGAACTTTAGGTTCACTAGTTCTTCTAGGTGGAGTTAAAGAACTCCTCTTAGAAGACCTAGGGTTTGAATCCTGAAGTTCAATCTTCTTCCTAGGTGTCTGATAGTAAGGACAATAGGAAGCAATGTGTCCAAATTCTCCACAGTTGTAGCACGACCTGCTATCAACCTTATGATTAAACTTTCTTTGTGGAGAAGTGTGTGACACTCTAGTAACATCACTCAACTTAGGTTTTGACTCTGGTTCTTTTGATGTTTTCTCTTGTTTAACAAAGTTAACTGTTTTAACATGTTTCACACTTTTTCCTTTTGGTTTACTGGTTTTTGACTTGAAACTTGTGAAAGATTAACATTTGAAGTCTTTTTAGGTTCTGATTTGACTCTGTTTGACCCTGACTTTATGTTAACCTTTTCAAATTCATTTTCCAGATTAAACAAGGCAATTTACCTTTGCCTTATAGTGGCCTCCTTTGTTTGTTTCCAGATTCAATAGATGAACATGAGGAATCTGGATCACTAACAAGAGGAGTAGACACCACATGATCCTTGATGGGATTATTATTTACTGGTCTACTCTTAGTATTCATCAAGGTCTCAGGTGGTGGTGGAACCACTTTGTAACCCAAACCCTCCCCGTTGTTTCTTTCTCTCACTAAGTGTTGGACTATGTGTGATGAACTAGTCCAACTGTGCAGTTTCTATTTTAATGAGTTTACTTCTACTTCTAGAACTGCCTTTTGTATCTTAGTGTCTTCTAGGGAGTTTAGATAGTACCAATGTCATTAGCTTGGTTAAATGCAACTACTTCGGTTTCCCTAAGTTGTTAGTCAAAAGGTCTATCTTTTCTTTGTAACTATGCTCATTTGTTTTTAACTACTCTAGCCTCAGTGCATAGTTGCAAATCTTTTACTAAGTTATCATTATGATCTAATAACCTAGCAAATTTTTCATCTATGCTATTTCTAAAAGTATCACAATCAGAACAAGCATGATTATCAAACATTTGGTCAGTGGTACTTACCTGAGTTGGTTCAAAAGAGTTAGCCATCAACGCAGCATCAAATGTCTCTGGTTCTGGTGATACTGTCTTTTCTGTTTTTGCTGTGGTAGTCTCCTCTTTAGGCTTGTAGCTGACCTCAGGTGCAGTTGTCTCTTCAATATTTGACATCGCTATCTCAACTGCTAGATCTCCTTCACTCGCGGAATCATCATCAATGTCTTTTACACTTGCAATGTTTGATTCCCCTGGAGAGACAAACCTAAAGCTCCAATCCTGTCCTTCTTCATCATGAGCAGTCAAGGCTTTTGGATCCTTGCTTGATGAAGTAGAACTAGTAGCTTGCTTGTCTTGGCGAGTGAAGGACGAGAATGGTTCCCGTTACCCGTCTTCTTTGGTTTGACACATTCTCTCTCTTGAAGTGCCCCTTCTCTCTCCCAGTTGAAACAGGTCACTTTGCTCTTGTCAAAGCCAAATGTGGTATCCTTAGAGCTTACAAGTTCTGTCCGGTCTTTTTACAAACTTCTTCGCCCTCCGGACAGCCTAGCTAAGGCCCACATTATGTCCATCCTCTCAGCTCCATTTCGTCCACCTGCTCGTAGTCCTAGTCTGCCAGATGGCAGTTTCCAATCTTCCACAGCAACAAGTCCATCATAAGAATGAACCACTGCAGCCAAAAGATCCATGTGTTCTCGAGCTACTTCCACAGTCACATTACCGAGGTTCTCGGTCTTCAGTTTAGTAGCACTTGCTTCAGATCCAATATAGTGGGTACAAGAAGACCCCGACGTGTCTGATCCTGAAGGAGAAGCATGTGAAGGACCCGATGAGCTAGACACAAATGCAGTCTGGAGAGGTGCTCCAGAAGTCTTAGCTCGAGGCGTGGCATTGTACAAAGCTGGATTTTGAGTGTACGAAGACTTCTGAGCTCTGTACTTCATCCTAAGTGCTTCTTCTCGCAACTTTAGAATGAAGTCATTTATATACATCTGCTAGCATTCCATTCTGTCTCAGGTTGGACACGAATGAAGCCCACTTTTCCGGCAATCCGTCTGCAAAGTTAGTAACTTTCTCTTCCATGGTAGTAGCCACCCCATGTGTATGCAGTTCGCTCATCAGATGGTAGAATCTATCTATGACATCGTCCAAACTCTCGTTTCCCATCGATGAGAAGTTATCGAATTCCTTCTTTAACTCCTTAGCCTTGATGGCCTTCACGAAGCATTCCCGTCGTACCTCTTTTCCAGCTCATCCCATTGTTTCTTGGACTGCTTATTTTCTGAGTACTGGTGGAAAATGTCTTTAGGGATAGACTGTGTAATCAATGCATAAACTCTCTTCTCTGCATTGTACTTAACCTTCTGCGCGTCAGTCATCCCTCCTAACGTTAGCTTAACTCAATCAGCTCCCACCGGAGTACTATACCCAATCTTGATAGCTTCCCACAGATTCGGATCCACTCCATTGAGGTAGATCTCAAAACGTTGTTTCCAGTGGGGAAACTCATCTAAAGTTAAGAGCTTTGGTGGTTTATTATGATTACCCACCTCACTCTCAAGTAACAGCAGGTTCTGGATCCTAGAGTCCTTTCCAGCAGTAAAGGCTGACATTTGATCTTCCATGGCGAATAACTTTAAGTCTAATATAACAAACTGTCACTGGTGCGACTGAAGGATGCGATTGGTCTATCCGTGCGTATGAACTATGCGACTGGTTCAATCGTGCAGCTGAACTAAGCGATTGGTTCAGTCGTGCGAATGAATCTGATGCGTATGAACAATGCGAACGAATGGTTCAATCGTACGAATGAAGGTGCGACTAGGTCCAATTGTGCGTATGGGCAATGCGAATGGAGTCCAGTCGTGCAAATGGCTCACTCGTGCGACTGAAGCTGCTGTTTTGCGAAAATTTCTAGGTTAAACGTGTTTTAGCCGTAAAAATTCGAAATTTTGCAAGGTCCAATCGCCTAAGTCCGTAGAAACCAAACTTTGATGAGCAGAGAACGTCCAAGATCACTTTTGACACCAAAGATTGCGTTTTTAGTGCAAAAACACAAACTTTTTTATCAATCTTGATTGAATCACACGTAATCAAGAGCTCAAGCTCTGATACCACTTGTTAGGACCTGGTATTTGAACGAAATACCGAGTGATTAGCGTGTAAACCAGATCAAATAGTGTGGAATCCTATTTGATTGGCGATCCAATCAGTGAGAACACACGTAGAATCAATCAAGAATTGAAACTAACGTTAGAAGTCGATTGGGAATCGATCTAATGTGTTCTGTGAACTTGGAGAACGAATTGGGAGGCTTCTGGACTGCTAGGGTACGTCTGGAGTCGAAATAGAATGAATGCTTACGTTTTTCCACGAATTGGGTTGTATTTATAGGTTAGTATTGTTCATTCGGGCGACTGGGCCATAAGTATGGTTCACTCGTGCGATTGAACCATGCGGTTGATTCATCCGCACGACTGAGTGTTCAGTCGTGCGACTGAGCCAATCTTATGTGTCAATCATACGACTAATCCAGTCTCCTGGTTCAGTCGTGCGACTGAGTCAATCGTATGAAGTTATTCATGCGTGTGGTCCATTCGCATGGGCCATTCGCATGAGAACTTCATTATGTTAAGTTTGAATGTATTAATTAATATAACATTATGTGTAACCATTCAAACAATCACAAACCTAATTAACCAATTCAATATCGACTCATTAATGAAATATTAGACATTATAAATCACAAACAATCAATCTCATTTCATTAATCATTTCAAATTACATCAGAATCTGATTAACAAGATCTATTACATTTCATATCATGATCTAGGGACATACATGTATCAACAGGTGCTTTAGAGACTTACAGATGGATTGACGAAATGGAAGCGGTCTTGGACATTAGCGAGTGCAAGATGGATCATATGGTGAGGTTCGCATCACAATCCCTCAAGGGATCAGCTCTTGAATGGTGGAAGTCGATTACTCAAACCCGTGGAAGAAATGTGGCTAACTGAATGAGTTGGACCGAATCAGAGAGCTAATGACCAGCAAGTATTGCCCCATCAATCAACTCGAGAAGCTGGAGACAGAATTCCTAAGTCTGGAAATGAAAGGTCCCAACTACACGGAATATATCAATCGTTTCTTAGCCCTATCCCGACTTGTTCCCCATCTAGTGACACCTGAAACTAAAGGTGTAGCACGATTCATCTGGGGGCTACACCCAAGAGTTAGGGAATGGTTCAATCCTCCCAGCCTTCAACCCTACAAGCTGCTGTTGACCTTACCAGCAGTTTGACTGATGACTTGATTAGGGCAGGATGGACTGAGCAAGCAAGGGCTGATGAGAAGAGGAAGTTTGTTGGTGAGAAAAGAAAGTGGTTTGAAGTAAAGAGAGCGGTTGGAAGTAGTAGCGGGTCAAGTAGAAAGAGTTCTGAAGGTGCAAGGCGTGATGATCAAGGAAGCAAGACCCGGAGACTGTACTCAGGGACAAGCCCGTTTTGCAACAAGTGCAAGCTACACCATCAAGGGGAATGTAACCCAATGCCCTGTTTTAGATGCAAGAGAACAGGCCATTTAATCAAAGACTGCACTTACACACCAGGAAAACAATGCTATGAATGCGGAGATCCAGGGCACATGAGGAACAAGTGTCCTAAGCTGGGTAGAGACAAGGATGCCAAGCACAACAAACTTAAGGGAAGAGCATTCGTTATGGACCCAGCTGGAGCTCGTAGGGAACCTGATGTGGTTAACGGTACGTTCCTTGTAAACAATCATCCTGCTACTGTTCTGTTCGATACTGGAGCGACTGCTAGTTTTGTCTCTAGTACTTTTAGGCCTTTGATTGACTTAGACGCGTGTGCTTTGACCGATACGTTTACTGTAGAATTAGCTGACGGTAACATTTGAGAAACTAACGAAGTCATCAAGGATTGCTCGCTGAATCTAAAGGGAAATACATTTAGGATAAATCTGATGCCCATTAAGTTAGGAGGATTTGATGTTGTTGTTGGTATGGACTGGCTAGCTAAGCATAGAGTCGAAATCGTATGTGCGGAGCGTCTACTCAAGATACTGTTGAGTGACAAGGAAGTGTTAGTGGTACAAGGCGAAAGGAGTAACACCCTATACCCCATGGTATCCCACTTAAAAGCTACCAAGAGCTTAATGAAGGGATGCCCAGCTTTCATAGTTTATGTGACGAAGACCCAAAAGGAGAAGAAGATTGAAGATATTCCCGTGGTTTCTAAATACCCAGAAGTGTTTCCGGAAGACCTACCGGGACTTCCCCTGAACCGACAAGTCGAGTTCCGGATAGATTTACTACCTGGCGCTGCACCGGTAGCCAAGGCACCGTACCGACTCGCCCCACCTGAGATGAAGGAGCTAATGGCGCAAATTCAAGAACTACTGGACAAGGGATTTATACGTCCGAGTGTCTCTCCATAGGGTGCCCCGGTACTGTTTGTGAAAAAAAGAAAGACGGAACCCTACGAATGTGCATTGATTACAGAGAATTGAACAAGCAGACCATAAAGAACTGTTACCCTGTTCCGAGAATAGATGACCTATTTGATCAACTGCAAGGAGCAAGTTTTTTTCCAAAATAGATTTGAGGTCGGGTTACCACCAACTGAAGATAAGAGAATAGGACATACCCAAAACGGCCTTCCAAACTAGGTATGGACACTATGAGTATTTGGTCATGCCCTTTGGGCTGACTAATGCTCCAGCAACATTCATGGATCTCATGAACCACGTTTGCCGCCCTTACCTCGACAAGTTTGTAATTGTGTTTATCGACGACATACTGATCTACTCTCGTAGTAAAGACGAGCACTAGAAGCATCTCAGGCTAATACTTGAACTACTCAAGAATGAGCAACTATATGCCAAGTTCTCTAAATGTGAATTCTGGATGCGTAGGATTCAATTTATAGGGCATGTGGTGAATGAGAATGGGATTCAAGTCGACCCTTCCAAGATTGAGGCCATAAAGAATTGGAAGATTCCTGAAACTCCCACGGAGATAAGGCAATTCTTAGGGCTGGCTGGTTACTACCGACGATTTATAAAAGACTTCTCGCGCATAGTGCAACCTTTGACCGTACTAACCAAGAAGAACAAAACCTTTGTGTGGGAGCGAGAGCAGAACGAGGCATTTGAAACGCTTAAAGAGAAGTTATGCAGTGCACCTATCCTTGCTCTTCTAGAAGGAGTAGAAGACTTCATGGTCTATTGTGACGCTTCGCGTCAAGGACTAGGATGTGTATTGATGCAACACAACAAGGTGATTGCTTATGCATCTAGACTGCTAAACGATCATGAGAAGAACTATACGACGCACGGTCTGGAATTGGGTGCCGTGGTGTTTGCTCTCAAAATGTGCAGGCACTACCTCTATTGCACGAAGTGCATCATCTACACTGACCATAGAAGTTTGCAACACATTCTTGACCAAAAGTTGCTCAACATGCGTCAGCGAAGATGGGTCGAGCTGTTAAACGATTACGAGTGCGGAATCCGCTACCATCCCGGTAAGGCCTATGTTGTGGCAGATGCGTTGAGCAGAAAGGAGAGAGAAAAGCCTCTTCGTGTATGAGCCTTAAGGATGAGTGTGTATACCAACCTTATCGCAAAACTGAAAGAAGCTCAAAACGAAGCATTAAAGGAAGAAAGGGTTAAAGAAAGAAGGGTTAACCGGAATGGAAAAGCGATTTGAGACAGGGGACGATGGTACATACATGTACGAAGGGAGAACTTGGGTGCCGAAGCACGGAGGAATTCGAGAAGTAATCCTTGTCGAAGCACACAAGTCTAGGTATTCGGTTCACCCTAGAAGTGATAAGATGTACCAGGATCTAAAGGCACTTTTCTGGTGGCCTGGAATCAAGAAATCAATCGTCATTTATGTGGGGAAATGTCTAACCTGTGCCATGGTAAAAGCTGAAAATCAAAAACCGTCAGGAACGTTACAACAACCCGAAATCCCAGAATGGAAATGGGATAACGTCACGATGGATTTTGTTACAAAGTTACCCAGAACGTTTAGAGGCCATGATGCTATTTGGGTGATAGTAGATAGGCTAACAAAGTCAGCTCACGTTTTGCCAATAAGAGAAGACTACGACATGACGAAATTGTCTAAACTATATGTCGACGAGATAGTAACAAGGCATGGAGTGCCTTTGTCGATCATCTCCGACCGTGATAGCCGTTTCACTTCTCGTTTCTGGAAATCATTCCGGCAGGCTTTAGGAACCCGTTTGGATCTAAGTACTGCATACCACCCTCAAACCGACGGTCAGAGCGAAAGGACTATTCAAACGTTGGAAGATATGTTAAGAGCTTGCGTGATTGACTTTGGCGGAAACTGGGACAACCATCTCCCTTTGGTGGAATTTGCCTATAATAATAGTTACCACGCGAGTATTAAAGCCGCTCCATATGAGGCTTTATACGGGCAGAAATGCCGATCGCCATTGAGCTGGACGAGATCGGTGATAGCCAAGTGATGGGACCCGACATCGTTTTGGAGACCACTGACAAGATCTTTAAAATTAAGGAGCGACTGAAAGCAGCCAGAGACCGGAAGAAGAAGTACGCGGATAGTAGGCGGGAACATTTTGAGTTCAAGTGGGCGACAGAGTACTGCTAAGTAGCCACCATGGAAGGGAACCGTGAGGTTCGGAAGATCACGGACCGCTTGCAAGCACTCAGGCGGAGCCGCATACCCAGGTCAAGGTTAGATGGAACTCAAAGAGAGGACTTGAATTTACTAGGGAACGTGAAGATGAGATGAGAAGAATTATCCACACCTCTTCAAACCCACCCATTCAGACTCTAATCAAAGCTAAAATTTCGGGACGAAATTTCCTAAACGGTGGGATAATGTGACAACCGGCCTCTAGGTTGTTATTCTAACCCTAATTTACTTGCATCATTATCCGTCTTATAAGTACTAATAATGGAAACAATCCAACCCTATCAGTGAATTTGAAACATTTCTTGCTATTGATCCAATTATGATTTCGTATGATTTTATTGACTTTTAGTTAGTTTAGGTTTTACCTTTTAAAGATTAGTGTCCCGGAAATGTTAACTAGTCACCCTTACAAAATTTAATCTCAAGTGAAACAATTTAAAATGTGAGCATGCATTCACACTTATAAAATTTTTGGTTCATGCATGCATGAACATGCACAAGACACTACAATTAACATCATCCACCAAATAATATATTCTACCTAATACTACAAAATTACACTACCTAATAAATATTTACCATTAAAATTTAAATCAAAACACCCACACTAGATGCCAAGATCGGCCGCCCCCTCTCCTTCCACTCACCTCTCCTCTACACCACCCACACTCTCACCATTCAAGCTTCATGCAAGACTCTTATCTCTACACCTCTCTCTCTCTCATTCTTTCAAACTCACATCAGCTGATTTCACACTCCAAAAGACAAACACAAACCAATCTCTCTAGATTTCCAGCCATGTTCATCGAAGAACAAGGCATTCACACACTCGGTCGACCGAAAATCACAAGAAGGTGGCCATAATCGCGAGTTTGGACACACCTCCACATCTTGTTCGACTTTTACAGATTTGTTAGAAGATTCTTCAGCCTTGTCTAAGGAGTTTCGAGCTATCCAAGACCATCTACACTCTCCAAAACGTGAACAACACCAAGTGTAAGTTTCATGTGACCCGAAAATGGTCTTTTCATGTGTTTCTTTCACTTCTCTTTTAAAAACACCTCCTCTCTTTGTTGTAGCAGAAACCCAACACTATTATATTGTTCTTGAGGAGCTTTCAACATCACAAGAGGTATCTCACTCGTTATATTTGTCATTCTTAAGGTGGAAACCGATTTCCACCATGAAAACCCTATTTTTGGACTCTTTGCACCATCTAACTTGTAAATCTTGTAACCCTTGAAAACAAAATTTATAACCTGCTTGTTAATGGTTTAATGGACTCCTAATAACCTGTTTTGAAAGTTACAAAAGAATATACACCATGGATATATGGTTATAGCTCAAGATACACCTTAAAAACCTTCTTTTTACAAGAAATGTTGCAATCTAAGCACTTGTTTGAAAACCCTCTTAACCAAGGTTTACAACCTGCTCATGAACAACTTGGTAACACCCTAATAATCTGGCTTTAAAGTTAAATGAGGTTTTGGTAATGTTTGAATACAAGTTTGCAAGGATTTACACATGTGTTATGGTCTGTTATGGCAAAATCAATAAGTTGATGGTTCATTGTTGTGATGGGTAACCTAGCCGTGAGTTTGGACATAATTTAAGAAAGTTTTGATGAATATTAAGTGTGTGACAAGTGGTTAATCTCTAGAAATTAAGGACATGTTAAGATTAGACCCATTTTGGTTATTTTCGGGACCCGAAACATGGTAAAACAACTTTAAAAATAGTAAAACATGGTGTTAACCATTTTAAAAAGAATTCTAGGCTTAATAATGATTAATAAAGTGTTCTGGAGTCAATGGGTAATTTAAATGGTCAAAAGATCAATTAAATGGCGTTTTAACTAAAAACGGGTACCAACCGAGCAACGTTTTTGAGAAAAATCCAAGAAAAACGAGTTTAAAGTTAAGATTTATAAAAATCATGTAATTTCAGAAAGTTAAATTGGTCAAACAAGCTTTAAATGGTCAAATACGGTTAAAAATGCGTTTTAACGGGTTAAACGTAAAAACGAGACTTTCAACTATTAGAGGCAAAATTTCACAATTTAAGGACTTAAAACTTATAAAAATATCTATAGATGATACCTACTGGTCCAAGACTCAAATTTATAGAAACCCTAAATTAACCGTTAAAACTCTCCGGTTTTGCCGCAACCGGGAGCGTTAAACGCATAGTTTTTAAACCGGACCCATAAACTGAAATTTTGGAACACTTACTCAATAATAAGTCAATTTTTACTCTAAGAACCTGATTTGTGGTCTTAAGTGTCATAAAAGACAAGAAACCAAACTTGAGGGTAGAAACTGTCAATTTTGAAACTTAAGGGGCTAAACTGTAAAATTTTACCAAACTTTATAACCGACTCCTATGAAACTAATAATCACTTGAACAACAAAATTTCCTTATATCCTTAACCTAATGATGTAAAAATCCCAAATTACATGAAGAAACCATGACCTGCCATAAAAGGAAACTTTTTATACAAACCTTCGCGAATCAAAGCCTTATCCGACAACTAAATTCTTGACACTCTTGTTGCACCTTAAATAAGTTTAGAGCCGTAGCTTATCACTTAATATATTCATGTTAGGGTGCTAGACTTGGGACACTCCCGGCACACGAAGAGTTATTTTGACTTAACACCTAAGGTGAGTTCTAGTGATTCCCCTTTTTACTACTGTTTTGGGGTGAAACATGCTCTGTTATTTATGAACTATATTTGTGCTTTACTTGGTGATTGTATGTGGGATTTATGGATTACCTACTGATACTTATATCATGATCATTAGTTTTTTCGTGAACCGCTTGTTTTATATGGATAGATCTATTTGGGGAATCCCCCACACACAGTGGCTTCCGTTCCAGGAAGGGTACCCCACTGAGATCCTAAGGGGTCGTTTGTGGCATGTGACAGGTTTTGTTAAGAAACTGTTGTGAACCATCTGGGCAGGTATGATTCACTGGGTTTGGGGCTCAGTTCTTCCTTCGGGATATCCGGTTAAAACACAACTTAGAAGAGGCCAACTGGGACTGAGTGCAGGGTTGATTATGATTTTCCCACGATGTTGAAACTATGATTCATTCCTTTTTATCAAGAGAAGGATTTGTTAAGTCCTTCTGTTTTTAAACTTTAAGCACTTGAATTCACCAACTTTTTAGTTGACACAAATTTCTTTTTGAGCATGTTTCAGGTAATTTATGAAGAGATCCTAGCTGTTGTGAAGACCTAGACTTATCCCCGCAACCATGGCATTGGCATATTTTACTTAATGAACAATTTGAAACAATTTTAATTTGTGTTGAACAAGTACAATTTTATTTCTATGATTGGTTGTAAAACTCATTTTGGGGCTTGATTTGTTTCAAGCCCCGGTAGCTTTTTGCAGGACCGTTTAAGGGCTTAAAAACACAATTACAACACAACAACACAATGAGGAGAAACTAAGCTCTAATCAAACAGTGAACTGGGTAACCAAAGTGATACAAAGAACACAAGTAAGTAAAGAGACAGAACAAGAGAGTTTGGGTTTCAAGGAGGCAGTTATATGCTTTCTCAAGTTCTTTTACAAGTGTTACAAAGCATAAAGAAAAGATACAAGAACTTGAAATACTTATACTACAACCTACAAACAGCCGGCCATACTTTGAAGGCCAGCTGGATAAAATTGACTAGACACTAACAAAATCAATTGTAGGGTCAAAAGGCATATCTGCCTTTTGACCTGTGACTATGACATGCCATAGCTCACATCCTTTACAATACAAAAAGGATAAGTACATAAAGTAGAAAGTTGAATACTCAAGACCTCAATGTACAGTTACCAAAAGCAAGCCCTTTTCACCAACTCATGTAAGTTGGTGACTTTACAGAGATGCAGCGGAAAAGGTGCTTTATGGAACAGTACATCATTAAAGCATGTGTACTAAATTCTTCGGAAGAAATCTGTCTTCATAGGATGAGGCTTCGAAGACTTTGTCTCTGAAGCTTCGTAAGACTTCATGTTGGCTTCGAAGATATGGTCTTGGGCTTCGGAAGATTTACACTTAGAGTATTTTCTAATGCTTTGGGTAAAACTTCCGAAGCATTCTTCACTTCAGTACTTAGTGCATGTTGCTGAGACACTTAAGCTGTTTTGGGTTGCATCAGACTTCAGGAATCCTTACAAACTCCCCCTAGGCTGATGCTACCAAAACACTTGGAAGATCTTCAAATGTTGGTAGTCTTCAGTACAACAGGACCATCCTTTCTTCATGAGATGGTCAGGATCATCAAGACTTTCATAATATCTTCTCATCTCAAAGAGATCATGCAGAGGTAAGTTGATAATGTCTTGCCATGATAGACACATCTCAATACTTGATCTCGATACAGTCCATCTCTCTGGATTGGTAGAGTATGTCCAGGACAAGATGGGTGTCTCACTAGTTAGAGGAGCCACTTGAATGGAGTTGATTGGGCTGCCTCATCATGCACTTCCTCGGGTTGATCGATTCAGCCTGAGGTGCAGAGGTAGATGACTTTGGCTTCTTCTTCTTGTCTTTGGTTTAGAAGCCATCCTCTTCTTCCTCTTGGTTTCTTTAACTGAGAAGACTGGTCTGCAGCACCATGTTGATCATCAGTGTCTTTCTCAGTTGGGTGTTCCTCTCCTCACAGGTTCAGAAGGAGGGAGTTTGACCCTGCTGGATCAGAAGATAAGCTTGCTGGGGCTCAGCTGAGGTGCTGGTTGAGGTGTTCTGGTTGTTCAACTTGACCTCCACTTCAGGTGGGACTTGACTTGGAAGAGAGTGCAAGTCAATAAGTTCTCCACTCTTAATTAATGTGATCACCTGTAAATATGGAATGACCATAAAATTTACATTAAGGGAAACTTGTTGAGATAGGAGAAATAGTCATGGGTTGAGAAACAAGTTGGTATAGTTTGGGTCCATGCGGAGGAACTTGGATAAGGGATAGAGGGAGGTGTGATGCATGTGCCTGGATTAGATGAGGGGATGTCAGGGAAACAGAATCTAGGATCATAAGGGGCTTGCAAGGGAATACTGACGAGAGAGGTAGTCAGTAGTACTCGTGTCCAATCAAAACATCAAGAAGAGGACGAGCGATCCTGGACTGCAGGATGGCTAGGAGTGAAAAATAGACTAAGTCAGGGAAGGATCTGCTGTATCATAGAGGGGTAGGAAGGGGATAGCATGAGGGAGCAATTGAAGGTCCTAAATAAATTTTTGGACCAGGGGATAGGTCCCCCCTTATAGTCATTCAAAGAAAGGGAAAATTCAGGAAGACAACTCGAACGACACTAAGCAAGTGTTTCCCATCATTAAAAGATCTTAAGATAACTTAGCTAGTGAGAGAAGTCCAAGTGTGGAGTGGCAAAAAAGAGCGGTGTGAAGAGCAGGGGGGGGGTTTGAAGTGGAGGATCAAGCAACGCTCCATAACATGTAGGGATATTTGAGAAGATAAAGTGAATGTCGATCAATTTTAGAAGAACAAGAGGAGAAAGAGGGAAAGGTTGAGAAGATGGAAATATTTTAGCGCGGTCTGGATGAGGATAAGTTAGCTGAATTCCTTCATAGGGAAGATCGGTGGTCGGAGAGTCGCACGCAGGTGGGGTAGACGAGGGGGGAGAGAATTTCAAGAGGAGTGAGAATGTGGGTGTGGGGGGGATTTGTAAAGGGGGAAGTAAAGATGTGCTAGAGAAAAGGGGCAGTAGGGGATATAATGCTCCATGATAAGTAGAGGTACTTAAGCTCTGTGAATACCTATATCGCAAGGAAAATGAGTAGAAGTATCTAATAGACCTCCTGCAACTAAGGTCTCTTGGGGTGAATAGGAATTCTAGGGAAGTCTTCTCAACGAAAGAGAAATGTACTCGATTTTCTACTCGAGGAGTTGTTAATTAGGAGAGATACAGGCAGATAAGGTCCCCTCTCTTGCCAATAGGATATGTGAGGATGACTTGACTGGTTGGAATATGTCGTAAAAGAGGTTGGGATAGGGAGAGGTCAATGACTGTGGGTGGGATGGGAAGGAGTTGGGGGAGAGAAGAAGGGGAGGTGATACAAGTGGAAGAGGACAGGAGGGAGGAAAGGGTGGAGGGCGAGTGGTTAAAGGGGTAACAACACCAGATCAAAGGTTACGACGGGGAGAATTAAGGTAAGGGTGACGGGTACCAAATTAAACAGAAACAGGGAAGAAAGAGGAGAAAGAGTCAGGGGCAAGGAATGTGCATACTAAGTTATCTGACACGGTTTGAGGTTGGTGATGGATATTGAAAGGCGGAACAATCACTATGAAAAACAGGCTGGGGATGGTTGTGACCTGGTGTGGGGAAGTCCACGTTGGATGATAAATACACAAGGATAAAGTACATAAAGTATAAAAGTGGGATAAGAGAGCATGTACGAGGAAAAGCATGAGGCTTTTCACAATGGGATTGGTTTAGAGAGTGGATCGGCTTTGTGGGGATACAGTTGTGGGGCATGGTACTAGAAGTTGGGAGAAGGAAAGGATAGGAGGGTGGGGAGGGAGATGTCTGATAAACGATATGTTTGGGTCTCTAAGGGGGTTGGAAGATCCTGGAGTAGCTCCGGGAATCATGCTCTTCCTTCTGAGTTAGGGGGGGTGGTCAGGAAGACTTAGCATTTGGGAGTAAGGAGAGAAGGGGACCATAATGGAAAAGGTATGTAGAAGAAAGGTGGTCAATCTTGAGAAGGGTGGTAGCTGATGTGGAAAAAGAGGCATAGACCTTCTACTCTGGAAAGGAGAATGGGTGAGGTGGGAAGGGGAAGGAATGGCTATGATAGAGGGACTTCTCGTATTGATCTTAGAGGCCGTCATGGAGGGAGAAGCATGGAGTGATGGGCTGTTCACTATGAAGGAGTTGAATGGGATGATAGGTGTTGAGGTAATGGGTCTTCTCTGACTTGTCCCTGTTGTCTTGGTGGTGCTTAGAGTAGAGGGAGGGCTTCTTCTTCCGAAAGGCAAGGTCCTTCTCCAGGGGTTGGGTCTTTGACGGAAAGGTAGGGAGCCCAGTGTGGGAGATCAGAAGTGGTGTTCCGAGGGGTTCAGGGGGGGACAGAGGGAGAGAAATAAGGCTAGCTGAGATCAGAGGGGTTGGGGAGGCTTGGTTGGGCAGTAAGGGACAGGGTGGCGGACTTGGAAGAGAGTGCAAGTCAATAAGTTCTCCACTCTTAATCTTCTGCTTGATCACCCTAATGTGCTCATCCATAGTGGATAGAGACATGGGGCCAAGTCTCCTTCCGGAGAATCCATACAGCTTCAAGAAGCTCACCATTCTTTGTCTGTCAGCAGACTTCTTTGCATTCTTTTGAATGGTGGCCCTTGACTTTGCAGCTTCTTCCCTTAGTTTCCTTTTGGTTGTCTTTTTCTTTCCTTGACTAACTCAAGTTCAAGTTGCTTTAAATACTCAAACTCAATGAAGTCATAGGACAAGGGAGAAGTGCATCTGCCTGATAGAAGCCTGTGGCACTCAGGTAGTTGATCATTTTGATCCTATCTTCCTCTTTATCTACCTGAGGTTCTTGTGGAGCCACATCTTCTTGTGCAGGACTTTCTTGAACTGGTGAGAGAGTAGGAGCATGCTTGTAGAGTCTTTTCTGTCTCTTCTCTCTCTTGAGTTGGAGAAGTATCATTGCATCCTCTTTCTCCTTCAACTCTCTTGACACTTCTCTGTCAGCCAGTTCATTCAGTTCTTCTAAGGGGAGGGAGATGATCTCATCAATATCATAGTTCCTGGTCTGTAAGTAAGTAATCCTGACTGCCCTTAACTCATCATCCTGAGTATTTGGTCTGGGGGCAGCCCTGATTGCAGCTTGCATGAAGCTAGATGACCCAGTGGAACTTTCTCCCCTTAGTCTCCTTTTCCTCTCTCTCTCTTCCTCCTCAATTTCCTCAGGAGTCATTATCCTTTTCCCTTTGTCACCAACAGACCTTTGTGACTCAGGGAGGATTGAGGCTTGGCCTTCATTGCTTGGAGTAGCTTCCATGCTCTGGCCAGAGAGAGGCTGAGAAACACCTTCACCAGCAGGTGTCTCAGATGGAGTTTGGACCTCAGCAGCAGTTGTTGATGATGAGACAGGGGTCTCAGGTTCTGTCACTGTGGCCTTCAGTCAAGGTTTCCCCTATGAAACTAATCTTAGGGTCCACCTCAACATCCAGTTGACCGATGACATTGCCTGATTCCCTAAGTCTCCTTCTTAGAGAGAACTCTGCCATGATCCTGTCTTGGATTCTTTGAGCCAGCCTATCAGCTTGTCTTGAATTGCTTGGATTGACAAGTGGTAGGTTGACTAAATCCAGTCTTTCATAAAGCTCAGGCTTTGGAATTGAAAAACTTCTTGTTGGCCTTGAACTCTTTGAAGTATGAGGGCTCTTCTGTCATCATCATACCTCCACCTTATGATTTGATTGTTAGTTCCCAGTGGTGGAGATGAGACAGCCCTTGGTATGCCTTCCTCAAATAGACTCCTGATGAGAGAGTCTATAGAGTCCACATTAATGTGAACTTGAGGAAGTTGCTGAGAATGCACAACAGCAAGTGAGGATGGTGAGTCCTCTATGTCCATTCTCTCTGAAGAACTCCCAGGTTCTGTGGTTGTAACAACTTTCTCCCCCTTTTTGGTAGCATCACCCACTTGCATAGGTGAGCTGGAGGATAAGTCAATCACTTCCACAGGTTCTTGTGTTCCTGGTTGAGCTCTCTCTTAAAGGTCTCCCAGCTAGTTTTTCCTGCAGATATGAAATCTGGAGTTGCTGATCATTGACCCTGTTTTGTAAGGTAGTCACCTGAGATTCCAAGTGACTAACCTTAGAGACTAAATAGGTGCATGTTTTTGACAGTTTTTGCACCTTTAGCCTCAAATTCCCCTCATCTTCATCATCAGAAGATTCATTGGGGGATGAGATGATTGGACCAAAGTCCTCTCTCTCACCACCAGCTTGAGTTTCTTGGCTGCTGGTTTTCCTCTGCTCACTGGCAGCCTCAGTTGAGATGCCAATGGGCTGAGTTGCCATGGTTGAGGTCTTAATGATGTAATCACTTTCAAAAGTGAGAGCCTCTTCCATATGGACATCCTGAACAGGTTCAAAGTGTCCACCTCAGTAACAGGTGACTGATGGGGGATAGACTGAGGAGAGTCAGAGGTACTCATCTCTCTTTGAGTAGGGGAGGAGAAGAGAGACTCATGGTACTCACTGAATCCTAAGTCTTCATCAGTGTAAAAGGATAGGTTGGGAATTGGTTGGTTGAGATCCAAAGGCTGGGGATGGTAGCTGTCCCCTGAAGGTTGTCCACTTGAGTGTTGAGACTCAGAGTGAAGGCTTAAGGTTGTTGGGCTATTGAGCTCATCAGGGTGAGCTTGAGGAACCTCAGCCCTGATAGGTGAAGTAATGGGAGTGGTTTGCTCCTCAGGAGAAGTGGGAGCTCTAGTGTCCACTTCTTCCTGTAAGGTTGAGTATTTGGGGGCCTGCACAGACTCAATAGTCTGAGCAGGGGTTCGTTTGGATTTTCTTTGGTAGGTGAGGGTGATTTCTGGTCTTTTTAATGGTAGGGACAAAAGAGGTGTGGGTTCAACACTAGCTTGTGTTGCTAGGTTGTCACCTTGAGCAATGAGCTCTAACATTTTTGGGACTAGGGCTGTTTCTACCCCAGAGAAGCCTACAGTTGGCTTCTTCATTATTTTAAAGATGCCGGGCTTCATCTGTCCCAATTTAAGAATATTACCTGTTTCCCTCAACTGTGAGCCCAGTTCACAGTTGAGAATGTGTTGAACATATCTAGGAAACATGTAATACTCTAAGGAGTCTAAGTTTGCAAGTAAATTAGTATATACAAATTGTGAATACCTGAACTTGACCCCTTGAACCATTCCATGAACTATGAAGGAGAGATCCTCAGGAATCTGGTCCCATCCACCATGCTTGTTTGACAAGCTGTGGATAACCACATGGAGCAGGAATTTCCATTGGGATGAGACCTTCCCTTTCCTAAAGGTCTTTACAGAGAAATCTCCCTCATAGCCCATCTGCTCAAAAGAATGATTTACAGCTTCTTTTGGGAAGGACACCTCACCTTCTTCATCATCCAGCTGTAGATGTTGGTTAATGATGGCCGGAGTGATGAAGACTGTCCTCCCTTGCACTGTGGCAGACAGTGCCTTCTCCCCATCCATAATGACCTCTTGGCAGGTCTTCCAGAATTCAAGCAACTGATCCTCATATAGAGGAGGATCAATGGTCAGGGAGGTGAAGTAGTTAGATAGAGTCAAGAATTGGCAAATCTCTGAGAAACTTGCATCTTTCTCAGAGCTTAACAGAGCAACTTGATTATGTTGCCTGTGTAGTTGCATGGAGAAATCAGGGTTGTTTCTGCGGTTAAGGTTGGCCATTTAGAAGCTTAAGGGTGAAGAAAGGTAGAAAGCAAAGGCGGTTTAGAGAATTAGGTTAGAGAAACAGTAGAATTGAGGAAGATAGTGGGAAAGAGGGGAACCGTTGGGTATTTATATGAAAAGGATTTGAACCAAAGTTAATGAAAGAGGATAAACTTTGAAATCCGAAAGTCGGTCCCACCTCTGAAAAGTAGTTTACTTTTGCTCAAAAAGTAGTTTTCTTGGAATTCGAAAAGCTTCCGAAGTTTATTTGTCTTCGGAAGTTTTGATTTAAAAAGCTTCCGAAGCTAAAATGGCTTCGGAAGATTTTCCTGAGAGTCTTGATAATTTATGCTTCGGAAGAGAAATAAACCTTTGAATGCTTTGTATGAAAATAAACAAAGCTTCCGAAGGTTAATTTTGCTTCGGAAGGAAAAGGTTCTTGAAATAGATAAGTGTCTGAGATAAGAATTTTAAGCTTCGGAAGATGAACTTTACTTCTTCCGAAGTAAAATCTCTTAGACAGTTATTTATTTTAAGACATGTTTTTCTTCCGAAGATAAAATCTTTATCTTCCGAAGTATCAGAAATTTTCAAGAATCTAAGGAAAGTCTTCAAAAAGAATTTTACATCCAAAGAAAACATGAGCTTATGAAAGTGATGAACTAGACAACTTAGGACACACATATTTTAAGAAGAATAATTAGAATTAGTTTTAATAAAAGTCTACTCAAAGTTAATCATCCCAATAGCTGATATCAGATACTTAAATCTCTGTTCATCAAAAGCTTTGGTGAACAGATCAGCATATTGTTCATCTGTATGAACTTTGACTAGTTTAATTAATCCTTTTCATAGTTATCTCTTATTAAATGATACCTGATGTTGATGTGTTTGGTCCTTGAGTGCTGCACAGGGTTCTCAGTGATAGAGATAGCACTATTGTTGTCTATGTGGATAGGAGTCTCTTGAAGTTAAATCCATAGTCCAGCATCTGATTTTGAATCCAAAGCACTTGAGCACAGCAGCTTGCAGCAGCAATGTATTCAGCCTCAGCAGTTGATGCAGACACACAGGATTGTTTCTTGCATTGCCATGAGACCACCCTTCCACCAAGGAATTGACATCCCCCAGATGTAGACTTTGCAGTCATATTGCAACCACCATAATCACTGTCTGTATAGGCATACAGATTGAAATTTGGATTCTTTGGATACCATAGACCAAGTGTTGAAGCACCTTTGAGGTATCTTAAAATCCTTTTCACAGTGATTAAGTGAGACATCTTAGGGTTGGCTTGATATCTTGCACAAATACATGTAGCAAACATGATATCAGGCCTGCTAGCTGTAAGATACATAAGAGACCCAATCATAGCCCTGTATAAGTTCATCTACACACTCCCCCTCAAGATCTGGACCAAGGAGTGGTTTCTGGCTATGGGTGTCTTAGCAATCTTACAATCAGTCATATTGAACCTCTTGAGTATGTCTTGAACATACTTTGACTGACTTATGAAGATGCCATCTTCAACTTGCTTCACTTGAATTCCCAGAAAGAAGTTGAGTTCTCCCATTGAACTCATCTCAAATCTGTCTTTCATCAGCTTCTCAAAGTCTTTGCAGAGCTTTGGATTAGTTGAACCAAAGATGATGTCATCAACATATACTTGAACCAGCAATAAGTCATTTCCCTGTCCTTTGATGAAGAGGGTTCCATCTATAGTACCTCTTCTGTATCCATGCTTGCAGAGATACTTAGATAGTGTCTCATACCACTTCCTGGGTGCCTGATGCAGCCCATAAAGAGCTTTGTCAAGCTTGCAGACATAATCAGGATGATCAGGGTCTACAAAACCAGGTGGCTGTTTGACATAAACCTCCTCATCAATCACTCCATATAAGAAAGCACACTTTACATCAAGTTGGTAGACCTTGAAGTTCTTGGATGCAGCAAATGCCAGGAATATCCTAACAGCTTCTAGTCTTGCTACAGGAGCAAAGACATCAGTGTAGTCAATCCCTTCTTCTTGTGTGTATCCTTGAACAACTAGTCTTGCCTTGTTCTTGATGATGATTCCCCTATCATCCTTCTTGTTTCTAAAAACCCATTTGGTTCCAATGGTAGTCTTCCCATGAGGAAGAGGACAAAGGTTCCAAACTTTCTGCCTTTTGAATTGAAGCAGCTCTTGTTGCATAGCTTCAACCCAACTTCCATCCTTTAGAGCTTCATCAACTTTCTTGGGCTCTATCTGAGATAAGAAACAAGAGTGAAGACAAACATTTGCTTCATGGGTTTGTCCTCTTGTTCTTACCCCTGTGACAACATCTCCAATGATGTTTGTGGTGGGGTGAGACTTGTGGATCCTTAGCTGAGGGATCACAGCAAGTTGCTGGAAAGATCTAAATTTGAGAAATTTAAATCTGGTCCTGAAGATTCACCCTCCACATTATCACACTTATCAAGATTAACTTGATCCAATGAGTGTGAGACATCATTGATGTTGTCATCTATGGTGTGGTTATTAGCATCAAGGAATTCCTGATCACTATCACCATCACCATTGTTGTCTTCTACAAGTGAGGTATCTTTATCTGGTTGAGAGGCCTCTGAGCTGGAATTTGAAGGCATGCCAGATGTATCAGCTGAATTTGTCATTGTTGTGCTGATAGAAACCTCATTTGCTGAAGTAGTTCCAACTGGAGCTGAAGATGTATGAGTTGAAGATCTTCCTAGCTCAAATCTTGGATCAGGATCACCTGTATTTAGATTTTCTGCAGATCCTGAAACATGCTCACAAGATTTGTTAAAACAGTTGGTAACTAAATCAAGATCAAACAGCCAATCCGGACCAGAACCAGCCACACAGGAGTGTGCTCATTGAAAGTCACATTGGCTGACTCCTCAACAATTCTAGTTCTGAGATTGTATACTCTATAAGCTTTAGCTTGAGAAGAGTATCCAATGAAATGTCCATCATCTGATTTCTCAGCAAACTTGGCAATTTGATCTTTGGTATTCAAGATGGTGCAGGGACATCCAAATGACCTGAGAAAACCAATGAAAGGTTTCCTCTTGTGCCAAAGTTCATAAGGAGTCTTACCATGTGTCTTAACTACTAAAACTCTGTTTTGCACATAGCAAGCAGTATTGACTGCCTCTGCCCAGAAGGTGATAGGCAGTTTAGAGTCAGACAACATAGTTCTTGCAGCTTCAATAAGTGTCCTGTTTCTCCTTTCAGCAACTCCATTTTGCTGAGGAGTCCTGGGAGCACTATATTGTCTTGTAATACCTTTTTCATCACAAAATGCATCAAGGATTTGGTTCTTGAATTCAGTTCCTTGATCACATCTTATGGTTTTGACCTTGTGATCACATTGATTCTCACTTTTAAGATGAAATTCTTCAGAATCTCAGGGGTTTCATCCTTAGTTCTAAGGAAGAAGACCCAAGTGAATCTTGTAAAATCATCTGTGATCACCAGACAGTAAGAGGTCCTTCCTAAACTCATTACACTGGTGGGGCCAAAGAGATCCATATGTAACAAGTGTAGGGGAGTAGTGATGGAGTTCTTTTCCTTAGGCTTGTGAGATACTTTGTGTTGCTTCCCTTTCAGGCATGCCACACAATGATCATCACTAGTAAACTCTTTCTTTGGCATTCCAGTTACCAATCATGTTTAATTAATTTATTCATGTTCTTAAAGTTTACATGGCACATTCTTTTATGCCATAGGAAAGACTCATCACTATTTGCTTTAGATAGAAAGCATGAAACTTCTCCTGAGGGAGATGTTTCTTGCAAATCCATCTTGTACATGTTCCCTTTCCTGGGGGCTCTGAGCAGGATATGCTCATGAGGAATGACCACACCAGGTTTGAGAACAATGCACTCATGCTCAGTAAAGAGCATGTTATGACTCTGATCACAAAATTGGGATACACTCAGAAGATTGTACCCAAGCTCCTTGACAAAGTTTACCTTCTCAATGCTGAGCTTACCATTTGTGACCTTGCCCCTTCCAGAAATGTAACCACCTTCATCTCCTCCAAAAACTGGTCCTCCATCAATCCTCTCAAAATTGTGGAGTAGAGACCTATTGCCAGTCATGTGCCTGGAACAGCCACTGTCAATTATCCAGACATTCCTGTTGGTCTTGAGCTGTTCCTGCACAGAGAAATGATTAGTTACATTTGGAAACCCAAGCCTTACTTGTCTTGGGCTCATTAACAGTAAAGAAGGTAATGCAACAGTAATAGATCCTATGGTTGTACTATAGGGATCTTCAGCTGTTGTTGATGGAGAAACCTCAGTCATTTGGTCTTTCTTAGACTTCCACACCACCTTTGGAGTCTTGGACTTGACCTTCAAAACCTTAGAAGCTTTTAGAACTTCATAAGTTTTGATGACTGATCCTTCGGAAGAGTCTACAGTCACTGCAGCAGACTTTAGTGCTTCGGAAGAATTCCTTTCTTCCGAGACCAACTTTGCTTCCGAAGGTAATTTTCCACTTACCTCCTTCTTTGATTTGGAGCTTCCGAAGGAAACAGACTTTCCTTCCGAAGCTTGAGATTTCTTGAGACTCTTTGAAGTCTTTGTTTTAGTCATGTGGACAGTACTTTTAGGATTGTATGGGCAATCCTTAGCAATGTGAGAAGTACTTTCACACATGAACACAACATTTTCTTCTTCAAAGAAGTCTCCCTTTGAGAACAAGACTGACTTTGGTCACATCCCCTCTCCATCTTCATCTTGGTAGATGCTGAGACAGTTCCCTTGGGCTGTGAACTGTTCTTGGAGTTTGATGGTCCAGGCTGTGCAGCAGTGGTACACAGCAATCAGTCTTCTTCTTGGTACTGAGATGATTTGAACAAGAACCATGACTCTTAGCTAAGGAGTCTTGGTTGATGTCTTCAGTCCTTACTACTTTGAAACCTGCAGAGATAAAAACTTGTTTCTGCTTAGCATCAAAAGTAGCCTTGATTTCTTGAGCCTTCTTTGCCTTTTCTTTTGCTCTTTCTGATCAAGTTCTTTCTTTTGGACTTGGTCATCACAGTTGATTTCTTCTCCTCAGAAGGATAGTGGCCCTTGGAAGAATCCTCTTCTTCTTCTTCTCTCAGAGGAATTCTTCACTATCACTTCTTCATCATCCTCACTTACAGGATCTATGAGAGGAAGCTCATCTTCACAAGTTCCACACCTAGGAGATCTTACAGACAAGATTGTGTGTGGAGGAGCTATCTCATTTGATCCTAGTCCCTGTCTGTTTTGATAACAAACTTGTTGTGCAGGGATGAGGATATCATGTTCTTGAAGGTCTCTTCTTCAAGAACACTCTTTCTGCCTTGGCTTTGCTGATCACAAGCTCAGCCTGGCACTCAGTTAACTTAGTGATGAGATCTTGGATCTGAGTTCTGAAATCTGTATGTTCATGTTTTAGTACTGAAATGGTTTTCTCCAAGTCTTCTATCTTTAACTTGTAATCATTTTCAGACTTTCTAAAATCAGATTTTAATATGTTTAATGACTCAAGATCAGATCTCATCTCTAGGTTATAGGACCTGTATCTATTTACTTTAGCAATGCATTCAGGGGAGCAAAGATGTTCCAATACCTTGGCTTCATCATGGTCAGCCATCAGTGCTTGGTTTGGAGAAGCATCCTCCACCTGAAAACTCCAGTCAAAGCCTCCTTCTTCAACAGCAACAGCAGCATGTTGCTTTGTCTTCTCAGCTTGAGGAGCTTTGTCAGCAAAGTTTGGTCTGGGTTGTGTTTGGCCCCCATTTGTTTTAGGTGCCTTACACTCCCTGGCAAAGTGACCCATAAGGTTACAGTTGTAACACTTAACTTTGCTTTTATCCAGCCCAAACTTGCTGCTGGTAGCATTGCTTGGAAATCTTCTTCCTGTCCTCTTGTAGAACTTCTTGGCTCTGTGAGTGAGGAGAGCCATCTGCTGAACTATCTCCATGTATTCCAGGTCATCTGGATGGATACAGTCCAGGTCTTCAAGAGTGAAGAGATAATTCCCACAGCTTTCATCTGCAGACACAAAGGCTTGAGAAGAACTTGTCTCTTGGAATGGGCTTCCTTGAGTAAAGTTCTCCCTTGGTGTCTCCGGAAGGTGATGAAAGGACCCTTTTGTGAGTTGTCAGGGTAGCATAAGAGATGATGCTGAGGTTCTATGCTGTCCCTTTCAACCACATGAAGGGCTGAACCCATTTGATTGTTGGAGTTGCCAGATGAACCTTGCATGTTCATCTCCATCTGGTATCCACTGAGAATCCCATACAACTCTGTAAGAGTAAGAGTCTTAAGGTTCTCAGTCCTCTTGATCACCACACAATAGTGTGTCCATTGCCTAGGAAGTGATGACATGAACTTCCTTACAATGTCCCTGTTCTCAAGAGGAACTCCTCCATCCACTAGGGTATCCACAATCTCAACATACCTGAAGTATTGTTGAGTCATGGTCTCACCTGCTTTGAAGGTGAAATTTTCAAACTGCTGCTTCAGAAGATCTTTCTTGTTCTCCTTGGCTTCAGAGGAGCCTTCATACATCAGCTTCAGTGCATCCCACAGCTGTTTGGCTGTCTTGCACTTCTTGAAGCCTCTGTATACAGAGTTTGGGAGAGCAGTCTGAAGAGCAGTCATGGCCTTCCTATCAATCTCTACTCTTTTCTATCTTCATCTGAGTAGTTGGCCACATCTTTAGGAATCATACCAGCACCAGTAGCAGAGGGGGTGCTGGGTATGAAAGGTCCATTCTCAACAGATTCCCACATTCTTGAATCAAGAGACCTGATGAAGCCTTCCATCCTCATGCACCAGGTGTCAAAATCATCAAGAGTGATCAGTGGGGATTTGTTCATGGTTCCAGTCTCCATATCAGTCTTAGAGATGGCAGCCATTTGAAGAGTTTAGCTTTTGTGTGTTGTGAGGGATCTTAAGATGGTTAGATCTTATATCAAGAGCCTGGAAGCTCTGATACCAATTGCAGGACCGTTTAAGGGCTTAACTACAATTACAACACAACAACACAATGAGGAGAATAACTAAGCTCTAATCAAACAGTGAACTGGGTAACCAAGGTGATGCTAAGAACACAAGTAAGTAAAGAGACAGAACAAGAGAGTTGGGTTTCAAGGAGGCAGTATATTGCTTTCTCTAAGTTCTTACAAGTGTTACAAAGCATTAAGAAAGATACAAGAACTTGAAATACTTATACTACAAACTACAGCCGGCCATACTTTGAAGGCCAGCTGGATACAATTGACTAGACACTAACAAAATCAATTGTAGGATCAAAAGGCATATCTGCCTTTTGACCTTGTGACTATGACATGCCATAGCTCACATCCTTTACAATACAAAAAGGATAAAGTACATAAAGTGGAAAGTTACAGACTCAAGACCTCAATGTACAGTTACCAAAAGCATGACCCTTTTCACCAACTCATGTAAGTTGGTGACTTTACAGAGATGCAGCGGAAAAGATGCTTATGGAACAGTACATCAGATAAAGCATGTTACTAAAAGTCTTCGGAAGAAACTGTCTTCAGAGGAATGGGCTTGGAGACTTGTCCTCTGAAGCTTCGGAAGACTTCCATGTTTGGCTTCGGAAGAGATTGGTCTTGGCTTCGGAAGATTTTACACTTAGAGTATTTTCTAATGCTTTGTGTAAAACTTCCGAAGCATTCTTCACTTCAGTACTTAGTGCATGTTTGCTGAGACACTTAAGCTGTTTTGGGTTGCATCAGACTTCAGGAATCCTTACATGATGAATGTTGGTTTATGCTTCTTCTTGAATTCTTCTTCTAGTTCACGAAAATTCACACAACACAACATACGAATTCTTGATCTCGTCTGAGTTGTATCCGATTGATTTATTCGGGTGAACCACCAAATAATTTCGATCTGAAAGTGATATTCACGACTCTCAGATTATCCAAGTTTGATTTCAAGTGTGCTACACCCACAATAGGAAAAAACATTGGACCTCTAAATTGAAAAAAGAGATTTCATGACAACATAACTACGAGAAGAGAGAAAAGCAATGATAACAAAGACTACAATGACATGAGAGAGAAAAAAGACAAATTAGATTCAAAGACACATAGACAAATTAGATTCAAAGACACATGTGCAAAAGATGACATACATTGTCGTACCTTTCAAAAAAAAAACAGAAAAAAAAGAACTAAGGTGGAAAATAGAAAAGAACAATGTGTATGTACAAAGGATATATACGGGATAAGAAAAGAAAGAAAATTAGTCACCCGTGATGTTGAACGAGGGAGGCAGGCCGGTGGAAATCGATGGTGGTGAAGAGTGAGAGAAAAACATAGACTCCTGTTACCATAAACATTAAACCATAAAGATTAATGTTAAACTAAAAGGCGTTTAGCATACGACTAATTACAATAAAAACATTGTAGAACGAAGCTTAATAAATCTATATAAAAAAACAATATTAAATTTGATAAATTATTTTAGCATGCAAATGCATCTTTTTATCTAATATTAATTGATTACTTATGTGATTTATACTAATATATCATATTGAACACATGATTAGCTATTGCCATAATCTTAGTTGTTTGAACCAAACTGTAACAAATTTTGATTATATTGTATATAATCATTATGGGAGGTCATATTTGTATGTAATACATATACAATGTATATGACTATATGAGACCTACCAAATAGGTATAAATACCAAATAGCAGAGGGCATCATAAGATACAATAAAAAAGATTGTGTATTTAATTAAAATTACCTTTTTACAAATTCCCTCCCATCCATAGCAATACGATCCTTTACAATTATATTCATTCTTTTGACAAGTCAGTTTATTTGAGTCAGTTGAGTTTAAATTCACATTCAAAAAATTAAAGTGAAGTAACCTAAAAACCGCTTCGTAAACACACTAAACGTGTTTGTAAGTTTGTTACTTAGGTGTTCTTTATTACTACTAATTAAAACAAATTAGTATATTGATCACCACTGGCGGAGCTTCATAAGGGGGAGGGGGGGGGGGGGGGGGGGCTCTCTTATTTTTTCGTCCGTAGTGTTAAATTTTAGCCCGATAGTGTAATTTTTGGCTCGGTAGTTAAATTTTTATATAAATATCGAGTTCGCCCCCTCTAAAAAAATTATTTTCGCCAAAATAGTTCAAGCTCCGCCACTGTTGATCACATAGTATTTATTTCATATATCACCTGAATCACAACTTGAATATGTACCACATTTTCTCTATCATTTAAGTCGTGAATAGAGGTACATATAAGATGGGTGAAGATGGTTTTTGAATCTTTAAATATACTACTTTGTGAAATACCAAAACAACCCCGTTTTTAATCTAATTCATGATTAAAGTCAATCGACATTATTATTAAAACTTGATATTTAATCAATGAAGGATATTAAATGAAGTATAAAATTACATCTCGGATTAATAAAGGCGATTTATAAGTATGCAATATTTATTCTAAAATCGTAATAACCAAAGATGTCAACAATGTAAAATAAACAATATTAAAAATGAAATGATTCTAATAGAGTCGGTACAAATAAATAAATATGAACGTATATTACACAACTTCAATAGAATCACTCATATGTTTATATCTCTATCTTTAATTATGAGCGTCACATGACTACAAGTTCTAACAAGAAAGGAAAATAATAAAGTGATGGATACTGAAGGACTCCATTTTGGGCATTTTTGTGTCGTTTCATCACATTGGCTTAAAGTTTAATGACTCTTCCTTTGTTCAATCCTCGAAATCCACCTTAAACATTTTCATGCATCTTTGGTACCTTTCTTTTACCATATACAACACCTTCCTTGTGGTGACGTCAATGAGAAATTGCATTGAACTTAGGTGTGCGTCCTCTCCTGACACTGCTCCTCATGCATTGTTGCCACCATTGCCTATAAGCTTGGTATGTTTGTACAATAACATACCTAATATGGTCCGTCACATTGAAAACGCCACGTACTTGTGGACATTTCTTTTCTCATACATTAGAGAATTCCGTGCTCTTCCTTTTTAGACAGCTTTGTTTTCGACACTTTTCTCATTGTCACTCTCTTTACTCCACCATATTTGTGTTTGTGTAGTTGCGTTATCCCATCATGTTGGAGTTTGTATAGTCTCTTCAATTCTTTGCATCATCCTTGACATTAATCATACATCAATGCTACTTAAGCTCTCAAACAAACTAATCCTAAGTTTTGATTGTGCAAATGCCTCTCTTAATGTTGTCAACATCCAGCGCAATGTGGTTGCATCCTTTAAGGTACATTATGTATGTTCTGATCTTGATCGTATGTTGACTGTGATGTCATGTATGATCCATACATCTCTAGTTATTGTTCCATTTCCCAAACGAAGTTTGCGTCCACCATTGCTTCTTTTTTGCCAAAGAGCATTAATGTGTAAAGTAATTATACTTAGATGATCAATAACTTAGAAAACTCGAGAATCACAAGATTGCTTTTAGATTAAAATTATTTGGGGTTCACACCAAATGTAATTGGGTAAAACTCAGGTTTTGAAACGAAGTATGATTTGTGTGTTTTAAAAATATGAACGAACATATGAAGAAGATGACCAAAGAAGGAGTTCAATTCGATTTTGCACATGAATCACCAAGAAACTACTGTTTGGCAATTATACTTTTCAATTAGTATGTTGGTTAAAATTGCATCATTTTCCGCCTCGGAATTTCACATGTGAATCAAATTTTCGACCCCAGTCAGGGGCTTTGCCCTTGGGCTCCGCCAAGGACTACCCCCCCCCCCCGGAACCCCGCTACCAGGTGCCACCCCCCGAACCTTTGCCAAGGGGTTGTTGCTCCTTTGGAACCATAATTGTTTAGGGGCTTCCCCTAAGACATTATGGGGTTCTAATACCAAAGATCACAAGAAACTCAAACAAAGGTGCACTCCGCACCTCTTACTTGTTTGATGGATATTGTGATCACATTGATCAACTAGTCAATCCAGTTATACTAAAATATCTAAAATAATGAATGTATGATGTCAAAGTTGGTCGTGGTAACAGAAGTACCGACTCCACTAACCACCACCTTCTTGTAAAACCCTACATCAGCTTCCACGTCTTTTGAGACAAAGACGATTTCCCATTCATAATCTTGTTGATGATAATTGTCATCTAGGGTCATATAGCTCCATTTCAAATCACCATTTACATGTTGATAGCATTCTCAATGTTGTCCCTCAAATCCACAACATACGATCTTAACTCAGTTGGTTGTTGGTGTGAATCTTTGATTCCTGTAGTTAACACTATTATGGATGACTCCTAATCCATGACCCTCTTTATTCAAGCTGGCTACCATGTTTTTGGATCATTCTTGACATTTTTTGTTGGAATTTCTTGTCTCTTGTTTTCATAACCACCCATAAAACTTCTTTACATAGTCTCTACACAAGTTCAACCTTATCCTTGATACTCTCAATGACTTAGCCAACTAATGTAGGAACAAAAAAAAACATGTGAGTAAACAACATTTTGCATTGCTAAAGAGAATTCCATACAAGTGAGATTTACACCTAACTTTTAAAGTTACTTTTGAGGTGCTCTAAAAGGGTCTTGTTTAAACACTGACCACCTTTATCTATTACTATGATCCTACCATACATTTCAATCGAGAATCATATCTAGACTATCCTATACAAATGTAATAAATTATACAAATGTAATAAATTGTACTAAGTTTTAGGAACTTTTAAATAACTCTTCACACTAATTCATGATTTTTTAAGATTTTCTTAATAATATCGCATATCATTTTTGGAATATGAGAAGAGCTCTAGATTTTCTCCTCCTAATTTATCATAAATGATCTTAAATATTTCATAAGTTGAGTAAAACAATTAAAAATTTCCCAATTATTAATGCTTTTATATTAAATGTAACAACTTCATTTATTCTAACCTTTTTCATAAACTTTCATACACTTCACACCTAATTTTATTTTTCTAAAGTACTTTTCTTCAACATATTTCACAAGTGAAATATTACAAAGGCTACCCCCACGTTGATGTGACGCATTCAAGTATCTCTCGACCTCTGTAAAGTAAAGCCTGTATGTATGTATATGTCGTCTATACATACACTACATAATGTACACTCCCTCTATATATACACTCTAGATCTCAGTGTCAATGGTGTCCTGTCGAGTAAAAACTGGCCTCCATTCCTCTTCACCAAACACACATTCTTTCACTCTCCACTGTTTTTCACAGTAAATAATAATATTTCCAATCAACATTCCTTCCACCCAAGATCAAATTAATGGAATCCAAATGGATTCTCAAATGGGTTTTGTTGTTCTTGATAGTAAATCAATTGGGTTGTCAGTTAATCCAATGTAGTGTTACTTACGACAGCAAATCCATTGTTATCAATGGTGAAAGAAGAATCCTCATCTCTGGTTCCATACATTATACCAGAAGCACCCCTGAGGTACCCTTAAAGATTATTATTATTCACATTTTGTATGAAAGTTTATGTTTTTCTTGGGTTTCTTGGTGGAAATTTGGGGATTTTGAGCTTAAATTTGTGTGTAATTATTTGCAGATGTGGGAAGATCTGGTGAAGAAGGCTAAAGATGGAGGGCTTGATGTGATTGATACTTATGTGTTTTGGAATGTTCATGAGCCTTCTCCTGGCAATGTACTTTGATTATTAGTTAGTTATTGAGTTGTTTAGATGATTTATGGTGCAAAGATGTTGAATTGATGTTGTTTGGTGATTTGGCAGTATAATTTTGAAGGGAGGTATGATTTGGTGAGGTTCTTGAAGACAGTGCAAAAAGCAGGGATGTATGTTCATCTTCGAATTGGACCTTATGTTTGTGCAGAATGGAATTTCGGGTAATGTTGTATGTTTTCTTTCTTTTGGTTGTCAAAATGGGTGACAAATTGTAGTTCAGGTAGGGTTTTAAGTATTTTTATGGTTTAGAGGGGTGAAAGTCAAGATTTGACTTTTAGAAGTCAAATGAGTTGGATTTTTTAATGTCTAGACTCGTAGAACTTTGACAAGAGAAGGACTTCTGCTTCTGAATTGTTTTAGTAAGGTGAAATTGAACCATTTTAGAGCTGCATGGGTTAAGATATCTAGGTCAATTTCGAATTTGGAATGCAAAAGGGTTGACTTCCAAATAACTGAAGTTACTAAAGTGGTTAAATGTGTGATGTTTTGTGCAGAGGGTTTCCAGTTTGGTTGAAGTATGTTCCTGGCATTAGTTTCAGAACTGATAATGAGCCATTTAAGGTCACAATTCCCCACTTTTTTTTAATATTTTTTATATGAACAAGAATTTTAGTTGACTAAAAAAGAAACTATGCATAAAAAGCATAACTATAAATAATTCTCTTAATGCAGAGGGCAATGAGAGGGTTCACTGAGAAAATTGTCAACTTAATGAAGAGTAAAAAGATGTTCGAATCGCAAGGAGGCCCGATTATTCTTTCTCAGGTATAAGCATTTCACACAGTATTTAACCTTATTTTTGTAAGTAATTACTTTGACTATTGATGAGATTTCACTGGGCATGGTTATGGATATGGTTTGTAAGTGATTACTCATTAAGTGATCATTAGATTTTAATTTGAAGACTTAAAGTTCATGAATTTAGGGGCTTTTGAGTTGATTGCGGAGTTTGAATGATGTTTGGTTCAGGTTGAAAATGAGTATGGATCTGTGGGAAAGGCGTATGGAGGTGCGGGTTATAGCTACATGACTTGGGCTGCAAACATGGCCGTTGAATTGGATACTGGTGTCCCATGGGTAATGTGCAAGCAAGATGATGCTCCCGATCCTATTGTAAGTCCGATCTGACCCGTTCACATGGTAGAATATTTGGGCTTGTGCTGAAAGCCTTCTTAGTATGCTATAGGAAATAACATTGTTTAGCATGAATGTTTGTAACTTTTTTTGGGCATTATTATCAGATAAACACATGCAATGGTTTTTACTGTGACGACTTTGCGCCCAACAAGCCTTACAAGCCCACACTTTGGACCGAGGCTTGGAGTGGCTGGTATGTGATTTAGTTAATTAACTTTCTTAATCCCTTTTAGATCATATGCTTAGTTGAAAATCTCTGTTTCATAATATTCCTTCAGGTTTACAGAATTTGGTGGGCCAATTTACGAGAGGCCCGTTCAAGATTTGGCATTTGGTGTTGCTCGATTCATACAAAAGGGTGGATCATTCTTCAACTACTACATGGTTGGTTTACTTGTGCTTTTATGTTTGATGGTTATAGAATTCTTATTGTAACATGGCAATAACACTTTTAAGGTAACATATGAAATGTTCATGTTTGTAAACAAAACAGTACCATGGAGGCACGAATTTCGGTCGAACCTCTGGTGGCCCGTTCATCACTACTAGCTATGACTATGATGCTCCAATTGATGAATATGGTAGGTCAAAACTATCAGTACTTTAAGGTCAAGCGTATTAGTTTCCAAAATAAGTCCAAATTTGACCTCAATGTTCACATTCAGGTCCTCACCTAACGCGAAATGCGTCTGGCTCCATCACTTTTTTCCAGTTTTAAATTTGTTTACAGAATTAATTATTAGATATGATTACAAAAACTTAAACCTTGAAATATAGATTTACTTTTTTAAACATCGTGATTTAAGAGTTTGTAAGCATTTGGATACACTTTGGGCATCTTTTGAATTGTTGGAAGTAAACTATACCCATTTTTAAGCAAATGGGTTGAAAATGTTATCTCTACCTCAAATGTTGAAATGTTAACGATTTATGCTGAACCGATATAGGCTTGATCAGACAACCAAAATACGATCATCTAAAGAAGCTTCACAAGGTTATTAAACAATGTGAGCCCGCTTTACTTACAGCAGAGCCTGTTATGACATCTTTGGGAAACCTTCAACAGGTTGTATCTTTATAAACCCAACTTCTTTTTCCAATAGAAAAACCTGAAAATCCATCTTACTGAGCAATTATTATTTTTCAGGCCCATGTCTTCTCTCCCAAATCAGGACCCTGTGCAGCTTTTCTCTCAAATTACGACCCGAATAATGCTGCAAAAGTGATGTTCAATAACAAACACTACACTTTACCTCCTTGGTCCATAAGTATCCTTCCTGATTGCAACAATGTTGTATTTAATACAGCCAATGTATGTGAAGTTTAACCAAAGTTCAAACAAGTTATAACTTCCATACATGTTTTTCTTTTTTATAATTCTTGTAAAAATGACACAGGTTGAAGTTCAATCCACAAAAATGGAAATGTTACAGAGTGATTCCAATATGTTTTCTTGGGAGATGTATACTGAAGATTTAACTGTAAGTGATGAAAGCTCAACACTTACTGCAACGGGCTTACTGGAGCAAATTAATATTACAAGGGATACTAGTGATTATCTTTGGTATACAACTAGGTAAGACTACTCAATCATAAGGTGTCATATTATCATTAATCGTGTAAATAACAAATATGGTTTTGATAAAATTATTATTATTTCGCAACTTTTTGCAGTGTTGATATTGATTCGTCTGAATCATTTTTAAGTGGAGGGGAGCTCCCAAAGCTTCTGGTGCAGTCAATGGGTCATGCTCTTCATGTGTTCATAAATGGAGAGCACTCAGGTATGTTTTTGCTGCTAAACATGTATTTAGTTTAACGATCATGTAAAATTTGACACATTTGTAGGTTCTAGTTTTGGTACAAGAAAACATAGGAAAGTTGCGTACAAAGAAAAGATCAATTTACGTGCTGGAAGCAACAAAATTGCACTACTTAGTGTGGCAATGGGATTGCCGGTTGGTTTCTTGATTTCTTCTGTATTTATATATTTGCAATATACTGGAGAAGTTGAAAGTTAATGTATTGTTTTTGTGAAGAACATGGGAGGACATTATGAAACATGGGAGACTGGAGTCTTAGGTCCAGTGGCTCTTTATGGTCTTGACCAAGGGAAAAGGGATTTGTCATGGGCCAACTGGACTTACCAGGTGCGTAATGCTCTTTTAGGGCTGGGTATTGGGTGAAAACAGGCAACTTTAGTACAGGTTGAAACGGGTCAGTTTGACCAAAAACTTTTTTGTCCCAATATTTTTACATTTTCTATAGGATTACAAGAAAAATCATGCTGTTTTTATAGCTAAGATAATTTTTAAAATAGAATGGTTTAGGAGGATGAATGAAATACAAGCTAACCTGAATTGGCGCTGCATACAAGTAAATGAGTTGAAATTGTCACCTCTAATATTCTCATGGGTTGCCATTTTTTCTAACAGGTTGGTCTAAAGGGAGAGGCTATGAATGTCATCTCCTCAGATACTAATTCTTACATCAAATGGTCTCAAGGTTCTTTAATCACTCAGAAACAGCAACCGTTAACATGGCACAAGGTATGACCAAAGTTCAGAAATCAAGATCATTGAAAACAAGTTATTTTTTAGAGTTCATTTCAATTTTGCTCCCTAAGATTTGACTAAAATAACTATTTTCCTCCAAAAGTTTCATATGTTGTTTCAATTTCACTCCAAAAGTTTCATCATTTTGGATAAAGTTGAAACAACTAATGAAACTTTGGACTGAAATTGAAACAAATTATGAAACTTTTGGAGGTAAATTGATATTTTTAATCTTTTGGAGGAAAATTGTTATTTTTAACAAACCTCAAGGAGTAAAATAGAACTTAACTCTATCTTTTATAAAGAATATATATTGAAAATTACAAAGGTAGCAGAAAAAAGAAATCTTTAAGTAAACTCGTAACTTCATAAATCATAAATGATAGATGTTTTAAAACCTTTGCAGGCTTACTTTAATGAACCTGATGGTGATGAGCCATTGGCTCTGGACATGAATAGCATGGGAAAAGGTGAAGCATGGGTCAATGGTCAAAGCATAGGGAGATATTGGTTAACTTATGCTAATGGTGATTGCCAAGGGTGCCATTATGCTGGAACCTACCGCCCATTGACTTGTCAATCTGGGTGTGGTCAACCAACCCAAAGATGGTACCATGTTCCTAGATCTTGGTTAAAACCAACTAATAACTTGCTGGTGCTTTTTGAAGAAATCGGAGGTGACCCCACCAGGGTTTCACTAGTTAAGAGATCAATGGTCCAGTGACCATAGCAAACAGCAACTTTGGTCAGACTCGAGGGATCTGTGGTTGAAGCTATATGTGCTCTACGTTCAAGGAATTGAGTGCATCATGGGAAAGGTGCGGGAAATAAAACGAATAATTAAACACCAAGTGTGAATGAGAATTTAGCTTAGTTCTTTAACACGGTTTAGTTTGATTCAAGTAAGTGTATGCATGTAGATTAGCATCAGTGAAGGTCTTTTTGTGTTTCTTTTTTTTTTTGTCATCAAATGGGGAAAAAAGTGAACCCCCATAAATATTATCATCCTATGGTGAAAGTGAACATGAAGTCTTGTATGCAGTTGTTAGTAATTTATGATTGAATTATTTGGTTCACCTGTTGTACACTTGTAGCTAAATGATCTCAATTTTTTGTGCGCGTGAACGTTTTAACGACATTTTGCTTCATAAATGCTTCCAAAAACCATAACCTCTTTACCTATTTGAATATCTAACTCTAAAATCATGTTTTTTGATTTAATCTCAAGTCAAGAAAACAGAAATTCGAAGAAAACTTCATGATCATAGGTTAGTCGGTGAGTCCAAGTGTTTATCCATCTTCCAAAACTAAGAGAAACTAACTTGAATGGCTCTTTTTTGTTTAAAGAAGCAATGCATTATCCACTTACGCTTGTGTTAGCTGAATGTTTGATGATTGTCTATTGATGAAGTTGTTCTTTTTTTTGCCCCCACAACCTTTGCAACAGTCATCTCATCTTTCAGCAACAAGAATGTTGGCATTGCTTCCACACCCCAATTTCCTGTAATGAAAACAAGATATTGAATTCAAATATTGATGATATAATTCTACTTGTAATTGACCTTTTAACCATATATTTGACCTTTTGAGCCCAAAAATGTATGTATATGACTTTTGAAGTAAAATGAACAATATAATATGAAATTGAAAATTAACTTTTTATTTCTAAAAAGCAGAGAAATATGTTTGAACCTTTAACTCATCTACATCAACTTCGAGGAAAGTAACATGGGGCATCTTTTTAGCCAGTTCTGCTACAAATGGAGGCAAGGTCCACACCAAGATGCAGCAAAGTCTACAGCCATCTGCATCACTGCATGAATTACATCTTAAAAACATAACTGCGAAACTCAATGCAACGTAAAAAGGAACGAGAATAGGAATGAAAACGAATAACAGAAAATGTAATCGGATGAATGGATCAAATCTCTCAATTATGATAAAATAAACACAAAACATACCAATTTGTGCTTGTCCTTTTGGGATCTGTTTTAGATCGTAAGAAGTTGTTAAAGAGTCATGATCATATTCATATCATCAGCTAATTGAGTAGCCCATGCCCAATCTTAACCGTAATTTACTTTGTTTGTTGTGCTTAAAAAGCTTGTACATGGCATTTATATATCCTCACGATTTTTGTGATAGTTAAGTAGGTATGCATGTGCACTTTTGACTTTATCTTCTAAACATCACTTACTGATGTTGCAAGCAATGTTTTTAGAACTGGATCGGACGTCTTACTGGTTTGATGGTCGGACTGGTTGGACCGGATTTAACTATATTTATATATATTTATATATGTAATTAAATATAAGTAATTAATATATGATTTATATATGTATTTTATAGTTATATATAAATTTTAACTATATATGTATATCCAACGTACTAATTTATGGTTTCACACCCCGTTTTTACTCATTAAAATAAAAAAAAATAATACAAAAAATTGGACCGAACCGGTCTGGTTTCCCGGTCCGACTACCGGTTCGGGACGAACCAACCGATTCGACCTCCCAAAACCGAACCATAGCAGACCGGACCGGCCACCGGACCGATCCCCGGTCGAACCGGTCGGACCGGCCGGTCCGATCCGGTGTCCAAAACATTGGTTGCAAGGGCTTTCTTTACAATTACTGATGGTCCAAACTCCAAGCTCCAAAATATCTACAGATTTTCTGTTGGGTGATGTTATATATACCCATTTTAAACTATTTTTACTTGTTATATTTTTTTCATTAACTTGTAAAAATAGTTAATTTTTGCTATTATGTTTTTTTATTTACCATATCACCCATTAATATACTAAACTATATTTTTTATGTTTTGTCTATTTATTATTACTTTTAATCTTTATATTTTTATCTGTAAAGGTTACGAGTGTTAAAAAAACAAAACCAGAAAATAAAGAAAAATCAAATCGTATCCGTAACTAAAAAAACGAATCAAATCGTAAATTCGGTTTTCACTTCAGTTAACAGTTACACAAAATCTTTTCTTATTCGGTTCGCTTATCCGTATAAACCGAATAATACCTGGTTTAACAGGTTTAATCCGATAAACAAATCGAATAATCGGTTTAATTATATTCGTTTAGGTCTATTTCCAATTCTAAAAGAGATTTTTATTAGTTTAGTTTTACCTTCAAAAATTGTTATACTAAACTTTTTATAGTATGTTTTTGAATTTTAAATATATTTTTATATCGTTATATAAAAGTGTTTTTGAAACTTATTTAAATAAAAGTAATACTTTTTTTTATAAAACTAAATTTTATTCCAAGGTAAAATATGAAAAGTTTTAAAATTGGTTTTTTGAGGGATGGAGTATGACAAGTAATACAGGGGAGTGTGTATAGACTAACCTTTTTCGGTTTACCCATACGCGGTCTTTGTTTGTTTACTTTTTTAACTTGTCCTATTAATAATATTCTACTATTTTAACACTAAAAGACAAAAAAGATTATGTATATTTTTTGTTTTCAACGTGTAGTATTGTTAAAAATTTGAAGAAACGGATACATGTAAGCAACCCATTTCATATACTTTTGCCTTCAAAATTCCTTTATTCATATTTGAATGTAAATTTTTAAAAAGAGCTAGAGCTTTAGAAGAATCCAATAACTTATGAAAATAACTATTTCATGAAATTATTAAAACTATATTATAAAAACCCTAAATAATTACTTATTTAATATACTAATAGTTATTTTTTTCTCTTTAAAATAGATTTAAACAATTTAAAGAGTCCAAAAATATTTTCATTTTCTTAACCGGGCATAGGCCCTCTTTCCTAATTCATCTACGCGTCTTATCTTACAAGCATCAGAATGAGAGAGGGACTTTCTGGCTTGATTTTCTCACATAAAAACTTCATTGGTATAGATCTGTAGCCCGTTTCGGGTTTTTAAACCGAAACTGGGACTAGGGATGTAAAAGCTTGATCAGCGTCCTCTCTCGAGGTTCGAAATGAGGAGGAACCTGCTAGCTCTGCCCGCCACGGGTTAGCGGCATAAAGTGCGAATAAAAATTCATCGGGACATTTTCTTCAATAACTGAATCTCTTATTATCCCTGTAGAGCCTCCAAAGAAATTAAAGACTACAAGGGGGTGTTTGTTTTTTGAAAAAACCTCTTCCCCACCTCTTCATCTGCGCGCACGCAGACGCGGGAAGAGGTTTTTACTTCGCAGAGTGTTTGTTTTCTGGAAGACGTTTCATTAAAAAACGTCTTCCTGACGTCTGCACGGAGAAGATGTGGAACAAAGTCTTCTGAAATCTTCACAACCTCTTCTCCCTTTCTTCTTTAACACCCCCACCTCTCCACTCTACCCACCTCTAGCAGCCCCACTACCGCCACCGCCATCGCCGCCACCGTTGTCTTCCACCGCCGTGTTCGACCCGACACCGTTGTCTTCCACCGCCGTGTTCGACCGTCGTGTCCCACCTCCCGACTCTCCCACCCCCTTCGTTCCTCTACCCACCTCTCGCCTCCCACCCCCGTCGGCCTCCCACTCCCGTCGCCCTCCCACCCCCGTCGCCCTCCCACCCCCGTCGCCCTCCCACCCCCGTCGGCCTCCCACCCCTGCAAATTTCAATCAATAATTTGATAATCTCACATCAAAAAACTAATTATTAAGAACCCTAATTGGTACCTACCTCTGTAATCTGAAGAACAACATCATCTCTCCTAAGGTACTTTCCAAGCAACCGAGGCGCAAGATCAAGGGCGTCAATTTGGTAAAATTCAGGGCCCAAAATTGGGGATTTCTCGAAGGAAAAAGAGGGTTTTGGTTCTATTGAATGAATAGTGGGTTGAGTTGGGGTTTTTTGTTTGATTGTTGTAGATTTTGCTTTGGATTTTAGCTTCAGATTTGGTTTGTTCTTGATGGTATTAGGTTTGAAATCACTTGTGAAGATGATCAGATGAGAAGGTTTTGGTGGGTGTTTGATGAACATGACATAGGGACTTTGATATCAAGCGTCAGTTTGGCACAATAGAATTATTCTTTTAATGTTTTAATGGTTCATATGTTTAAATGATTTATCATTTAATAGTTTAAACTGTTTATTTTGTGAATAAATTTACATCTGAATGATTAAGAATTATAATAATGTTGAATGTTTAAAATGTTTGATGTTAAATGTTAAAACATTTGATGTTTAACATTCTGCAGTTGTTAAAAAAACAAACAGTCTTTTTCTTGCAGACTGCAGACATTTGGTCCACCTCTTCTGCTGCAGATGTCTGCAGATGTGGTCGCAGACTGCAGACGTTTTCCTGCAGAAAAAACAAACAGCACCCAAGTCTCTATGAAAGTGCAATGCCCACTTCTTGGCATCTACTTTGATTATGTTTCATGTCCTTTTCTTACATAGTATGAAAGATTAAAACCAATCAATAATGAAAAGTTAAAAGTAAATTGTATTAACCCTTAAAATTCATTGAAATATGATTGTAGTTTAGATGTTGATGTTTAAGAGATTGTATATCTACAAGTTGTCATTCTATTCTAAGATATGTTAAAAGAATATTTATTTTCTTTTCCAGATGAAAAGTCATATTAATTATTCACATAACGGTTGCTTCCACGTAAAGAAGTATTACAAAATTAATACCATTTACTTAAATTATTTAAAGTAAAGTTTAGAAAATAAACTTCATCTACGAAATTGTACATACGTCCGGAAGCTTGTATATTACAAAATAAAAAAAATTATTTACATATATATTAGATTTAATTACACAAAAGATGCTTTGAGTAATCTAAAAATAATGATAACATACCCAAAAATATATCAGCACATGTTTATATCAATGATAGTCATGTCGGCCCGTGGAAGTTAGTAACTTAGTATCAGTAACGAAGCTTGTATATTACAAAATAAAAAAAATATATTCACAAATATATTAGATTTAATTACACAAAAGGTGCTCTGAGTAACCAAAAGATAACGATAACATACCCAAAAATATATCAGCACATGTTTATATCAATGATAGTCATGTTGGCCCGTCGAAGTTATTCATTAACAAAGTAGTAGTACAACAACTATAGTGGCGGCAACAAACTGTTAACGAACACATAACATGGTATAAGTGGACACTCTTTTGGACCCATTGTAATTTCCAATGATAGGTTTGAAGGCTACACACTCGCCGCCTTAGCCGTCATAAGGGTACGTGACAAAATATGATTTGCTCTAGACTTGTTTAGTTTTGAGGAGACAAAAATTCAATATAGATTTTTGTAAATTCTGTAGTTTAACATGTACATTTTAGAAATTTTCCCTAAACTAATAATGTTTGACTTTCAAAAGTCAAGGATAACATTTTTGGATCACAAAAGAAGAGCATCATATATAACTGACATGAAATATATGTTTCTCCCATTATATTTGCACAAAACCCAGATGAAAACAACTTTGACAAACCAAATTATCATACAAACAACAGCCTTGATTCTTGAATATGGTCAAAATCAAATCAAGTAATAATCGAAAACTCCGTCTACAGCTTTATCAAGTTTTTGAAACAATAAGTACCCAAAAGATACCATCCAACAAGAACAAATGTGAAGAATGCCAAAAAAGTAAGAAAGTGAACTCCCCCAAAAGTGATGCCTGCAAAGAATATGATCACAAATGGAGCATAAGCTTGAATCATGGATGATGTGCGTACCCATCGTCCTTTCAGCAGGATCAATGCTGCGATGTTAACCACATTCCACCCGCCCCCCTCAAACTCCATCCTGTTCAGATTATTAGCCACAAATGAGTGACAATTGCATGTTAAAATGTTATATGTTCGGTGTTGGTATTCTTGTGTGCTCTTTCTTAAGGCAGAATCCCATGTATTTTGGTTTTGGTTTCTTCCTGATTCGGCAAGATTGTATTCTTCTTCACTTCTATGCATGGAAAACTGTACCAAATGAACACAAATGAACAACAAAGTAATGCATAATGTAAAATGTCTTCAAAACTGTTCACTAATGAAAATAAATTACCTTTTCCTTGTTTATTTGGAGGTAACGAGCCACGGCTCCAAAAGTGAAGTTATCAACACAAACAAAATTTGGCCCTGCAAAGTCAAGGATAACTCCATCCTCTCGGGCTATACCAATATGACCGACAAAAGGAAGGAGCCATGAGATAACTGGGAGTGGGGTCCATACAATGCAGCATGGAAAACGAGCTCTTGATGGGTCAATTTGCATGCTAAATGGAGCATCATGTTCAATCATCATTGTGTGGTTATGTTTTGTATCTGATTCCATAGCAAGATCTGCACAAAGAAAAAACTTGAAAGCTGACTAATGCATCAACCATACAACTTCAATAATTTCTTGAGCCTTGTTAGTAAATGTTATGACAGTATATAAATCAACCTAAGAGATTCAGACAGATATATATATTGAAATTCTTACAGGTAAGAATCATTGGGGAAATGAGGAATTCACAATATTCAAAGTTCCTACTTACAGAAACCTAATCTCAATACAATCTGTCTAGTTTTTGATTTTTAATCGTTCTTTGGAATGTTGAAATCAAACATTCTAATCAGTAATGGAAACATTACCAGTTGCAGCATTCCTAATAACATAAAGCACTTCCCTAAATTTATAATTCCCTAATCAATGAAGTACAATTTATTCAATTCACTATTTCTCAAAATAAACTTAAACGTGTGAAAAGAAGAGCAATTCATATATCACAATAATCAAATGTTCTACTGACAAAAACCTAATTCTCACTACGAATCTGTCTAATTTGCCACTAATCGCACTTCATAAGCATTCTAATCAGTAATGGCAACATTAGCCGTTGCACCATTCATAATAACATCAAGCACTGCCCTAATTTCATATTTCTCTAATCGGTGAAGCACAATTTGTCCAATTTACCATTTCTCAATCAAACTTAAGCATGAGCTCAGTAATCGCAACATCATTAACAGTTGCAGAATCACCATAATCACCGCCATACAGAAATGAAAACAAAAACTCGACATAAATCAACAAAACACAGGATCTACATGATGAAACAGACCAAAAGTTGCTCATTTTCCACATACTAGAAGATCAAACACGACGAAACGTATTCAATTTATGATGAGATAACCTAAAAAAAAAGGAACAGATGATTGAGGAAATGGATCGGGAGTACCTTCGTTATTAGGCTGTACAAACCCTAGAATAGGAAGCTAAGGAATCGAGATGAGAGCTAACAGGCCTCATCGGTTTATCGCCCAGCATCTTGTTTAGGTTAAAAAGTCAACATCATGCTTTGACCAAGTAATTAGAAATGTAACATGTTTATCAATGTAACTTTTTTTTATAGTATGCTTGGTTGGATTATTGACGAGACCATAGAATCATTTGATTATCTTCATTAGTTTAGTATGAAATCCAACAATCATCAGAAAAAAAAATCACCATGAATGAGAAAAATTTACTATCTCAACAAGAAACTTTTTTTTTATAGGTGAGATTTGAATCGAAGAACTCTACTCATTTTAAATAAGTTTTGAAAGACCTTACTTCAATCATTTGAATTAAGAATCATTGGTATTTATCAATGTAACTAAAAATACTTGCTTTAAATACTTTTTTATCGTTTAATTTCAAAAAATCAAAATAGGTGTTACTAAATATAAGAATGCTAGATAAAATGGTAAAACGAAATGAAAGTAGACTGCTATGTTATATTTTTAGATTTAAATATGTATGGTTCATTGTTATACCTGTTAATGTAACCGGTATTTATTTGCCCCCGCATATTAGCGAAACACTTCTAAATATAAGCTCTTTAGTTTCAATGAACCAATTTAGCAATCCATAATACGGGTAGATGTGTTTAGACTTTAAACGAAACCAAAAGTTAGACTAACATTGTTTTCTTTTTTAAGTTTAGCTTCAAATGAAATTTTATTAATCATTTATGCCTACACCTATAGAATTTAAACTCTCAACCTCTTAGATAAAGGAAAGACATTTTACCAGCTAGATTTTCCGGACGACAACCAACATTATTTCAGTTTAAACAAAAGTGCATGATTAATTAATGTAACCAAAGTATATCAATGCAAGTACATGTCTTAATAAGTTGACAAATAAGCTAAAATGGAGGAAGGCAATAAAGGTGACAACAAGTCTCCTTTCATTTTGGATCTTAACACATTTTTAGAATGCTTCCCTCATTTTCTACCTACACACAATACCTACCTCAATTTCCCCTTCATGCTTACATCTTCATCGTCCTCTTTCGACAACAATGGCTGTGGGAAAATCCCGCGGTAGCAAGAGACCATCTGGTGGTTCGTGTTCGTCAACAGCAACACTGTTGGTGTTCATTTTTGTATCCATTTTCGGCGTTTGGATGTTGACATCAAGCTCCATTATTTCACCACAAAAACAGTCTATCATTCAGAAGGAAACTTCACAGTTTGAAAGCATTCAACATAGGAACAATTTGCCACAAAAGATCCCTTCTAATAACACGACTGTTTTTGAAAAAAATCCTGGTGATATACGATCGGATCAAAGATCCAAACAAGAAGAGAAACCAAAACCAGATGTAACTAACGCGGTACCATCCAAGCAACATACTGAGAAACTGATAACCGCGAAGAAAGACATCAAAAAAGAAGAAGATAAACAAAATAGAGGAACTAATTATCATAAGAGTATCATCTCAAACATCACAACTGATAAACATAACAGTCTAAATGAAGAAACATCTCTATCAAATAACAAATGGGAGTTATGCAATGTTACCACTGGTATTGACTACATCCCATGTTTGGACAACGAGAGAGCGGTTAGTAGATTACATGGTAGGCACCATTACGAGCATCGAGAAAGACATTGCCCCGAAAAAGGTCCCACATGTCTTGTTCCTCTACCAGACGGTTACAAGACGTCTATTCCATGGCCTGAAAGCAGAAATAAGGTACAAGAATTTAACTCACTAGTGTTTTCTGATTATCTGGTAACTCTATTGTATAAAATAGTCACAAATGCTTGATAAATTTTAAGGCGCGCAATGCAGATATGGTTCCATAATGTACCACACAAGAACTTAGCGAAAGTAAAAGGGCACCAAAACTGGGTGCGCGCAACCGGGGAGTTCCTCACTTTCCCTGGAGGTGGAACTCAGTTCATCCATGGTGCTCTTCATTACATTGACTTTGTGCAACAGGTAAATAACTAACTACTTAATAGTTTCTCTTAGATTATAGAATAATGAAAACTGCGTAATTATGTATTATTAATCAACTATATATAGAATCAACGATAATAATACTTACAAAGAAAATCGAATCGAATCAAATATGATTAAGATAATAACAAGAGACCCTAACTAATATATTCTGTGAAACACAGATGGTACCTGAAATCGCATGGGGAAAGCATACACGAGTAACACTAGATGTGGGTTGTGGAGTAGCTAGTTTTGGAGGGTATTTGTTTGATAAAAATGTACTTACAATGTCATTTGCACCGAAAGATGAACATGAAGCTCAAGTTCAGTTTGCTCTAGAGAGGGGAATTCCTGCAATTTCTGCTGTCATGGGCACTCAACGCCTTCCGTTTCCAAGCAATGTTTTCGATCTTGTGCATTGTGCACGTTGTAGAGTTCCATGGCACATAGAAGGTTTCGATTTTTCAATAACATATTAAGTACTCATTAGTCATTACCTTAGCAAAAACTACATGTTACATGTTTATAAAGAAGTATAATCAATTTAACTGTTAGTATCTTTGTGAAGGTGGGAAGCTTCTTCTGGAGCTCAATCGCGTGCTTCGTCCAGGAGGTTATTTTGTTTGGTCAGCTACACCTGTTTACCGGAAAGGCAGAGAGGATGTCCAAATATGGAAAGGTATCACTCGGTGAATCTGTTTAATCGTCTATGACTTATATTGGTTTCTTGAAATAACTAACATAAGATTAATATTTTAGAGATGTCTGCATTAACTGTGGCAATGTGTTGGGAGCTTAAAACTATCAAGAGGGATAGACTGAATCTAATTGGTGTTGCTATATACCAAAAACCAGATTCAAATGAATGTTATAGTAAAAGAAAGAAACAAGAACCTCCAATGTGTAAACAAGATGATGACCCAAATGCCGCGTGGTAAGTATCAGTAATGTAACTGAGAAAACTGATGGAATAAGATCAATCTAAAATCTTGTAAACCATGGCTTACTTTGGCAGGTATGTACCTTTGCAGACATGTATGCATAGCATTCCAAGTAAGGAGTCCGAAAGAGGTTCACAATGGCCGGAAGAATGGCCTGCACGCATTCAAAAGCCCCCTTACTGGATAAACAAAACCCCTACACCAAACGAGTTTGAAGCAGATTATGAATATTGGAAAAGGGTAGTTAGCAACACCTATATGAGTGGCTTAGGAGTTAACTGGTCCAATGTAAGAAATGTTATGGACATGCGCGCAGTCTATGGCGGGTAAGTGTTAAATCATATACTCTTCACCAATTTAGTGATTCAAATTTTGAGAAGAAACTAAGCGAGTTTTAATTTTTGTAGGTTTGCTGCAGCCTTGAAGGATTTGAAACTATGGGTGATGAATGTTGTGAACATAGACTCACCTAACACGCTTCCGATAATATACGAAAGAGGTCTTTTTGGGATCTACCATGACTGGTGTGAATCTTTTAGCACATATCCTCGAACGTACGATCTTCTCCATGCAGATCATTTGCTTTCCAAGCTAAAAAAGAGGTGATTCCAGTAAAGAAACTCTTTATACAAATACACGCGAGGTTGACCAACATGAAATATATAGTGACTGATGATTCTATGTTTGATATGATACATGCAGATGCAAGATTAAAGTTGTGATCACAGAGGTAGATAGAATTGTGAGGCCAGGAGGGAACCTGATCATAAGAGATAAATCCAACATGGTAGAGGAAATCAAAAGCTTGTTAAAATCGCTACACTGGGAGGTGTTATCAACTTCTTCTAAGTACGATGAACAAATACTCAGCGCGCGAAAATCAACCTGGCGACCGAAGACATATACAACTCCTTCATGATCTTGATCAAGTACAGACTAGATATGTATAGGATTTAGAATATCTTAAGTTGAGTTGCCATCAGTTTTATATGTGATATATAGTGTGTGGTATGAAGGCACAAGATTATACAGATTGGTATTTTGCAAGTCTTGAGTCTTAACTATTATTTTAGTAGTAAGTGACAAGTTGATCTTGTTTAGACAACAAGCATGCAATCATTAATCATTTGTTGTAAAGCACACATGTGCATGGATAAAAGCACCAAAAAATATGCCTCTGGTTTTGATGCAATCGAAAACAGAAAGATAGATAATTGAACCTGTTGATTCAACGAGAATACCAGGAACAATTCTTCTAACTATCGTTGATTCACAAAGAATACCGATAATCAGGGTTTACACTAACAGACACTGTGATAGAGAGAAAAACAGATTTTTCATAAACTTCAATAACAATTTCACCCATCTCTTACAAACATATAAAGAAACAAAGCAAAAGTCGAATGGGCCACAAAACATAAACGGGCCAAAAACTGGGCCAAATGTAAAGTCCAACAAAATGTAAAAATAAAACAAAAATGAAAGTAACTCATAAAATAAGCCGTTTTTGGGCCGAAACAATGACCCAAACCGCCTACGGCGTTTGTGAAAACGTGCTCCTCGGTCCAACGGTCATTTTGACTGGTCGAAGGCCCAAAGCGGAGACTTCTAGCCCAAGTTATGGCCATTTCAGTGAAGCCCCTTTTGAAAAGCGATCTTGAGCCTCCAAAAAGGCTAAAGCTTGCTCATTCACACTTGGGCCCACATCAGTTTTGTTGCATAAAGCTGGTAAGATTGGTTCACCAACTGCTTGTTGACCCTTTAGGATCGATTGGCTCTTGTTTATGTTCTTGAATATGAAGATTTGAATATGATACTTGAATGTTATGTCGATTACACATGTTGAGGGCCCTTCGGGTCGATTATGTAGGATCAATTTCTTGTGTTGGATGAACAACATCAAGGGTATGCACAGAAGTGCAGTGATCCGGTGGGTAAACAGGGACGAAACAAAAACAATATACACACACTAAAACACACTGTTATTCCACACACTATATGTCGTACAACATAACCTATTTATAGGTTGAATTTGACAGTTACTTTCTAAACGACATATCTCCTAAATTCCCGCTAATTCATACGGGTTTGACTTTTTATACAACATTGATTGACTTCTAATTTTGACTTTCTAAATACTTTCTTATGATTATCTTGATTATTAATCTTTCCAACATTCACTCCCCTAATCAAGATAATCTTAATCTTGTCTTCTTTATACTTGTTCATCCAAATCTACAGTCTTCTTCTTCCTCATTCGATTTGAATTTCAATTTCAATTTTGACTTCGACTCTCCGGATCCTTTAATCAAGATTAAGTGGTGTTAACGCCGTTTCCATAGAATTGAATCTGATTCGATTTGATATGAAGGATGTCACTCAATAATCATTAATCGGTATCCGAATTGAACAACCAATTTAATTTGTTTAGGTCCTATGATCAACAATTATGAAATGCCACTTATGCTTCTGGCCATCTTTCTTGTTTCTGTATTCTTCTTATGTCGCTAAAACTTCACACATCTCTTTATTGTCTCTGTTCTCTGGACACTTCGATTTAAATTGATTCCTTATCAATTTCTTCATAAAATCAAGTTCTTTCATTGCGTATCGATGTCTCTTTGGCCTCCCTTGCCTACATCGATCTGACCCGTCTCGTTTTCCACTTCTTTGGCCTTCTTCCGGAAACGAGAATTCCTTCCTTGCGATTTCGTCAACATGCTCTGTTTTCTGTCTTCTTTAGCGATGACGATTCTAGACTGCAATGTTTGATCTCCTTATGCCTCGGCTCTGATACCATGTTGAGGCCCCTTCGGATTGATTATGTAGGATCAATTTCGTGTGTTGGATGAACAACATCAAGGGTATGCATGGAAGTGCAGTGATCCAGTAGGTAAACAGGGACAAAAAAACAATACACACACACACACACACACTAAAACACACTGTTATTCCACACACTAAATGACGTACAACATAACCTATTTATAGGTTGAATTTGGCGGTAACTTTCTAACCAACATATCTCCTAAATTCACGCTAATTCATACGGGTTAGACTTTTTATAAAACATAGATTGACTTCTAATTTTGACATTCTAAATACTAAATCTTATGATTATCTTGATTATTTATCTATCCAACATTCACTCCCCTAATCAAGATAATCTTAATCTTGTATTCTCTGTACTTGTTCATCCAAATCTGCAGTCTACTTCTACATCCTTCGATTTGACTTTCAATTTCAATTTTGACTTCGACTCTTCGGATCCTTTAGTCAAGATTAAGTGGTGTTAACGCCGTTTCCGTTGAAGTGAATCTGATTCGATTTGATATGAAGGATGTCACTCAATAATCATTAATCGGTATCAGAATTGAACAACCAATTCAATTTGTTTAGGTCCTATGATCAACAATTATGAAATTCCATTTATGCTTCTGGTCGTCTTTCTTGTTTCTGTATTCTTCTTATGTCGCTAAAACTTCACACATCTCTTTATTGTCTCTCTTATCTGGACACTTTAATTTAAATTGATTCCTTATCAATTTCTTCATAAAATCAAGTTCTTTGATTGCGAATCGATGTCTCTTTGGCCTCCCTTGCCTACATCGATCTAACCCGTCTCTTTTTCCACTTCTTTGGCCTTCTGCCGGAAACGAGAATTCTTTCCTTGTGATTTCGTCAACATGCTCTTTTTCTGTCTTCTTTAGCGATGATGATTCTAGACTGCAATGATTGATCTCCTTATGCCTTGGCTCTGTTACCATGTTGAGGCCCCTTCGGATTGATTATGTAGGATCAATTTCGTGTGCTGGATGAACAACATCAAGAGTATGCACAGAAGTGTAGTGATCCAGTGGGTAAACAGGGACAAAACCAAAACAATACACACACACACACACACACACTAAAACACACTGTTATTCCACACACTAAATGTCGTACAACATAACCTATTTATAGGTTGAATTTTGCGGTTACTTTCTAACTGACATATCTCCTAAGTTCCCGCTAATTCATATGGGTTTGACTTTTTATACAACATAGATTGACTTCTAATTTTGACATTCTAAATACTAAATCTTATGATTATCTTGATAATTAATCTTTCCAACATTCACTCCCCTAATCAAGATAATTTTTAATCTTGTATTCTCTGTACTTGTTCATCCAAATCTGCAGTCTTCTTCTTCCTCTTTCGATTTGACTTTCAATTTCAACTTTGAGTTCGACTCTCCGGATCCTTTAATCAAGATTAAGTGGTGTTAATGCCGTTTCCGTTGAATTGAATCTGATTCGATTTGATATGAAGGATGTCACTCAATAATTATTAATCGGTATCAGAATTGAACAACTAATTCAATTTGTTTAGGTCCTATGATCAAAAATTATGAAATTCCACTTATGCTTCTGGTCGTCTTTCTTGTTTCTGTATTCTTCTTTTGTCGCTAAAACTTCACACATCTCTTTATTGTCTCTGTTCTCTGAACACTTCGATTTAAATTGATTCCTTATCAATTTCTTCATAAAATCAAGTTATTCGATTGCGAATTGATGTCTCTTTGGCCTCCCTTGCCTACATCGATCTGACCCGTCTCGTTTTCCACTTCTTTGGCCTTCTGCCGGAAAGGAGAATTCCTTCCTTGCGATTTCGTCAACATGCTCTGTTTGCTGTCTTTTTTAGCGATGACGATTCTAGACTGCAATGATTGATCTCTTTATGCCTTGGCTCTGATACCATGTTGAGGCCCCTTCGGATTGATTATGTAGGATCAATTTTGTGTGTTGGATGAACAACAACAAGGGTATGCACAGAAGTGCAGTGATCCAGTGGGTAAACAGGGACAAAACAAAAACAATATACATACACACACACACACTAAAACACACTGTTATTCCACACACTAAATGTCGTACAACATAACATATTTTTAGGTTGAATTTGGCGGTTACTTTCTAACTGACATATCTCCTAAGTTCCCGCTAATTCATATGGGTTTGACTTTTTATACAACATAGATTGACTTCTAATTTTGACATTCTAAATACTAAATCTTATGATTATCTTGATTATTAAACTTTCCAACATTCACTCCCCTAATCAAGATAATCTTAATCTTGTCTTCTCTGTACTTGTTCATCCAAATCTGCAGTCTTCTTCTTCCTCCTTCAATTTGACTTTCAATTTTAATTTTGACTTCGACTCTCCGGATCCTTTAATCAAGATTAAGTGGTGTTAACGCCGTTTCCGTTGAATTGAATCTGATTTGATTTGATATGAAGGATGTCACTCAATAATCATTAATCGGTATCAGAATTTAAAAACAACCATTCAATTTGTTTAGGTCCTATGATCAACAATTATGAAATTCCACTTATGCTTCTGGTCGTCTTTCTTGTTTCTGTATTTTTCGTATGTCGTTAAAACTTCACATATCTCTTTATTGTCTCTGTTCTCTGAACACTTCGATTTAAATTGATTCCTTATCAATTTCTTCATAAAATCAAGTTCTTTGATTGCGAATCGATGACTCTTTGGCCTCCCTTGCTTACATCAATCTGACCAGTCTCTTTTTCCACTTCTTTGGCCTTCTGCCGGAAAAGAGAATTCCTTCCTTGCGATTTCGTCAACATGCTCTTCTTTTGTCTTCTTTAGCGATGACGATTCTAGACTGCAATGATTGATCTCCTTATGTCTCGGCTCTGATACCATGTTGAGGCCCCTTTGGATTGATTATGTAGGATCAATTTCGTGTGCTGGATGAACAACATCAAGGGTATGCACAGAAGTGCAGTGATCCAGTGGGTAAACAAGGACAAAACAAAAACAATATACACACACACACACTAAAACACACTTTTATTCCACACACTAAATGTCGTACAACATAACCTATTTATCGGTTGATTTTGGCGGTTACTTTCTAACTGACATATCTCCTAAATTCCCGCTAATTCATATGGTTTGCCTTTTTATACAACATAGATTGACTTCTAATTTTGACTTTCTAAATACTAAATTCTTATGATTATCTTGATCATTAATCTTCCAACACACACACTTTGACAAGTATTTATACCTATGGTAGTAGTTTACAACTTTAGTTTTGACACTCTAAACCCTTATACATACATAAACTTTACATACTTAGCCTTCTAAGTTAACTTTCTACTAATTACATCATTTGATGCCCGAGATTAATATTGATTAGGATCTGAATTTTGGATGAATACTGTATAGGATATGCACATGAATGTGCAGAGAACCCTGGTGGGAAAACAGGAACAATCGGGACACATAAAACACACTGTTATTCCACACATAATACCAACATACAAATGGGTATTTATACCCTTAAAGTTGACGGTTACAAACAACATAACTACCATAACTAACTAACTAATGATTGATACAATTAATCTGTAGTTTGACATTTTAGTTTGACTTTTCTAATTTCTTGACTATTAACATTCTAACACTGTTGAGCATCAATATTAAACAATTGTACGTACCCAAATTGCTTGTTGTTGTGAAACCCAAATGGGGCATTAGACCCCAATTTATGGCCAAAATTGGTTCACCAACTTGTTTGCCATCATCCGTAGGATAACAGCGTCTAGTGGCGGAACCGTTAATCTTTTTCAATGGGGTCATTCATATTAGGTATCTGAATGAGGCACTCGACTGTAAAACTTTCAGTCTAGGTCAGGTCACTTGTTCTATGAAGGTGCTATTAGTTATATTCTGGTAAAAGTTTCGATCATGGTCAGGTCAATCTTGATCAAGTACCTTGCCAACAGCGTTGTTGCTCCCTCGGTAACTCCATTTAGGCTTCCAATTTTGCCTACTACTACCCAAACCATCAGTAAACCAATTTTAGTTTAGGTTGTTTGAGTTAGCTTTATCAATTTGAGATTTGAGTAGCTTTTGTATGATTTTGGCTATATTAGGATAACTCTTTCTCATGGTTGTTTCCACTTGGATAATCTGAGTACTTTAGGTAGTGCCTTTGCTATCCTTATTTTAACAGGGTGAAATTAGTTAACAATAAACCATAAAATTAAGAGAAGTAATTGAGATATTATATATTATTATATGTAAGAGGAAAAAACATAAAAAATATAATATACTATTATAGATTCGAACCTATGAAAGAATTTGTGTCAAAATATTTTACCAATGATACAAACAATCAATTGTTAAACTTTTTATGGGGTCAAACTAAAAAATCTTTTGGGGTCACTCAAAATTACACATCACATACAACATTTAAAAGCAACATATAAGGGGGGGTCATTTGACCCCGTTGGGTTGAATGTATCTCCGCCCTAGTAGCGTCATCCGACTCTTTTCTTTTCCCTCTTCACCGGAGCAATTTTCTTTTCTTTTCTTTTTTTAAAGTGCAAGAGGAAAGGGAGAAGTTTTCTTAAAAAAAATAAATTACACGATTTTTAATATAAATGTTAATATCGTAAAGATAGTTTTAGATATAAAAAATTATACATGTAGTTATCACTTTTTTTTGAAATTAAAACAATGGTCATTCTTAGCGTGGGGAGGGGGCGTACAAAGAGGGATGGCGTTGAGCAGCACCACCGCCGCCATTCCTGGCCATGCTAAATTTTCTCATTGTCACGACATATACTCGCCAGTCATCATGATAGTTGCCCCATATGTGTGTGTGGGGGGGGGGAGGGGGGGGGATAGTGGTGTAGTATGACACGGTGTGACAATACCACCACCACAAAATTTGAATGTGTAGTGTGATATGTCAAATTTGATCGGTAGGTTTATGGTGTATTGTGGTAAAAGCGTGTGACAGCCCTACGTCAAGGTTAGAAAAATTAAACATTGTTAATAATTACTCTAAATAGATAGTATAAACCTATATACTTATATAGAGATTATTAAGTTAATTTTATATGTTAACCTTACTTGATGTTTTCAAGTTTTTGCATGATGATACGTGAACATGCATGCATGCATGAATATTTATCGGTGCATATGTGTAATTCTTGCATGAATCTTGTAATTATCAAACCTTAGGGTTATGTGATTAGTTATTTGAATGCTAAATGCTTTAATTACATGTAATGTATTAAGACTTAAACTTAATCAAACCCTACTAAATCAAGTTAATATCTATAAACCTTATGTCATAAACTAAAACTAAACAAATTCTAAACACCTAAACACTAACTAAAACTCAACCTTAACTTTTGTATTGGCTCATTATGACAGTAACTAGCCTAGATTAGTAACTAATTAACTAACTAAAACTAAACTTAACCACTACGAATATCATAAGTTCCTTAACTTGACACCTAGCATGACCATAACACTAATCCATCTTTAAACCTTGCCACCTAGCCACTCATAGGACACTTATCACCTTCCTAATTATAACACTTAACACTCTCTTGAACTTGATACCTAATCCCTAAAATAACACCCCAATACTCTAAGTTAGAGGTAATGATGAAGGTCATGATGATCTTTCTAACTTCTTGAAACCTCTTGGCCGATGGAACACACACAACCGCAAAGCCACCACAACCAAACTACCACACCGGCAACCACATCTCTCGACCCTCTTCCTCTTGGTTTTCAAAGCATCTCCACCTTCACCCTATTATTCTCGGTCCCCATATCATACAACGATCATCTTTTGATCATCAAACCATCCCCAACCTCAAGAACATCATAGGAACAAGTTGTCTTCTACTTGCTTGATTTTTAAATCCACAACTAACAAGTTAGGAGGTGTATATGTGTTTTACAAACACATATATACCAACCCTTTAAGAATCATCAAAGTTATTTAAAAAAACCTCATGAACACATGACTTTTATCAAAAATCAATAAGAAAAAAAGATTCAAAAATAAAAATTGAAGGTTTTATAAAAATCAAGGAATTTAAACAAAAATACAAGAATTAAAGGGTTGAAACATGATATTCATGATAAATTAGATTTAGTACTTAAATGATTGTGATTATAGGAATAAGATCTAGGAAATTGTTATAAAATATTAGAAATATTACTCTGTAATTTATGGGGTACTAATATTGAATATATTAATTTATATGAATAATTTAAGGAAATGAAAGAAAATTATTAAGCAGAAGATCTGAACTTGATAAAAATCTAGAAAAAATATATAATAACCCTTATATTTCATGGGAAACACAGAATAAAGTTCATGAATTAATTCGTATGTATGACTAAGTTTCATATTTTAGAATATTTAATAAGTAGAAAATTAAAAATGATAGTAAAACAACAGGATAAATCATAAAAAAATTATATAAATTATGATATTTAGAAAGGGACAGTGAGTAAATATTTCGGAATTTTAGAGATATATAACTATTTTTGCCATTTATTGTGAAACTAGTAAAAACTTTAGTAAATTGCCTTTTATGAGTTACTGACTTAAAATTTTATGAGGTGATCTAAATTTTTAAATGTTTTGGCTAGTAAATTTTGATAAATTTTGGATGACAGTAGCCACTGATTAGGAATTTTGTTATAATTAGTAATTTAAAATGATAAAATTTTTAAAGAAATAAGATTTATTCTAACAAATAATTATTTTATAAGAATTATTTGATATTTGGCTGGAATTAAGGTGAGTAACATGACCCCTTTTTGATTTTTGGGTGAAAAAACATACTGTTTTTTATGCAAATTTGAGAACTTTTGATACTGTCATATTGACACAACCACTAATTCGGATAAGGAACCATGAAATAATGTAGGTAGCGCTACTTAGGAATATGTCAACCTGCATCTGCCGGATGAGGGCAGTGATGTTATATTATTTGATTATGTGATTTGTATGTGACCGTTATGAATCACTTGATATGTTATTGATTAAACATATGCTCTCACCAAGTGTATGTTGACTATTTTGAGTATGCTTTTTTCAGGTCAGCATATTGTAAGGAGGCTGTGCATTTGGTTGACTATCGATCTGTTTGATTTCAGCCTTTATATGGATGTACACGTCCACTACTAGCTGAAGAATGTATGAAATAATAAAGATGTGTATCTAGAATAGGATTTCAAATGTATAAGTCTAAAATATTAGACTAAATTTTGTATAATGTAATCCTAAAATTGTATGTTAATGAAAAGGATGTTTAGTTTATTTCTGAAATTACATGTTATGATAATCATGTGTTTTGAACCGACGAGTCACACCCAAGCATTTCACGCTTCCGCCAGGATGTGACAAATTGGTATCAGAGCCATTGGTTATAGAGAATTAAGTATTATTAGTAAATGCCTAGACTATAACTATAAGCTTATATGATAACAATTTCTAGCATGATTAAAATAAATATTTTCTTTTCATGACTCTATGTGAGCATGTCTATGCTTAGACAATAATAAAATCTTGTATGAGATATATATGATTATGTGAAAAATATGAGACTTTGTGAAATTATTTGATTAGTATTAGTAATATTATAAATTGAAATTTTGTATGAGTTTTTACAGTATGAGTACTTGTAATTCTGATAGTTGCTATAATGAAATTGATCCTTCGGATCATAGCAACTATAAAGAAACAACACCAAAAATATAGCCACAGGACAACCTAAAAGTATTCCAACCCGAGGTCAGAACCAACATCAAGCCAACGTTCTTCATCCGACGTGCACCAGTAACCATTGGGGACTATACGATTGAGATCCCTAGGAAAAGTGTACGAAGTGGTAAGAAGTTCCTGATTAAGAAGATTCAGGAGCCAGAAAATTGAAGTCCAGAATTTCTTCCCTCAACATCAGGCCTAACACTAATAGTGCAACCCGTTGTCTCAGAAAATGAAGAAAAAGGATCTAAGAGACAAAGGTAATTGGATGAAGGTCAGATAGAAACAACCAACCAGATCCTCAAGAAAGTTAAGAAGATACAACGGGAAATCCGGACGATCCAAACAGATGTCAAGGAGATAAAGGAAGGAAGCCAAAGTACCTACACCAAGATGTGGAATTGGATTTGGGAAAATAGGATTGTAGGAAACCCTAATCTATTATGTGAACTGTTTTAAATTATGTAAAATAAGAATTTAATATATATAAAACTAATATAAGTTGGATAAAATTTTTGTGTGATAATAGCATAATTACTATGTAGCTAAATATGCCGCCAAGAAGAGTACTCAACCTGTACGAAGAACAAGACGGGTTGGACGTCCAAGAACTAGATTAGGAGAAGAAACTCCACCAGTAAATAACACTACAAGTGAGAATGAAAGAATTTCTCAAATAGTGACTCAGCAGTTGGAAGCGGCGATACCTACGCTAGTAGCTCAACTCCAACATAACCTTAACATGGAAAGTGTTCCACCTGGGAATGAAGAACCAGGTAACACTACTACTGAAATAGAACACCCTAAGGAAGGAGTTATAGATAGAGCTAAAAAGTAATGTTCTTACAAGACTTTTATGTCTTGTAAACCCCAAGACTTTAATGGAAAATGAGAAGCAGTACAAGCGTTGCGTTGGTTAGAAGAAATAAAGTCAGTATTAGATATCAACGAGTGTGCTGATAATTATAAGACCATGTTTGCTTCGCATTCACTGAAGGGAGAAGCACAATCATGGTGGAAGATGGAAGTTCAAACTAAAGGAAGAGATGTTATGAATAGGATAAGCTGAGAAGAATTTAGAAATCTAGTGATTGAGAAATACTATCCTTATAATGAGATAGAAAGGATAGAAGCATAATTCTTAGCACTAGAAATGAAGGGTGCTGCACATCAAGAATATATAGATAGACATAATGAGTTGTCTAGATTAGTGCCACACCTAGTAATGCCAGAAGCTAAAAGGATAGGAAGGTATATCTAGGGTTTTGTACCACAAATAAGAGGAATGGTAAACTCAGCCATGCATAAGACTTTTCATGATACAGTGACTTTATCAGGCAACTTGACTGATGAGATGATAAGGTCTGGATCATTGACTGATTCAAGGATTGGAGACAAAAAAGTGGAGCAACAGCAACTCCGGAGGGAGTTTTGGAGGAAATCAGTAGAAAAAAGGTAAACAAAAATCCTGTGAGAAATTTCATGGGAATTGTCCAGGAAAGGAGACCACAAACAGAAGGCCAATCATGGTGCAATGCCTGCAAGAGACACCATAATGGTAAGTGCAGGGTAGTAATTTTCTATAATTGTAAAAAGAAGAGACACCTATCAAGAGATTGTAAGGGACCCGCAAACCCTAAACCAGTTTGGTACCAGTGTGGAAATGAGAATCATTTTCGCAACGAGTGTCCGGAACTAAAGGGGAAAACCCCAACTAACCCAAACAATCCACTTGGCAAAGATTTTGTATTGTAAGCTGAAGAGGCCTGATATGAACCACAAGTAGTGACAGGCACATTTCTTGTTAATGATCAGTACACAACGGTACTATTCGATATGGGAGCAACTCGTAGTTTTGTTTCAAATACCTTTAAACCTTTACTTAATTTAACCTCAAAGAAACTGAAAAATAAGTATATGATAGAATTAGCTGATGGAAAGATAATTGAAGCTAGTGAAATTATCGCTAACTGTACCTTAAATTTAGATGATCATTGTTTTGATATAGATTTGTTTCCTATTGAATTAGGAGGTTTTGATATTGTTGTGGGTATGGATTGGTTAAGTAAGAATCATGCTGAAATTATCTGTGGAAAAAGAATGATTAAAATTCCTTTGATTAAAGATAATAAAATTCTTTGCATATATGGTGAGAAACCTAGAGGTACTATGAAGATAGTCTCATGTAAGAAAGCTCATAAATATTTAAGAAAGAAATGTCTAGCGTTTCTAGCCCATGTAGTTGATACAAATCTAGATAAGAAAAACTTTGACGATGTTCCTATTATTAGAGAATACCCAGAGGTATTTCTTGATGAATTACCAGGATTGCCACCCCCTCGTCAAGTAGAATTAAAAATTGAATTAGTACCAAGGACTTCCCTTATTGCCAAGTCTCCGTATCGTTTTGCGCCAACAAAAATTAAAAGAATTAATGACTCAACTTCAGGAATTATTGGACAAGGGATTTATACGTCCTAGTGTATCACCTTGGGGAGCTCCAGTTTTGTTTGTTAAGACGAAAGACGAAACCTTTAGGATGTGCATAGATTATAGAGAGTTTAATAAAGTAACTATTAAGAATATATATCCTATCCCTAGGATAGATGATCTATTTGATTAGTTGCAAGGAATAGTTACCTTTCAAAAATTGACTTAAGGTCAGGATATCACCAATTAAGGGTACGAGATGAAGATATACCTAAGACTGCATTCAAAACTCGATATGGTCATTATGAGTTCCTCGTAATGCCATTTGGATTAACAAATGCTCCAGTAGTGTTCATGGATCTAATGAACAGAGTGTGGAAACCTTACTTGGGTAAATTTCTCATAGTCTTTATAGATAATATTTTAATCTATTCTAAAAGTAAGGAAGAACATGAGAAACACCTAAGGCTAATTTAGAAATTACTTTGAAAGGAAGAACTGTATACCAAATTCTTGAAGTGTTAATTTTGGAAAAGAAAATACAATTCTTAGGACATGTGGTTAACCAAGAAGGAATTCAGGTCGACCCAGTAAAGATTGAAGCAATTAAAAAATGGGAAGTTCCAAAAACACCTACTGAAGTACATCAATTTTTAGGTTTGGCTGGTTATTATAGAATATTTATATAAAAATTTTCAACCTCTGACATAATTAACTCAGAAAGATAAACTATACGTTTAAAAAGAAAGACAGTATGTTGCATTTGAACTTTTAAAAATTAAATTATGCAGTGCTCCTATATTAGCTCTTCCAGAGGGTACATAAGATTTTGTAGTATATTGTGATGCATCACATCAAGGTTATGGATGTGTTTTAATGCAACAAGATAAGGTAATTGCATATGCATCTAGGCAACTCAGAAGAAAGTGAAAAGAATTATAGTACTCATGACTTAGAAGTGGGAGCAGTAGTGTTTGCATTTAAAATTTGGAGACATTATCTATATGGAATCAAGTGCACAATTTATACAAACCATAAGAGTTTGCAACACATATATGATAAGATGTTGAATATGAGACAAAGAAGATGGGTGGAATTACGAAGTGATTATGATTATGAAATCAAGTACCACCCAGGAAAGGCAAATATAGTGGCTGATGCTTTAAGTAGGAAAGAAAGAACTAGGCTATTACGAGTTCGTGCTTTAAGAATGGAATTACACTCGGTTTTAATAAGTCACATTCGAGAAACACAACAAAAAGATGAATCAAAATGTGTGTTGAAGTAGAACGGACAACTTGAAGTTGCGTATGATGGAATTCTGAAATTTAAAGGAAGAATTTGGATTCCTAACAATGACATGCTTAGAGAAACTATTATAAAAGAAGCGCATAAATCAAGATATTCAGTACATCCAAGAAATAATAAGTTGTACTAGGATTTGAGAAATCAATATTGGTGGCCAAGTATGAAGAAATCTGTTGCAGAATTTGTAGAAAAATATGATATATGTTTAAGAGTTAAGGCTGAATATCAGAAACCCTCAGGATGTTTGCAACAGCCAGAAATTCCTGAGTGGAAGTGTGATCAAATTGCCATGGACTTTGTAACCAAGTTGCCTAGAACCTCAAGTGGGTATGACACAATATGGGTTATAGTCAACAGACTGTCTAAGTCAGCTTATTTCTTGCCAATCAGAGAAGATTATAAGATGAAAAAATTAGGAAGAATCTATATGAAAGAAATTGTGTCTAGACATAGAATACCCATTTCAGTAATTTCTGACACGGATAGTAGATTTACTTCAAGATTCTGGCAAACTTTACAAAAAGCATTAGGAACTCAGGTAAACATAAGCTCAGCATACCATCCACAGACAGATGGACAGAGTGAGAAAACAATCCATACAATGGAAGATATGTTGCCATCCTATGCGTTAGATTTTGGTGGTAATTGGGATATATACTTACCTTTGATAGAATTTTCATATAACAATAGTTACCATACCAGTATTAGAGCAGCTCCATTTGAAGCTCTATACAGAAGAAAGTTTAGGTCACCTTTATACTGGAACGAGATAGGAGATAGACAACTTAAAGGCCTAGAACTTATACAAAAAACATCTGATAAAATTAGTGAAATTAAGAGCATATTAAAGGCAGCACATGATAGGCAAAAAAGTTATGCTGATAAGAGAAAAAAATCTTTAGAATTTCAAATAGGAGATATTGTGTACTTACAGGTATCACCTGCAAGAGGAATTATCCAATTCGGGAAAAGAAATAAGTTAAAACCTAGGTATGTCGGCCCTTTTGAAATAATTGATAGGATTGGTACTATAGCATACAACTTAAACTTGCCTCAAGAACTAAGTGAAGTACACAACACTTTTCACGTATCTAATTTGAAGAAATGTCTGATAGATGAGACATTAAAGGTACCAATACAGAAAATTAAAATAGATGAGAAACTTCATTTTGTGGAGTAACTAATGGCAATTATGGATAGGGAAGTAAAAAGTTTAAGAAGAAGTAGAATTCCAATAGTAAAGGTCAAATGGAATTCAAAGAGAGGACTGGAATTTACATGGGAAAGGGAGGATGAGATCAAAAGAAAATATTCCCATTTATTTAAGGTTAAACTGAATGAAAAGAGCAACTACAAAGCTAAACCCTCCATAACATTTGAGAATACCTACCAATGAATTTAAGGACAAAATTCTTTTTACGGGGGGAGAATGTGACAACCCTACGTCAAGGTTAGGTATATTAAACATTGATAAGAATTACTCTAAATAGATAGTATAGACCTATATACTTATATAGAGATTATTAAGTTAATTTTATGTGTTAACCTTACTTGATGTTTTCAATTTTTGGCATGATGATACGTGAACATCCATGCATGCATGAATATTTAAGTGTGTATATGTGCAATTCTTGCATGAATCTTGTAATTATCAAACCTTAGGGTTATGTGATTAGTTATTTGAATGCTAAATGCTTTAATTACATGTAATGTATTACGACTTAAACTTAATCAAACCCTACTAAATCAAGTTAATATCTATAACGCTTATGTCAAAAAACTAAAACTAAACAAATCCTAAACACCTAAACACTAACTAAAACACAACCTTAACTTTTGTATCGGCTCATTATGACACTAACTAGCCTAGATTAGTAACTAATTAACTAACTAAAACGAAACTTAACCACTAAGAATATCATTAGTTCCTTAGCTTGACACCTAGCATGACCATAACACTAATCCATCTTTAAACCTTGCCACCTAGCCACTCATAGGACACTTATCACCTTCCTAATTATGACACTTAACACTCTCTTGAACTTGACACCTAATCCCTATAATAACACCCCAATACAGTAAGTTAGAGGTAATGATGAAGGTCATAATGATCTTCCTAACTTCTTGAAACCTCTCGACTAATGGAACACCCACAACCGCAAAACCACCACAAGCAAACCACCACAGCCGCAACCACATATCTCGACCCTCTTCCTCTCGGTTTTCAAAGCATCTCCACTTTCACCAAATTACTCTTGGGCCCCATATCATACAACCATCGTCTTTTGATCATCAAACCATCCCCAACCTCAAGAACATCATAGGAACAAGTTGTCTTCTACTAGGTTGTGATCAACCTCCAAGCTCAAGAACTATCACAACAGGCGGATCATCAAGGAATTCTCTTAGTTTCTTTCATCATCCATTAAGGTTCGATTCTTAAATCCACAAACTAACAAGTTAGGAGGTGCATATGTGTTTTACAAACACATATAAACCAACCCTTTAAGAATCATCCAAGGTATTCACAAAAAACTCATGAACACATGACTTTATCAAAAATCAATAAGAATAAGGGATTCATAAACAGAAAAATTGAAGGTTTTATAAAATGAAGGAATTTAAACAAACATTCAAGAATAAAAGGGTTGAAAAATGGATATTCATGATAAATTAGATTAAGTACTTAAATGACTATGATTGTGAGAAAAAAATTTAGGACATTGTTAGAAAATATTAGAAATATTAATCTGTAATTTATGGGGTAATAATATTGAATATATTAATTTATATGATTAATTCAAAGAAATGAAATAAAATTATTAAACAGAAGATCCGAACTTGATAAAAATCTGGAAAAATTATATAATAACCCTTATATTTTATAGGAATTATAGAATAAAGTTCGTGAATTAATTCGTATGTATGACTAAATTTCATATTTTAGAATATTTAATAAGTAGAAAATTAAAAATGATAGTAAAACAGCAGGATAAATCATGAAACATTTATATAAATTATGATATTTAGAAAGGAACCGTAAAATTTTGGAATTTTTAGAGATATATAACTATTTCTACCATTTATTATATACCTGGTAAAAATTCTAGTAAATTGCCTTTTATGAGTTACTGATTTAAAATGTTATGAGATGATCTAGATTTTTAAATGTTTCTGCTGGTAAATTTTGATAAATTTTGGATGACAATAGCCACTGATTAGGAATTTTGTCATAACTAGTAATTTAAAATACTGAAATTTTTAAAGAAATTAGATTTATTCTAAAAAATAATAATTTTATAGGAATTATTTGACATTTGGCTGGAATTAAGATGAGTAACATGACCTCTTTTTGATTTATAATTTTTTGGGAAAAAAACATACTGTTTGTATTCATTTTGATGTAAATTTAAGAATTTTTGATACTGTCATATTGACACAACCATTAATTAGGATGATAAACTGTTAAATAATATAGGTAGCGCTATTTAGGAATATGTCAACCTACATCTGCCGGATAAGAGCAGTGATGTTATATTATTTGATTATATGATTTGTATGTGACAATTATGAATTAGTTGACATGTGAGTATGTTTGGTTGTGAGTTTGATTGTGTTGCATTAATTCAAAATGATTTATGTTATTGATTAAACCTATATTCTCACCAATTGTATGTTAACTATTTTGAGTATACTTTTTCAGGTAAGCATAATGTATCATAATCTCGTGTATACATTCAACGTGTTTAGTGATCGGCACGACTATTTACGGAAGCTGTGCATTTGGTTGATTATCGATCTGTTTGATTTCAGCCTCTATGTGGATGTACACGTCCACTACTAGCTGAAAAATATATGAAATGATAAAGACGTGTATCTAGAATAGGATTACAAATGTATAATCTAAAATATTAGACTAAATTTTGTATAATGTAATCCTAAAATTATAAGTTAATGAAAACGATGTTTAGTTTATTTATGAAATTACATGTTATGATAATCAATGTGTTTTGAACCGACGAGTCATAACCAAGCATTTCACGTTTCCGTCGGGAAGTGACAGAGCGCCCCCTTCACTCTTATAGTAGATGAAGGTTATATGTCATTAGTTTTTTTTCAAATAATCATTACGCTCCTTATTAAAAGAAAGTAAAATAAAATAAAATAAATAATATTTTAATACTTTAAACTTGAATTCCTTCCTGGTATTTGTCTTCCTCCCTCGTATCTTTCTTTTTTAGTTCTAATCTAGGTTACAAAATTGCGCCACCATGAACCACAATATCTAGCGACCATCATACCCATCAAATCTAATGTTACGAAACTGACCTTCCCGCCATCAAAGGTCACTGGACCATTGTTAGGGATGTACAGAAAACCAAAAAAACTGCGTGGACTATAGTCATAATAAACACTGCAACCAGACCAAAATTTTAAACTGAACCGTATTGTGATCGAACCAAATCAAAATGAAAAGGACCAACTCAAAACCGACCAATGTGCATACAACACACCACACCACGCCATGCCACGCCACGCCACACCATCCCACGCCACCCCACACCACACCTATGCCATATCATAGCATACCTATATCATATCTTATCGTATCATACATATATCATATAATATCATAACATATCATACTGTATTATATCGTATCGTATCAGACCATAACATATCATATATAATATACCATACCACATAAATATATGATATAATATCATATCATATTACATCATATTTATACCATATTATATAATACATATGATATCTTATCATATCGTATTGTATCATATTATTATTTGAGTGTGAGATTTATTAGGGTATACAATAATAATATGAATAATCATCTTGAAACTCAATTAAAAATCATATTATAGAATAACAATACAACATAGGTACTATTTCTGAATGGTCATCTCTAAAGTTCATCCCTTGCTTGTTGAATATACTTTTTTTCTTTCGACATAAACTAAGTAAACATTTAACTTTTATTTGAATGTACTTGTATTTTGTCATCAAATGAGTATACAAATATTTTTTGTTGGAATTAGTGGATTAACTCATTTACTATAAAGATTAACAAAATATAGGTTTTAGAGAATATATACTTTAAAGATTATCAAGATAGTAGTTTCAAAAACCGAAACCAAAGTGCATACCAAAACGGAAATATGCGAAACCGAAGCCAAAGCTAAAGTGAAAACCAAAAACTAGAAAACAAATGGTTTTAGAAAAACTAAAAATTGAATTATTAGTTTTTGGTTTTCGTTTTAGACTAAAATCGAGACAAACCTACCATGCAGACCCTTAATCATCATTACGTGAAAACCCTGGCAATTTAACCTAATGGGGGATCCACCATTTTTGGCGTGACACCATGGTGGTCGTATGGTCGTTTTATACAATTACGCCTTAATCATCCTAGCCTAAACCGTAGTTTTCATTGCTAGCCATCCTAATCATCAACCCAACTTGTTCATCGACCTATATGATTGTATTTGTTTGAAATTAGGGTAAGAAATTGCTTCATATGGATATTAGGCACATATATTAGGGCATAAAGATGGCTATTTTGGTGGCGATAATAGGGCAAATAGAAATTACTGTGGGTATGAAGGTTATGGTAGCGATGGTTGTGGCTGTGACGATCTAGTTTTGGTTATGGTGATGATGGTGATGCAGATAGTGTGATGATGAGTGTGATGTATATGTTGTGATGATGATGGTGTGGATGGTCTCCGAAGTTATGCCGGCTGATAGTTATAGTGTAGTGTGATAAAGGTGGTGGAGATGTTGACGGTGGTGGTTGGTTGTTTTGACTACATAGAACCAAACTTAGTCCACAGTTGTTATTCAGATCTTACAAATTAAAGTACATTTCACATCTTATAAAGAAAATACCTTACATGTGATATCTTACAATTAAAATACATTACATTTTGCAAATCTTACAAAAAAAGACATAAGACTTTCGAATCTTACAGATTGAAATGAGAAATGTTAGTTATGTATATGTTACGCTCACGAGGAATATGTAAAATGAAAAATTACACTCTTATGTGCGCACAAAGGATCCCTTCTACACAAGAAACCCTACATAAAAATAAATTACCTTTACTAATGTGCTAACACACCAATATGCTACGAGTACGAAAGAATATGTCTAATGGTGAGATATGTCAATTCTAAGATCAACAATTCCAACTAACCCATATACATCATGTCAATTATTCTCACAGACAACACACCAACAACAATATGCCACTTTGACATACATTGAGGTTTTTATTTTTAGGCTTAAAATACTCGACGCTATATTCTTTCTTGATATTTATAGAAAGTTCACTTGAAGGATTTGTGACAAAAAGTCCATTGCAAATGGGTCTACATGGATAAACGTTTGAAAAAGTTTGACGAACAGGTTGTTCTCGACATTTTGTTCCCTCCAAAAACATGAAATTATATAATTCCCTCCAAATAGTTTTCTAAGTAATTTTTTGGTTTAATTACAAACAAACATCCCATCATTACACAATCGATAACCACAGGTTAATCAGCGACCACCTCTTTTGGTTTACATTAAAAAGTTATTAAGGGTAAATGTGTTCCGTCTTATTTCTATGAGTCGATGATTGTCATGTTTCTAGTAGTGATAACATGACCTTCAAGACTTACGTACTGAACTTTACACTTACAATTATGTGATGTTGTAGATTAAAAAGTTGGCGGATTTGTAAAAATACCGGAGCATGATAAGGGTGAGGTAAAAAGAAACACAACTTTAAAAGCACCTTTAGGATAAAAAAAAGAGTAAATTACACGTATGGTCCCAGTGGTTTGTGTTAAAATAAGGTTTTGGTCCCTAAACTCTAGTTTTTCTAAACATGGCCCCTAATAATCAATTTACTTTCATACGTGGTCAAAAAACTTAACAAATGCTAACCTTTTAGTTAAATCCATATAAATTTACTATTTTACCTTTCTAGTTAAACTTTATAGTCAAAATAGAAACCTAGTTAGCTCCCATTTAAAAAAACAATTCCACGTTCATGGATTCACATTCAATGGATCTAGAAACTAAGAAATACCCAAAATCGGTTGCCTATAAACCACTTATCATAGTGTTCCATGAATTTTTGTTTTTAACTTGTGTTTCAAGAAACATTCTCTTCGAAGTGCCCATTCATCACATTTAGCATATAATTGATAAGATTATATATGCATATCACACTAGAAAGGTAAAGTTTATTTACACCCAAACTAGCTAGCAAAATATGTTAATCTCTTCTGTAATTATTAAAACCGCTAAAATGGCAATCACAAGAGTTAAAGAATCAAACTTGATTACTTCTTGTAACATTTGAACATAAAAAACTTATGGTTTTAGTTACATGGAGTAAACGTATTTTGTATTCATCTCCAGGTTCCGATAAAAGTTTATGATTTTGGTAGAAAACAAGCCCTAAAAGGTTTCTTGATGGTGATCACTGGTAGCAAGGTTCATCTTATAAAATGAAGATAATTCAATACCAAATACCAACTGTGATTTATAAACTTGAATTATCTAAATGAATTTTCCATTTCGGTTGCCCTCATCTTCTTCCATTCATTCCTATTCCAGTCGTAAAAACCCCAAAAACTAAATCCTTTTCCTAGTCAAGATATACAATATGGGCGACTTTGATGGTGATCGCCTCTATTTTGGCAGGTGTAGGTTGTCGCTTCTTTATCTTCCCTACATTGAGTTAACTCCACTCGTGCAATGGGTGCATGGGCTACCCATGATGCGGTTAGCTATGATATACTCAATTTCGTCTTTAGTAGGTTCATCTACAACATACGGTGGTGCCCTCGTGGGCATGTTCCTCTCTAGGTTAGTCTGTTCTAATCGAAGTCAACTGACTCATATGTGATACGGAGTGAGTTTTCACCGAGCTCGTCGCTTGAGTCTATAGACCACCTCTTCTATATGCTTTTCTATAATGTTTACTTCTTGAGTCTATAGACCACCTCTTCTATATGCTTTTCTACAAGGTTTACTTTTTTCTTTCCCAGCCTTTAGATTGTTTAAGTAGGTTTGGGCTAGCTCTTCGTGCTCCTACCACCTCTAATTAGCAAAGTAGGTTGCTTGGGAAACCCCCCTCTTGTCGCAACTGTGTGGGGCGTCAAATTGAAGAAGAAGGAAACGAAGATCAAAAGCGAGTTATTAATTCATTTTTTAAATATAATGGTAAAAAAGTTAATTTACTTGAATTTAACACAAAGTCAACATTTGTTAACTTTATGAACCAAAGATGAAAACAACCATTACAGTTAGAGTCTATATTAAAAAATATTTAATTTTTAGACCAAATTTAAAATTTACTTCAAATTACAAGGATAATCCGTGTAATTAACTCTGAAAAGAATTATAAAAACCTTTGTATAGGGATAGTGCGCTCAATATTTTTTGATTCTTCTCTAGAAACATTGATTTTTTATTACTCTCACATTTGGCAAATAACATGTTATAAAAGGTACTGCTTCTCAATCATTTAGAATTCATTATCATTTAGTATTTTTCAATCATTTAGAATTAACTAGTATTAAGCCTCCCGCGTTGCGATGGGGGCGTAAAATCATGCTAAGTAGCAAAAATGTCATACTACCATTAACAACCACCAACACCCGAAAAACTCGTATTAAAAAAGAACGGAAAAGTAAACGTAAAAACGTTAAACCACACACGTGAAACGTAAAACATTAAAAAATATAACTAAGCTGATCTAGTACTCGCGCGTTGTGACAGGTCGTTAAAGGGGAAAAATAAGCGTAAACCTAAAATCACGGGTGCACGTTGCATTGTGTTAACTTGTAAAATTTTAGGCCGAAACGTAAAACGAAAACTTGTAAAAATATGAAAAGTATAATGGTAAAGTGGAAAGCGAAAATTTATAGAGATTAAATTGTAAAAAATGTAAAAGTATTGAGTTTAGTTAAAAAAAAGTTAAAGATTAAAAAATCCAAAAATGGATACAACCAACTAAGCTAAACCTTAATGCACACAAAATTTAATAATTAATATATTATAAATTATCATTTAGTATTTTTAGTTAGAAAAAATAGACTCACTTATATGCAGCAGGCTTGTCCCTATTTGGACATCCTGATGCTGAACAAGTGTACTGTCCAACTAAAAATTGCGTTTAAATCATACAAAAATACTATGATGATTCTAATAGTATAATATGTGTAAAATAGATTCATAGGTTAAAATAACTTATTAAAGGGCCTTTCATTTGTAACTTTTAGGAATATGACCTGTCGAAATAGCTTTATGTTCATAGAGAATTAGTTTGGTTGTAAATCTAAGTTGAGAAGACTAAAATTATTATTTTCATTCTTTACAAGAATATTATTATTTCTCAATTTTGTATGTTATATTATCATAATACATATATTTTCTCTATCTTTAATTTTTAATTCAACAAACTACATACTTTTTAATTTAAGAACATCCTCCAATAGCATATTTTTAGGCATTTTTCTAGTACACATGAATGTTCTTTTGCTTCCTCCTATTGGAGGGGTCAAAGTTTTTGAGTTAAAACTTAAAAGTTCATGGGATGAACTTAAAAAACAAGATACTTGGTAGAATTTAAAGGTGGGTGGGGCTAAGCGAGTTTGGATGATACTAAAATTTTAATAAAAACTAATATTCTCTCTCTATGTAATTTTATAAAATTTTATTTAAATGTATAAGATGGTGACTATGTGAGAGTGTTTTTGAGTCTTACTATTGAAGAGGTATTCTTAAATTTAAAAAGAGAGTAATTTTGTGATGTGGCTGTTGACTAGATAAGTTTTTAGTGTTTTTAGATGTCTTATTAGTAATGCTCTAACATTATCAGTTTTAGATTCAATTATCTATTTAAAGGAAAATAAATTTTAAATATAAATTAAGTTTTATGCCTCAAAATAAGTTGTGCGGACCCTCTTATATGTTATCATAAAATTCTTTAAAAGCGATCTATTATAAAGTGGCTATTTACTTTCATTTTAAGTCAAGTGGTCTTTAACACGACTAGTATTAATTCATTAATTGTTTTAATATACTTGGTGCTTATATGTTGAAAAGTCCATATTAGCAAGATATGAGAATCTTCTCTTGAAGTAGAAGCAATATCAATCAATGTGATATACACATGATTAATAACTATACAACAATGGAAGCATATAATTGGGGAGGATGCATTGGATAGGATGTGAATGAGTATACGCTAAGTGAAATATTAAAAAGGGAAGTGAATAATAGACACTTCATGTTACTTGAAAAGAGCCAACCCCATTCAAGATAAAGCACTTTCATCAAAATAGCAAAAACACTTCTACTTACTCAACCTTCTTCCCACTTTCTCTACCTTTCTATATTTAGTAACCTTCTTTATGTACTCCTCATTTCTGTACGTACAATATATTCCATCGAACTCACTTTCAACAAGTGTCACACATCTAGTATCAATTATACCATCTTTGTAAACTCTTAAAAACACCTATAAACACGCTTAATCAGCTATTGTATAATGTTTTCACTAATCGATTAAAAACCTTCATTTTCTCTAACATTGTTATAAATGTTAACATTTTCATGTCACCATTACTTCTTACAATTTTTTACAATCAAATTGTTTTTTTAGTTATTGCTCAAATATTTATAAAAATTTAAGTAACTTATTAAAATAAAAAAAATATATAATCAGTAAACAATTTATATAAATGAAATATTATACGAGAGGATAAAATTATGAAATTATATAACTTAATGCTTTTAAAATTAAAACATTAAATATTTTTATATTCTACCAAATAACACATTTAAAGTGGTATGTAGGTAAAAATAAATGTGGTGTACGCGTCATTAATGCACATGATACAAGTCTAAAATCTAAAATTAAAAAAAAAAATACGAACCACCCCATTATTTGCGTCTAAGCTGTCCTCCAGCCCCGCTCTCGCTAAGGGCCTCTCCACGTAGGCCACATCTGGCTCTATGGGAGCGGGATGAAAGTCTTATATGCTATAAATTAAAAGAGTTGAAAATACTCATTAATTACCCAATTACTCATATCTTTCTTTTGATCATTTCTTAACTGTATATATATACAGTTTGTTTCAGAAGAAATTGAAGATATATAGAGATATCGAGATGGGTAGAGGGAGGATAGAGATAAAGAAAATAGAGAACAATACAAACAGGCAGGTGACATACTCAAAGAGAAGAAATGGGATCTTCAAGAAAGCTCATGAGCTCACTGTTCTTTGTGATGCCAAGGTTTCTCTTATTATGTTCTCCAACACTGGAAAATTCCATGAGTACATCAGCCCTTCAACAACGTACGTACCAACAGTATATATAAATACCTCTTCTACAACAGTAGTGTATCATCATCTCCCAAAATAATCTTGATTCTTTTGCATTTTGCACAGGACAAAGAAAATCTATGATATGTATCAATCTACTCTAGGGTTTGATCTCTGGAGCTCCCACTATGAGGTCCTCTCTCTCCTTTCGTAAACTTCAAATAATATTTCTTATAACAGGCTAACTTACATACACTTCAACCCTCAAATACTTGAGGGACACATTTTTAACATATCTTGGTACCGTTAAGACATAGGTCCTTTGGTTTATGCTTCAAAGGTAATATATCAAAACACAGTCTCATAGTATGCACGGTTTTAATGAGGGTATATCTAGCTAGTATATGTTATAAACTTATAATAACAAAAGATTCAAGATTGTTATATGATAACGTACATACTTATACCTATTCCAGTACAAAAATGAAAGTTCGTGCATGTCACTTTTTATGTACAACACCTGAGCTGAGTTTGTTTTAATGAATGATTCTTGTATATATAACATGCTGATGTATATGTAGTTTGATAAAATCCTTACCGTCCCTAAACCTGTGTATACAATTGGGCTTGATGATCAGTCATGTCAAGAAACTAATCTAATATACAAATTAATGTGCAGAGGATGAAAGAAACAATGAAGAAGCTTAAAGATAGCAACAATAAACTCAGGAGAGAGATCAGGTGAGTCTGATGCAATAAAGATTGAATTTTTATTGTGGGTTTAGTTTAATTAATTGGTTAACTGTGTTAAGATTGAAGAAACTGAGATGGGTTTGCAGGCAAAGAGTGCTTGGTGAAGATTTAGATGGTTTGGACATGAATGATCTAACCATTCTTGAGCAACAGATGCAAGACTCACTTACAGTTGTTCGAGAACGCAAGGTTTAGTTGCATATATTCTTTTCTGTGTTGAGATAATATATTAACTAATCTTTGTTTTCCTGTAACATTTGAATGAATGAATATCATTTATTATTAGTTCATAGAATACTTTACTGATTCATAAATGTTTTGTAATATTTGCAGTATCACGTGATCAAGACTCAAACCGACACCTGCAGGAAGAGGGTTTGTAACCTTTCTTTTAGTGTTTAATACTTTAATGTCTTTTAGCCAGTTTCTTTTATTTTTGAACTTGTGATAATTCTATAAATAATAAAAACTTCATAGGGATAAGTGATATTAATTGATCATTATATATAGACTATAAATATGTAATTAGTATGATAACTATCATAAATTATGTTATGAACCAAACATGAAAATTCATCTTAGAAGATTGTTCTAATATGTGAACGGGGCGGAGGTTTGTTAGGGCTCGGGGAGCCCCGACCCTCCCTGTTTTTTCGCTCTGAAGTGGAAATTCATACGTACGTTATTCGAAAAATTTATACGTATTGAGTCAGGCCCCTTATAATTTGTCTCGTGATTTTCACAAATCTCACATTTGTTGCATATAAAATAGATGTGTGACAACTGACAGCTCTTATATATACCTTGTAATGGTTTCATTCTGTAACAAATTATTTATAAATACTATTTAAATATAGTGTGTATATATAGATGAAAGTGATGAACCTTAGCTTTCTATTTGGAAAACTCACTTGATCACTTCTCTTGAACGCCAGGTGAAGAATTTGGAGCAAAGAAATTGTAATCTTCGACTAGACTATGTAAGCACCCGTTACAAAATATTGCAGTTGTATCGATGCAAAAGCAAAACATAAGCTTAAAATTTCTTGGCTACAACAATGAAAATACAGTGATTGTTTGGCAACATATTGACAAATTTAGTGATTTACACTTACAATGCAAAATATTACCATTAGTGCAATGTTTATATATTTTTGTCAGTGTTACCATTTATGGTTTTTAGTAAACACTAAAGGTTCCTCAGAGAGGGAACCCAGTGCCATTAAAAATAGCATATGTGCTACTAATGTGTATTGCTATCTAGAACCATATTCTCTCCCTATGTTGGTTGCTAAACTGACTTCTAGCTATCTCATATGTGCAAAATGCAGGAAACAATACATCAGTTGGAAAAGAAATATGGCATCGCGGAGGATGAAAGATGCTACGAGTCCACAATTGCATATTCGAATGGCGTATCGAATCTCTATGGCTTTTGTGAGAACCCTAACAACAACAATCCCAATGGTTCGGGATATGAGTCCCTTGGTCGTCTCAATTGAGTTTTTAATTATGTAATATGCTCTAGATCTTGGTGCTTAAAGAGGTCATTAGAAGTATGTGAACAAACTAGCTAGTTAGTTGATAAATATTGACCATAATGTGACAATCTAACACTTTACAAGCAGCTTTTGGTAAGCATCTTATCTAGAACTCTTTTTATATGGTTCCTCAGAAATATGTTCTTCGGATATTGCTTTTAATCATGCAAACTCTTTTGTGATAGTAGTTACATTCTTCTTGACTATTTCTAATCTGTGAAAACAAAATCATATTGGCAAATGTATAATTCTTCAACGTCATTACTAAAAAGTTCTCATAGATGGGTGATGGTGAAACCCTTGAGCGACTTATAAATTTACAAATGGGTGATGGTGAAACACTTGTTGGCCCTCTAGGCTCTTGTTTGATGATCTTGAATATGAACAACTTGTATGAAACTTGAGAGAAATATGTACAATACAATGTGAATTAAGATTATGATTGTTGACTATAATTTTTACAGACTCTTGACACATATATATACACCCTATAGGTAGTTAACATGTTTAACCCTTATACATACATACAGTTTACATACTAGACTCTAAGTTTGACTTTTGATTAATTACATAAACGACCCACTAGTTTAACTATACATAGACACACTATGTGGATTAAGATAATTATACTTTCAACATTCCCCCTTAATTTCTTAATCCATGTCTTCAACGACTTCACACTTGAACATCTTCATAATTGTCATCTCCTTTGATCCTTTGAACTTTCTTTTTAACACGAACAAGCTTTTCTATGTCTTCACATTCCTTTTGAGTATAATCTTCTTCAACTTGTGCTAATAAGAGAACTGGATCTTCATCTTCCATTATGAGATGTGATTCTTCTTCTTTATGTTTTGGTTTAGGACATTCGGCTGCATAGTGTCCTTGATCATTGCAGTTATAACACCTTATCTTGATTTTATCAAATGCAGTCTTGTTTTGGTTTCTTGGATATCTTTTCCTTCCTTCATAGTTATCATCATTTTCTTTAGGATTTTCATGTGACATAGTTTCTCCTCTTTCTTCTTGTTTAAATCTACCACGGCCTCGGCCACGTGACGGATGAAAACTACCTCGTCCAATTATTTTGATTGTCCACTTGACCTTCATTCAATAGATTTGTTCTTTCTTCAAATGCTTTTAGTCTTCCAATTATTTCATCTAGAGTTTTTGCTTCTAAATCAATGAACTGTTCAATAGTTGCTACGATTTGAAAAAACCTTTTAGGTACAGAGCTTAGGAGTTTGCATACTAAAGTTGGTTGATCAAATGTTGATCCCAGACCACTTGCTCTAGTGACGATACTATTAAGCTTTGCGGTGAATGAATCGATAGTGTCTTCTTCTTTCATTCTTAGTAACTCAAACTCAGTTTTGAGTGTTTGAAGACGTGCCTTTTGTACTCGATTCACACCCACATCTCTTGTCTTAAGTGCATCCCAAATTTCTTTTGCACTTTCAAATTTGCAACTTGTAACATCATATCTTTGGTTAATGCTTGAAATAAATATGCAATTGCTGTCATTCTTCTTTTCATCGGGTTGTGTATTATCACTAGGTTCTATCATTTCCCATAATCCATTTGCCTTGAGTCTGGTTTTCATGCGGATTGACCATATAGTGTAGCTTGTTGATTTCAAAACGGGGCATTGGAATTAAGAAAATGAATTCACATCTTTATGTATTACCATTGCGTTTTTGTTGGAACCCGTTGATGATTCTTCTGTCATTTTGACTTTGGTTTTATTCTAAAACAAACTAGATTTTCAAAAAATCTAACTTTCTTGAATCCTTTAAATTTGTATTGTAATCCACGAACAATACTCGTTTTTCCAATCTCCTTCGATGACAGTTTTTTTAAATCCTTTCACTTTCTTGAACAAAGGAAATAAGAACTCACAAATTTTGTAATCTTCTTTAACTTTGACTTCAATAATTATAATGCTACAAATATCTTTTTCCTTTTTTCCTCCCTGTGGTCACGATTCCACTAAAATTCCATTTTCTTTCTTTGACTTTTGCACTTAACAAAATTTGAATAAAAACTTTCTTCTTTTCCTTTTGAAACTTACGACTAAAACACAAATTAGGGCAAATCTTGTTTCCTTTTCTCTGAATCTTACGAACACAAAGCATGCACCGGATCCCTTTCTCTTCTTTGATGGTTCACAGATGGTGGCTACACAATCGGTCTTGATGGCTTCCTCTTGGTCTGCAATTCTGCAAGAACGACGGTGACACCAACTTCTCACAATCATAACCGGTAGTCTTCTTTCTTTACTTTCTGAATTCGATTTTTCTGAATCGAATTTGTCTAAATCGATTTTGGGTTTCTCTGAAATCGATTTTGGGTTTTCCTGTACTGATCGATTTGTGCCTATCTGGTCTTCTGAATCGATTTCAAACGCCTTTCTAAAATCAAGTTGGGTTTCTCTGGTACGGATCGATTTGACTTAATCGATTTGTTTTGAGTCAATTTAGTGCATGTTTGGCAAAATAAAAATAAGTTACTTTTTGACTTTTTAGAGGGTAAAAAGACCAAAATACCCTTTCAAAAAGTCAAAAAGTCAGAAAGTTTTAACTTTTGGTTAGGGATGAGCTCGGTACCGTACCTGTACCGAACCGGTACCGGTACCGAAAGTACCCGGTCCCGAATTTTATAAAAAACGAGTACCGGTACCGGTACCGAAAGTACCCGGTCCCGAATTTTATAAAAAACGAGTACCGGTACCGGTACCGATTTTGGTATATGGGTACAGGTATCGGTACCGGTACGGTACCGGTATTTCGGTACCCAATACCTCTTTGGTACCTGTTACATCCACAACATTATTTTTTAAGTTTGTTGCATGAATCATGTTTAGTTACGGTACCTAGTACCTGTTTTTGTGCCCGTTACCCAATACATGTTTGGTACCCAATACCTCTAAAAGTTTATAATAACTAAACAAAAATAAAATATCAAAAAATGATTCACATGTCCAATAAAAATAGTACATAGATTTGACCATGCATTCTAAATATAAAAAATTCCACACATGCTTACTACTTATCAATTGTGAAACAACATTGACAAAAAATAGTAAATTATTTTTGCTCATAGTGATGAGTTTCACCCAAAAATAATAAACACCAATACAATCAATACCAATACCAAAAGTTTTAAAATACCAAAGAAAGATAATCTTCGATTTGATCACTATGTTGTTCCTATTTTTCAAAATAGACTATTCGTATTTAGGTACTATCGGGTACCATACGGGACTTTTGGGTAAAGTACCGGTACCGGTACCGGCGAGTACCGATCCCGAAATATAAGAAAATCAAGTACCGGTACCGGTACCTTATACATATTTTCGGTACCAGCTGGGTACCAGTACCGGTACGGGTACTGGGCACCAAATGCTCATCCCTACTTTTGGTGACTTTTGGAGGGATATTTTAGTCATTTTACCCCTCCAAAAAGTCAAAAAGTAACTTTTTTGTTCTTTCCAAACATGGCCTTATCCCTTTGAATCGATTTATTTTTTTGTTCTGAATCAATTTTACAACACTGAATCGATTAATTTGATCGATTTTTGTTATTTCTCTCTTTCTGAATTGATTTAACGAAATTGACTTTTGTAATTCTTTGATTCGTTCTAGTCTTCTGCAATTGGAACTGAATTGATTTTGTCATTGAAATCAATTTCACAACGTGGAATCGATTATTTGATCGATTTGTTGCTTCTGAATCGATTTATTCTTTTGAAATGATTTTGGTCTAAATCGATTTATCACTGAATTGATTTTGTTTCTGATTGCAGTTTCAAGAGTGAATCGTCGATTAGATTTGAGCCTTAGACTCTGATACCAATTGTCGACCCTTTAGGATCGTTAGGCTCTTGTTTGATGATCTTGAATATAAACAACTTGTATGAAACTTGAGAGAAATATGTACAATACAATGTGAATTAAGATTATGATTATTGATTACAATGTTTACAGACTCTTGACACACATATATATACCCTATAGGTAGTTAACATGTTTGGGTTTTGACACCCTAAACCCTTATACATACATACACTTTACATACTAGACTCTAAGTTTGACTTTCGACTAATTACATAAACGACCCACTAGTTTAACTATACATAGACACACCTATATGGATTAAGATAACTATACTTTGAACAAGTCTTGATGAATTGGTTTGGTAAGCTTACGAGTATTGTGATAAAGTTAAAAGTTACTGGGCTAACAAATGAAGAGGAGGTCATTGTAAGTTAGCTCCTTAATAATTTTATTCTAGGTAACTTTATGTATGTCAATTATGGCATTTATTTAACAGATTACACATCTTGAGACCATGCCATTTGAGGAGGCCTTAGGACAATTTAAGGCTTTTAAAGAAAGGATAAGGTAACGTTTGGTATCAAGGAATAGAAGACAGAATGGAATGAATGATTGAAAGTGAATGAAAAATATCATTGTTGGTTGTCAAAGGAAATGAAATGGGTCATTACAAAAATAATCACATTCCCTTTAATCACACTAAATCCATTTCATTCAATCCCCCTTTTTTTGTCATTCCATCCCATTTTATCCTTATTCACCACCATCACCACCCACTCACCATCACCAACCACCACCGAACACCACAGCCACCACCACCATCACCAACAACCACCAAGGGTCGAGTGCCACCATCACCCGCCACCACCACCAACATCGGCCACCAAGCCCCGTGGATGGGGTGGCCATCCTCTCCACAAAACATGGTTATGCATGTAGGTAAGTGATTGCCAATAGTATCTCATATATGTCTTAAGCTCTACGGGGTTGTTTTACACAACGCATGTCTAATTTGATGCGTTGAACCCAATCTATAACCATTTATCCCTACTAAACTGACTAAAACACTTCTTATTAGTTGAACGATAGTTGTTTAAAGTATAGCAATGTGCGGCTATCGATCCAAGACTCTTGCAATGTGTGATACCACCTTGTCCGGAAACGTGTAGGCCTAAGTGTAAGGTTGAGACACGTGCACTCAAGGGATCAGATATATAGATTCAACTGTCTTAAAATAGGATGCCTAGGAAATATTAGTTACATTAAGGATTTATTTTAGTGTTCTACTCTTACCGAGTCATACACATAGTGTAACAATCCATACTAGATTGTTACACAAATATGTAAAATTCTCAATCTTATATTTTGGTGTATGATAAAACTGAGACATTTAATTTTAATATCCTATATTATTTAAGTTTGTCAAGTAATCACGAACTTATTTATCTATTAATGATCTCTTTTATCTGAGTTTTGAATTACTAATATATACATTCACTATATTTTAAAACTCCGGGTTTTACATTTAATATCACTTTATATTAATAATTCGTTGAGGAAAATTACTAAAATATGTATTTTAAAAATCTCGTTGTTTAATTGTGTCATTTTGTTTTTTTAATTGTGTCATTTTGTTTTAAACTCCTAAAACCGTTTTGGTTGTTGTTATAGTATCGTATCTACCTTAAACGTTCGGCATAAAACAACCACAAACATATACGTGAATCAAGTGTGTAAGTGTTTGCTTTTACTTGCTAGTACCAACTAGTAAAACCGAACGAGTGAAGCATGACAAACAATTAAAACACAACTCTTGGTCTAGAATGCAGCCATTTGCTTCACGATCTCCATCTTTAGCACTTGGGTTGTTTTGGTTTAGTTCTTCAATTTAAATCTTTTCTTGTTTTGAGTGGTATAATTTATAGTTTACAATTAATTAATATAATTGAAAAACACTAATCTATTACAACTACGCTTCCAAAACAACCAAAAATACAAGATAACATAGCCACATGAACAAAAAATTAAATACAACCATGTTTCTAAAGCTTGATTTAGAGTAAATTACTATTTTTGTCCTTGAGGTTTGACGAAAATCACAAGTTCAATCCAATAGTTCATTTATTACACTATGGTCTAATAGTTTCAAGTTTTATTTCAATTTCACCCAAGTCACTAACACAGTTATAATATTTCCGTTAAGTTAGTGTAAATTTACAAAATTACCATTATGATTAAATATAAAATAATAAATTAAATCTTTATCAAATACTATCATCTTCATCATCTTGTCATCTTCTTCATCTAAACCTAAACCATATCCCATCCACCACCACCACCCCACCATTATCATTCATAACAAGTCCACCACCACCCACCACCACCCCCACCACCACCACCACCACCACCACCATTATCATACCTAACCCCACAACCATCCTCACCCCTACCAACCCCCCACACCTACCACCCCACACCACCCCACACACCCTCCATCCCAGAAATATCCATCCTACCAAGGTCACACCACCCACTCACCAGCACCACCCATCAGGCATTGAGTCCGATGGCATCCCTCTCAGCCACTCATCTTCAGGCGTCTGAAGATCTCTCCCGTCCTTGCAGATAGAAGCCGAAACACTAGGTCGCGGCTGGCCGACCGAGCCATCCCCCATCTCGGAACTATACCCAATCCGAGAACCCGTCCTGAGCCACCAGCCCACACATCCCATACTACAAAGTTGGGCACTACGACCACGCCGTCGCCTTGTCATTCTACCTGGAGGGACGTCCCCGCATCCTCGTCCTCCCTTCTGACGACCACCAACCACCACATTATCATACCTAACAAGATCACCATCATCGGCAAGACCCACCCCCAAGGCACCCAACCTATCTCTCTTTCTTTCTCTCGCTAGAATCGAACTATCCTACCACCTAGCTACCTCCGACCACCTCACATGGACGGTTCCAGACTACTCCGACCGTCGTGCCTCCACTCCAGCCGCCACCCCTGCTTTCTCTCTCTACACCATATCGCAGATTCCCCTCCACCACTCTATTTTGCAAACCACCACCATATCCGCCCCATCACTGGCGGTTTTTAGATGGTCCGGCTGGATTTGGTGGTGCCGGTGGTTTTAGATGGTGGTGGTGAGCGATGGTTGTGGTTGTGGTCACCCGAGGTGACGGTGGTCTAGGGGTGCCGGATTTGGCGGTGGTCGGTGAATTATAGGTGGTGATGGTGCACGATGGCAGTGATGTAGTCACCGAGGTGACGGTGGTCTAGGGGTGCGTCTTTGTGTGTGTGTGTGAGAGAGAATAGAGAATATAGAGAGAAAGAGAGAGGAGCGAAATGGTTGGGTGGGGATGGGAATATGTTTTTATTAAATTCAGGAGTAAAAATGTCTTTTTACATCATTTAACAGAATAAACAATAACGGTGTTAACACCTTGGGTGAAATTGAAACAAACATTAAAACTATTGGACCGTCAGTATAATAAATGATATATTGGACTGAACTCGTGATTTTTGTCAAACCTCAGGGACGAAAATAGTAATTTACTCCTTGATTTATAACAATATGATATTTAACAAACATAAATTATGCAATATTTTTTGTCAAATAAAAATTTTTGATAAAATAAAGCTGGATTGTAATTATAAAATTGATTGTTCTACTCTTTTGTAAAAGCGCGTCTTATACCATTGTTACATTTACACTTGTTTTAAAGTTTTATTCACTGTAGTGGTGGAAGCATATGTACGAACCAATCCAGGTCTAACCCTTAACCACCTACCAGGATTCCAGATGAAAAAGCAAATAAAACAAAAGCAAACACAGATTAGTTTCTTGGGGTGATATCTTTACGAGTAAATGAATCTAAATTCACCAAAACTAAAAAACAGCCACAAGGTTTTTAACGATTCTAGGAACCATGTGACATGAAACACGAGGATCCAAAACTTTGAACCCGATGTTCTTTATTTTTGGTCTAACAATGTAATTTCTTACGGTGAAAGAGCAAAGTGAATTATGCCTTTACACTAGAACTTTCTTGTAATTAACTCATATAAATAAATAAGATGTATATACTTTTTAAATTAATAATTTTCTTCTAATGAAATAGAAAAAGCATTTCGATCTATGATTTCATATTAAAGGATTTTTGTTTAATGATATCAAGTGTAGTGTTTGTTAGGACTCAAGCGCAAGGATTTAACGTGGTTCGGTTGGTGGGGGACCTACGTCCACGGGGCTTGGAACTAGGGTTTTCTTTATTTGCTTAGTACATAGATTACAAATAAGTGACATGGATATATATAGAGACTAATTAGGGTTAACAATTTAATGAATAAGAAAACTAAATATGGGCCCAAGCCCAAAGCCTTCACAAACCTAACAATCTCCCATTTGAAGGTTTTGCGATAAATTCTAGCCCGCTATTCAAGTACAAAGCAACCCAGTCGTCTAGTAACTTCAGTAATCTTTAAACAAGTTTCCAAGCCTTCAGTTCCCAAAGAACAAGCTAAGACTCCATCACATCTCCTAGTTGCAGCGACCCCTCATCATCAAGTACCAGAAGGGTTAGTTGAAGCTCCCCTGAGCTTCAACTCAATCGTGGCTAGTCCCGCCAACGACTCATCCTCCATCTTAACCGGTTCGGACATTTCACCGGATTCAAAGATACACTGAGGATCACCATCACTCTCCAAATTCAGCAAACAATCACCAGGAGAGAATTTTTCAGTCGTAGTCTTTAAAACCCAACGGTTCTTTGTAACTGTACCCGAAACATGTCCTGTTCTCCCACTGTCACCCAATCCCCTGAATGGTTTAGACTTTCAATTAAACTCGTTCACCTAACATCCCTGCTCCAGACTTCACGTTTGCAAAATAAACTCTCTTAGCACTAGATTTAGCGAACCGGATTTTGTCGTGCTTAACTGGGATGGTCATACGTCCCTCAACAAGTACCTCAACCATATACAATGACCCACGTTTTATACCACTAGCAATAACCAGATTACCATTGATCACCCTCCATTTACCACTACCAAACCTCACTTCTAGTCCTTGTTTATCCAGCTGACCAACTGAAATAAGTTTCTTCTTTAGCCCCGGAATCACCTTGACATTCTTTAGGTTCCATGTAGTATCCAATGAAGTAACTACATCAATATCCCCCATGCCTGTCACCTCGAGTATCTCGTCATTGGCTAATCGCACCTTTCCAAAATCACCATCTTTCAGATTCATCATCGTTTCACCGTTGTCCATAGCATGAACAAAGCCCCTGAATCCATGACCCAAGAGTCCACACTGTTTTTCACACTGAGTATCAATACATCATCATTAGAAACATCCCCAATAGCAGTGTTCAATTCTTTCTTATTCAGACATTGACTCTTAACATGTCCCACCTCATTGCAGCTCCAACACTTCACATATTCCAAGGTTTAGATGAACTCCTTCCCCGACTCCCACTGTTCCTGTTATTAACCCGATCCCTACCAGCATTTAGTAGTTAACTATTAGATGATTCACCCGAGTTCCTTATTCTGACTTCTCCACCCATAATTAGATCTCGAATACCATTAAGAGTGAAACCTAAGTCCTCACAGAACTTGAAATTGCTGTCACAGTTCCAGACCAACTATTAGTTAGAGAGACGACAACAGTAGTAGAGCCTGAACTTCATCATCAAACTTAATTCTAACAGATACAAGTCTTGTTAAGATTGAATTTAGATTGTTAATGTGAGCAATCATTGAGCTTCCTTCTTTCATCCTTGTGTTCACCAACTCCCGAATCAAGAACACCTTATTCGCCGCAAACGGTTTCTCATACATATTTGACAAAGCAGTCATCATACCACGAGTCGTGGTTTCTTTAATGACATTAAAAGCAACATTTTTCGTTTTAAAGCCAATGTAATAACTGGACGAGCCTTTTTGTCCTTCGATTCCCAATCAACTTGTTCTATTTTCGTAGGTTTTTCTTCTAATACCATATCCACATCCTTTTGGCATAACAATGCTTCTAGTTGCATTTTTCACCAACCAAAATCAGAACCGTTAAATTTCTAGATCACAACCTTCCCGTCTTCAGCCATCTCAAACAACAAACAAGAAGCAAATCGAAACAGTGAACAAAGACAACAGTGGCACGAGCCTGAACTTGACGACTGTTCTACTGAACATTATCATTGACCGATTTGCTCCTACAATAAACCTTGTAATCTAAACCGAAATACTTTTCTTTCACAAAACACGGTTCTCCAAATAGTTGATAATATCCAGTCAAAACAAATTGAAACTTGAAAACACAAAACCCTAACCTTACCCGAATTCAAGAGTTCTTCACCATACCTTAATCGACGGCTTCAAAGGGTTTCAATTTGGTATTTAATTTTGATCACAATCGTTTGAACATTCACCATAAAAATATCAAATAATTGTTTTTCCTTTTTTTAATCGATGTAAATCACACAAAATAGGAAAAAAGAAACAAAATAATTTTCTTATTTTTTTTTCATTTTTTCTCGCAAACCAAATGTAAAGTGCCTTATCTAGCACAAAACCCAATATATTCCTTTTTTTCTTTTCTTGCTTTCAACAACACAACAGACCAAAAAAAATGGTTTCTATTTTTTTTTATCTCACACAATACGTCGGCTCCAAGGTATTTTTTCGATCGACCAAAACCACTGACCAAGGCTCCAACACACTCGCTATGAGTTGACTTCTGATTGTTTAACACAAAAACCAAACTGTTGCTAATCGTTTTCCATGCAACAACCATGTGTTCAACGAGCCTAAACTCTGATATCACTTGTTAGGACCCAAGCGGCGCAGCAGAACCAACACACGAGCACAAATGAATATTATGCAGACGAAAATAAACGACACAATGATTTAACGTGGTTCGGTCTGTGTGACCTACGTCCACGGGCTGCAACTAAGGTTTTCTTTATTTGCTCAGTACAAAAATTACAAGTACATGACATGAATATATATAGAGACTAATTAGGTTAACAACTTAATGAATAAAAAAACTAAACATGAGCTCAAGCTCAAAGCCTTTACAAACCCAAAAGTGTTGCATGATATTTTTCCATAAAAAGGTAGAGGGATGAAGTTATATTAGAAACATATAAATAAATTTACAAATAAGTTTTTGTATGTATGATTATCGTTAAAAGAAAATCTTTATATTTCATCCAAGAAGATGTGAAGTTCAGGAATGGGAAGCAAAATCATTGCAACTTCTCGTGTTATCATAACATGTCCCCATCCTTTTTCCACGCTGCTCTTGTTAGTTAATTATTTTCATTTCCTTTTATTTTTTGGAGCTTTATAATTTTTAATTAAATCTAAAGAGAATCTCGTTAATCAGCTTTGTTAACCCACCTGATTAAAGAAAGTTAGAAATATGTTTTGTCTTATTTTAAATGTATATGGTTCTTAAAGGACAACAAAAAAAGTTTCGCTACAAAATAAATGTCATTAAATCTAATCGTTGGACCACAAACAATTACTACAACAAATGAAGCTAATCTAATTCTAAAAATATGTTACATTAGTTTTTTAAAAAGTTGCATTATGCCTTATAAATATTACATTAACGTAAAACAACTTTTATTAAACATTGTATTAGGTGAACTTGCATTAAATATAAAAAACTTTTTTAAGTTCAATAATACAATCGTTATATTAACAAATGCAATAATTGTTATAGATAATGTAACTTTTATGAATAATTGCTTCGAAAAAGTTGCATTAGGCTTGTTTTTCTAGTAACTAATTATTTGACCAAAGCAGAATATTATAATCATACGTAACAATGAAAAGGATTATATATCGCTTCACTTATTGTGTTAGTAATTGTTCGTGTATTTAAAAGATCAAAGTACAAGAAAATAATAACTTTAAATATAAATACATATAAATAAAAAAAAGTTTTAACAGAAAAATATATTTTAACAAAAGGCTAGTAAGAAACTAAAACCCAAAAAAAACTTACAGTTATAAAGAAAGAAAAGAAAACAGTAGCAACATGGAAACAAATAGCACCAAATTACAAAGGAACTAAACAAACATCAAAGTGACTCCTAAAGGGTCATTCTTTTGCTTTATTTCTCATTTTGTTCCTTACCCACAAGGAGCTAAGGATCTTAATATCATCAATAATCTTGGTTGGTGATGTATTCTTTTGATTAAAAGTTACTTCATTTCTTGTCTTTGAAGATACACAAATATGAGATGAGCATAACGGCATGGATTTTTATGCGGTTACAGCCCTTATCGAGGATATTCTTGTGTAACTTTAGCATGTTCCCATATTAAAAGACAAATACAGACACAA